>SNSB01003624.1:928092-1010587 GCA_012922965.1 Capreolus pygargus
GGCAGGTCTTGGGGGTTGGGGGAGCAGGCTGATGGTAGAGCCCACGCAGGGGCTGGTCCCCAGATACACGAAGGACTTTGGTATCATCTGTCCCAGCACCCACTGCACAGATGCAGAGACTGAGGCCGGAGTGGGGCAGGGTGCGGTCTGGGGACGCATGGTGAGTGGGCTGGCTGGTGGCGGGGCTGCCGCGTCCCTGCTGTGTGGGTTCAGGTCTGGTCGCCTGAGCAGGGCAGGCGGCCTCAGCTGCTGGGGGCACCTGCTCCCTGGCCGTCCCCACCCCCGCCGGGTACCCTGTGTCTGCGTGCACCCATGTGGTGAGCGGGAGAGGGGTGGCGGATGTGGACACGGCTGCTCCGTCTGGCCCCACTGCCCATCATTCGCCCTCTCCGCATGTGTCCAGTTGATTCCCGGCTTTGCTGAGCTCTCCCCGGAGGAGAGGGCGTGGAGAGACCTTGGGGACTCAGCAGCCACGTCGGGGCAGGAACCGTGGCTTCTGGCCCTCTGAGCTGGAGGGTCCTGATGGTTATTCCCCAGGCAGGTTGAGGGTCCACGTGTGTTCTGCTGGAGCCCGAGCATGTTGAGGCCCTGGCGACTGGCGGGCTTGTGTCCCAGGTGGGGAGACAGCTGGCACACAGGCACGGGCACCCAGTCCTTCCCCAGGCCTTCCAGGTGATGGGGTCCCCAGGAGAGATGGGGACCCAGCAGCCCCTGTCTTAGACCCTGGGAGTTTGAACCTAAAAGTCTCCTTGTCAGCATCATCTGCTCCAAGAGAGGACAAATTAGTGGGGTCTAAATTACGGCAGGATCTCAGCACGGCAACAGGGGAGTGTCTGCCCAAGTCCCACATCTGTGTGTGTCTCTTAGACACACATGCACGCACGCACGCACACTATATACTTCCCAGGTCCCAAGTCTGTGCGTCTCTAAGACACACACACACACACACACACACACACACACACCCCAGGTCCCACATCAGCCCGTCTGGCCCTGCCTTTCAGAAGGGTCCAGCATCGCCCATGGTCACACACAAGCCCACTGCGAGGCCAAGGCTGGGGTCCTCCTGGGAGCTGGGTCTGGGTCGGCCTCAGGGTTGCAGGAGGAGCTGGAACAGAGGCTGAGGGCAGTGGGGACACCAGGAGGGCCGGACAGCCTCCCTGGGGCCCCCTTGGGGTCAGCAGGGGCTGTGCCTTGTCTCTCTGCTGTGCCCCGGGGGCTGGGGTGGCGTTGTGGGGAAACTGAGTCACGGGCCCGCCTACACTCGGGCTTTTCATGACAGCTGTCCCCACGCCCAGTGCCAGGACTTCTGGCGGTTCCGTGCCGGGCGACGCTGAGCCTCTGCCTCAGCCCCGCTAGGCCCTCCCTTCCAGGCCTGACGGGCAGCCTAGGTCCCTGGGAACCTGTGGCCCCTGGCAGGGAGGTCCACTCCTCCGTGGGGGCTGCTGTGCCCTAGGCCTGGGGGCTCCCGGAGGAAGAGTTCGGTGGGCTCTTCAGTGTTTAGATTCACTGGACGTGAGCTTAGGCAAACTCTGGGAGACGGTGAGGGACGGGCAGGCCTGGCATGCTGCAGTCCAGGGGGTCATGGAGTTGGATGTGACCGAGCCACCAACAGCAGCGTAAGCCTCTGGGTGATCTGGAGGAGGAGGCTGCCTGAGGGCGGGGCGGGGGGTGTGGAGGGCAGGGGTTGCCTGGCATGCAGCCCCTCCTGGCCGGCAGCACAGGGCCTCTGACTCAAGCCCTCCATTAACAGATGGGGAGACTGAGGGCCTGATGTTGCAGCGCTAGCAAGCCAAGCCCTCCAGGTTCAGCCCCACCCCGCCCTGGAGAGAGCAGAGGGTCCTTTCAGACCGCGCTGCCTAGCAGCCGGGCCTCAGCTGCACCCCTGCTGCCTCGGGGCCCACGTTGCCCCCCCCCCCCCCCCCCCCCCCCCCTGAGCGCTGACCCCAGCCTGGAGATGTGGACGGTGTGACGGAAGGCCGGGTCTGCCCCCGGGAGTGGCCGGCACACCCCCTCCCCTGCCGCGGGAAGCCTCGTCCTGTCCCGTTGTCAGAGTCCGCTGGGACCCCAGGCTCCCTGGTGTTTGCCGACAGATCCTGGTTTATTTTCGGAAGGACCAGCTCTCCCTCCATGGCTCACAGACCAGGCGCCTCCCCGCACGCTGGGACGGGGCCGGGCTGGGCTGGCCTTGGGGGCTGAGAGCCCTGTGTGGGTGGGGCTTTCTAGATCCTTCCTGCACACAGTAGGTGATGCAGAGAGATGGCTTGTGAGCTCGCAGTGGGGAGGCGCCCCTGGCCCCTTGCTGTCAGCACGGAGAGTGGAGGACTTCCGGGAGGAGCAACGTGCACCTGGCCCTCTGCACGCCTGGAGTCCTGCGGGCCGGGGGCTCCCGGTGCTTCTGGAGCCTGCTTCCTGCCCCCTCCCTCGCCATCCCCCATATCCACGGGGGGGGGGGGGGGTGTCTTTACCTCTGGTCGCCCTGCAGAAGTTTCTGGAAGGGCCCAGCGGCTGGTCAGGGGTGGCCCAGTGTCTGCTCTGGCCATGCAAGCTGGGAACGGGCTGCCTTTCTGCCTCGCTGCTTCCATCTGTCGAGTGGGTTGAGAGCTCGGCCCTCCCCGCATGCTGGGCTGGGGGCAGGGCCCAGGGGGCCGGGTAATGGTCTCCGGTTGGGAGGCCTGGGCTGGGGGCTGGATGCCTTCCCCCACTCTGAGCCTGTTTTCTGCTACGCAAGGGCAGGGCTGAGGTCGGTGGCCAGCCTGATGGTGAGTCTGAACGGTGACCCGAGTTCTGTGGAAGACAGAGCCGCCCCTGGCACTCCTGCGGGCCCTGCTCAGCCCCGAGCCCCGCCTCCCTGGAGGCCCAGCCTGGCTCCTTGTCCCCTCGCGCTGTGCTGTGGAAAGGGGGGGCTGGGAGAAGGGCTGCCCACGCAGGGGCCTGAGCTGGCGGCAGGCTTGGCGCGCTGGAAGGGCCGGGCCAGAGGTGCAGGGTCGGTGGGGACAGGGCCCCTGGGCCGGCTGAGAGGGCCGGGGCTTCTGGGGAAGATGTGGGTCTCGTTCTCTTTGCCTTGGGACGCTCTTAGGGACTTTGAGACGGTGAGGGGTGCAGTTGGCTTCCGTATCTAGAGGTCTCTGTGGCTGGAGGGGAGGAGGGGTGGCCGCCCACATCTGGTGAGATGGGGCCGCCCGTCGGTGCTGACGGCACTGGTGAGGGAGAGCCCGGAGCATGTTTTGACGTTGCTTTAAAGATTGGAGCCGCGCTCCTGTAGAGAACTGTTCTGTAAAGCTACCCCATGTTCCATCTGTGTCCATTACCGAGCGAGGAGTGTGTGTGTGTGTAGAGGATAAGATGGTATAAAGCGAATCCTGCTCTCCGACACCCAGCACCAGCTCAGCGCCGTCTCTCTAAGGGGAGCAGGGCCCGCGCCCCCCGCCAGAGGATGCACGGTGGCGTGAGAGCCGGTGACTGGCGCCCACCTCGGTGCTCAGTGGGAGTGCGTGGACCATTGCTCAGCCGGCGGCAGGGGCTTCCTTTTGAGACACACGTCTCAAGTCTGGGTGTGCGTGTGCTGGTGCACGCCTCCCGGGAGCCGGAGCAGACAGCAGGTATGGCCCCGTGACCGATGCTGCCTGACGGAGGGTGTGTTCCCATCTCGGGTTCCTGTCTGAGGGTTGAGTTTCTGTAGGACCAGTTTCGTGTCTGTCTGCTTTCGTGGGGCCTCCACCAGAGTGGACTGCGGTTGCAGAGGGCAGGGCCGTGCAGAGCCTCCAGGGGCCCCTGGTGGCGCCCTCGCCGGCAGGGAGCTGGCCGGCACCGGGTCCTGGGGGACAGGCCAGGGCAGGGAGGAGGCTCTGGCCTCCAAGGCGTCTGCCGTCTGATGGACATCAGGCTTACTTTGGTCTCGCCATCGGGGAGTCCCCACAGAGCAGGAGCATGCCAGGTCTGGAGGACGGGAGTCTCAGGAGATGGCTTTTTAGAAAAACCGCTCCACAGAAATCCAGGGGTGCCCCCGGCCTTGTCCACACATGTCAGGGCCGAGATGTCCCAGCCGGGCAGCTGCCTCGAGAGCTCCGAGGGTGCGTGGCCACGATCCCCACGCCCTGACAGGCACACACGTGTGCACACACACACACACGTGTGATCGCAGGGTTCCATGCACATGCAGCCCACCCTGGAGGCACAGGAGCTGCCTCTGACACGCCCGTGCACACGCAGAGCGCACGTCACACACGGCAGGCTCTCCTCTGTCGGTGAGCATCCAGACACCGGGCCCAGGTGTCCCCGCCCCTCCACTGTCCTCTGCCCTGCACACCCGCGTGTCCACTCACGCCCTGAGCCCGCGTGCCCCGGCCGGCACCCGTGTCCTGCGTGTTCCCTGCACACACAGGCACAGGGCGGCCGTGATGCTGTTTCTCTCTGGGGTCTGGGGTCTGGGGTTGGGAGGCGTGCTCCTGGGGGTCGTGTGAGTGGCTGGACACCCCAGAGCCCAGCCCTGCGTCCCCCGAAGCTGGCCCAGGGGGCCTGCTCCGTCGTGAGCTCACCCTCACTGTGCCAGCCCTGCACAGAGCCGGGTGGAGCCCGGGGGCCCAGGTAATGCTCTGCCCGTCCCCGGGGGGCCCTTGGGAAGCCAAGCGCCTAGGGGAGCGGGTAAGGTGGGTGGTGGTGGCCGTCGGGGAGGGCACGTCTGCAGGCCGTTCAGGGCTGTCTCGTCGGTGTAGGTGGTGGAAGGCTGCTGCCCTGGCCGGGACTGGGCCCGCACCCCGCCGAGGGACGCCTGGGTTGTCTGCTGCTGCCCTCGGCGGATGGTGACGGACCACGGGGATGCCTGGCTCCTCAATGACATCCGTGCCTCCCGGAGCCACACGGCCAGAGGGCGGTGGGAGCCAAATTCAGGTCCGTTTGGCCAGAACCCCTTCCATTTCCCTCTGCCCCCTGCCCCTTGGGGGAAGATGTCTGGAAACTCTAAAGTCCAGTAGAAAAGCCCCATCTCTGGGGGCTGGGTGATGGGGCTGTGGGTCCTGGGCAGGAAGGGTGAAGCCAGGTGACGTTCCACACCCAGAACTCTAGGGCCGTTCCAGCACCCTCTTCCGAAAGGGAAGCAGGGGCTGGTGGGGCAGCGCGTGGTCTGCTTGCGGCTCCCCGAGCTCACAGGGAAGGTGCCCTTGCCTTGTGGAGCTCAGCCCCTTCTGCAGACTGGCCTCCTGGCTCCTATCTCACCTGCCGCCATCCTGGCCTCTGAGACTCCTTGAAGTGTAGGACTCAGCGCGCACCTGGGTGTGGTGGTCCAGACCCTGCTGGCCTGCGTCCGCTGTGGACAGCCAGCACACCTCTTGCGGCTGAGAGGGAGGGGGCTGGGCCCGGCTCGTATCACGGGCCCCAGAACCCAGACCTGCCTGTCTCTGACACCCCTTGCCCCACCCCGCCCCAGCAGCCCCTCTGCCCATTTTACGCTGGCAGAGCTGAGTCTCCGGGCAGGAGGCAGAGCTGGGAGCTGGGCCCTCAACTGCAGGGGAGCAGGGGTTGCCCCCAGCAGGCGCCGAGGCAGGAGGCCCCTGGCCGGCTGCAGGCGAGTGGCCCGCGGGTTCCAGGCTGCCCGGACTCGCCCCGTCCCGCTCAGGTTCTCTGTGTGTGGGGCGCTCCTGTTTGAGTGAAATCTCAGACTGGCACAGAGGCTGACGGCGTTGGGGGCCGCTTGGTTACCCTGCAGGGGACTCTGGCCTTTAGAATAAAGCTGGTCTCCTGTGAGGCTGGTGTCCCGTGGAGCCTGGGGTGTGTGTCCGATCTCGCCAGCCTGCCTGTTTGTTCCCGCTGCCCGCTTTCTGGAGGCTCCTGACAGTGTGACCACGCTTCTGTGCCCTTGGGACGGGACCGTGCAGTGGCGTCCGCGCATTGACAGAGGTGCTTGGCCTCCGCCGCGGGTGAATCCCAGACCCTTCCCGTCCAGTCGTGGGTGGTCTCCACTCCCCCAGGCTCAGATCGCCGCCTGTCTCTGTAGGCTTCTTGTCAGGCTCCCGCAGGACGGTTGCAGCCCGTCACGTCCCTGCAAACGCCTGGCAATGTTGGTCTTTTTTGTTACAGATGCGCCAGGCAGGGGTCGGGGGCTGTGGTTTGAATTAGCATTTTCCTAATGACCAGTGAAGTTGGACATTTCCCCGTGTGTTTATTGGTGCTCATATTTTGTTTCTGATAAGATGTCTAAGTCTTTTGCGCATTTTAATGTGTTTATTTGTCTTACTGAGTTTCAGCATTTTTCAGAATTGTTGTGAGAGTTCTTTATATGTTCTGAATACGAGTCCTTTATCTGACGTATGATTTGCAAATATCTTATCCTGCCTGGTCTGTGTCTTGTCTTTAATATTTTTCACGGTGTCTTTTGGAGCACGGAAGCTTTTATGTGTGAGGAAGTTTGCTTTATCAGTTTTTCTCTTTTATGAATCCTGTTATTGGTGTTACATGTGAGAATTCTGTGCCTCAACCAAGGTCACAGATATTTCTTCTGTGTTTTCTCCTAGGAGTTTACATTCTAATTTTAGCTCTTGGATTTAGGTTTATTGACCATTTTAAGTTAATGTTTGTGAATGCTGTATTTGGCTCTTCATTCATTTTTTTTGGGTGCATGGGTATCTAATTGCCCCAGCATCATTTTTAAAATAAAAATATTTTTAACTGAAAGATGATTGCCTTTCGGGATTGAGTTGGTTTCTGTCAGACCTCAGCGTGACGCAGCCGTAGGTGCACGTGTGGCCCCGTCCCGAGCCTCCCTCCCACCGCCAGCTTTGAGAGCCCTGCTTTGAGCTCCCGCTGGCTGGCCGCGGCCTCTGCGGCCGTGCTCCCCTCTGCGCCTCCGCCCTCTCCCTCCTCCCCGCCGCGTCCCCGGGTCTCTCCCGCCTGTGTGTCCGTGGCCGCCCTGCACGTGGCTGCCTCGGGGCCCTCGTCCGGGTCCAGCGTCTTTCCTGCTGCGTGCTCCCGGGGCCGTGGGCGGGAGGGTCTGCTTCTGGGCCCTCAGTCCCCCCACGGGTGCGCGGCTGACCCTCTGCCACACCGCACGCGCTTGGCCACGGCGGCTCTGTGGCCCGTTTGGAAAGTGGGCAGTGTGCGTCCTCTAAAGCTTTTCCTTTTCACAGTGTTTCCTGCTGTTCTTACTCCTTCACATTTCTGTGCAGAGTTGAAGGTCACCTCGTTAATTAGAGAAGTGCTTGCTGGGGTCCTGATGGGCGTCTGTCTGACGCATAGATCAGCTTGGAAATATCACGTCTTCCTGTCCATGAACATGGACACGTCTCCGTGAATCAGGCTTTATTTTCTCTGAGCAGTTTTTTTGGGGTCATGTTCAGTGTGCGAGTCCTGCAAATTAAATTTCTGTTGTTAAATTTATTCCTAAGTGTTTTTTGATGCTATTGTGAATGGAATTATTTTCTTAATTTCATTTTCAGATTGTTTGTTGCTAGTACGTAGGAGTAAAGCTGAGTTTTGTATGTTGATATTTCATCCTGTGACCTTGCTGAATTTAATTATTGGCTAGTTCCACTAGACTTTTGTGGATTCCTTGGGATTTTCTGCATGTCCTCTGCAAATAAGGGAAGTCTTCCATCTTCTTTTTCAAACCGGCTGTCTTTCATTAGGACTATTTTTCTTGCCTTATTGCGCTGACCAGAACCTCCAGAGTAATGCTGAACGGCACCGGTGCGTCATGCCTGATCTCAGGGGAAAGCATTCAGCCTCTCACCATGAAGTACGTTAGCTGTGGTCTGCCAGGTTGAGAAGTCCCCTTGTAGCCCCGGTGTCTGAGTGTCCCTATGGTGAATGTCTGTTGCATTTGGTTACATGCATCTGCTGAGATGGTCATTTGCCTTTTGTCCTTTTACCAGTATGACTTCAGTTGATTTTCAGAGGTTAAACCGGCCTAGCGTTGCCGGGGTAAATGCCACCTCTACAATCCTTTTTCTTTATTGCTGGGTTTGGTTTGCTACTGTTTTATGAAGAATTTTTGCACCAGTGTTCATGTGATGTGTGGGTCTGTTATTTCCTTATGATGTCTTTGTCTGGTTTTGGTAGCAGGGAAAATACTGGTCTCGTAGAATGAGTGGGGAAGTTTTTCTTTCTCTTTTTTTCCTGAGTTTGTCTAGATTCAGTATGATTTTTAAAAAATATTTGACAGAATTTGCAATTTAAGCCACCCGGGCTTGGACTTTTCATTGTGGGAGTATTTTAAATTAGTCATTCATTTTTGGATAAATGATTGTAAGTTGATTCAGGCTTCCTATTTTTGAATCAGTTTTGTTAATTTGTGTTTTTCTGTGAATTTGCCCACTCATCTTCTAAGTTGTGTAGTTTGTTGTTGTAAAGTTGTTCACAGTATTACTTTTATTACTTTTACATTCCCCTTGATATCTGTAGGGTTGGTAGTGATGTTTTCTTTTTAATAATAACTGATTTTGGTAATTTCTGTTTTTTTTTCTTGGTCAGTCTGGCTAAAGGTTTTGTCAATTTTGTTAACCTTTTCAAATAGATGATTTTTGGTTTTTGTTGATTTATTTTTCGATTTTTCATCAGCCTTAGTTCTGATTTATTATTTCCTTTATTCTACTTGCTTTGGCTTTTTCTAGTTTCTTAAGGTAGATGCTTTGGTTGTTGAGATTTTTCTTCTTTTCTGATGCACATTGAAAGCTATAAATTTCCATCTAAACCCTGCTTTACCTGCATCTCATAGACTTTGATATGTCCTGTTTTCATTTAATTAAAGATGTTATCTAATGTCCTTTGTGATTTCTTTGACTCACGGCTATTTTTAAAATTGTTGTTTACTTTCCAAATATTTGAGGATTTCTCAGATTTATTTCTTTTGTTGATTTTTAATTCTATTCCATTGTGGTTGGTGAACATACTTTCTATGGTTATATTCATTTTAAATTTATGGAAGTTTGTCTTTTGGCCTAAAATATTGTCCATCCTGAAGAGTGTACCTCATGTGTTTGAAAAGAACGTGCATTGTGCAGGGCAGGATGTTCTGCAAATGTCAGCTAGGTCAGGTTGGTGATGGTGTCATTCAGATTGTATCTTTGCTGATTTCTTCTGTCTAGCTTTCTCAGTTATTGAAAGTGGAATATCAGAATCTTCAACTATTACTGGTGTTATTATCTGTTTGGTATTATCTGCTATTGGGATTATTATCTGTTTCTCCTTTCAATTTTGATAATTTTTGCTTACTGTATTTTGGAGCTCTTATGGGCATATTCGTTTATATTTGTCATCTCTTTCTGAGGTATCAACCTGAATATGATTATGAAATGTGTCTCTTTGCCTTTAATATGTTTCTTGGAGTCTCTTTTGCCTGATGTTAACTTACCTATTCTGGCTTTTATGTGGTTCCTGTTTTCATGTATTTTACTTCCATCACAATTGTATATTCGAACCTAACGTGTAAAATTTGGGGGCAACATATATTTGGATCTTGCTCTTTTAATCCAGTCTGACAACTTCTGCCTTTTAAGTGAGCCATTTAGTCTGCTCACATGGAATGCAGTTTTTGATTTGACACGGTTGCTGTTTTCTGCGTTATTTTCTGCATGTCTTGTCTTTCTCCTGGTCTGTTTCTCTTTTGATGTCAGGTACCTGCTTGCAGTGTGCTGTTCTAGTTCCTTTTTAGTTTTTTAAACTTTGTTTCTTTGCATTGTGTTCTTAGTAGTTGCTCAGGGGATTACAGTATGCATCTTAACACAAACGATTTCAGATTAACACCCATTTTTGTCATTGTTCGGTCATCTCCCACAGCTTGCTCAAGTCCATTGAGTCGGTGATGCCGTCCAACCACCTCATCCTCTGTCATCCCCGTCTCCTCCTGCCCTCAATCTTTCCCAGCATCAAGGTCTTTTCCAGTGAGTCAGGTCTTCACATCAAGTGGCCGAAGTATTGAAGTTTCAGCTTTGGCATCAGTCCTTCCAATGGATGTGCAGGACTGATTTCTTTTAGGATGGACTGCTTGGATCTCCTTGCATCCAAGGGCCTCTCAAGAGTCTTCTCCAACACCACCGTTCAAGAGCATCAATTCTTGGGCGCCCAGCCTTTTTTATGGTCCAACTCTCACATCCATACATGACTACTAGAAAAGACCATAGTTTTGACTAGACAGACCTTTGTTGGCAAAGTGAGGCCTCTGCTCTTTAATACGCGGTCTAGATTTGTTATAGCTGTTAATACAGACTTACCTGTGTGAAGTGCGGAAGCTCTACTCCAGTATAGCCCCATTTCCCCTCCCTCTTTTGTGCTAAATTGTCCTATAAAGTACGTCAGTGTATGCTAGTCATAACAGCAACGTAGTGTTATAATTGCTGCTGTATGTACTCTTACATTTTTAAAAGAAGTTAAGGGAATGGAAGAGAAGACAATGCATTTATAGAGTCTTTTATATTCGTCTGGCACTCCTCATCTCTTTCTGTGGATTTGAATTACCCTGGAAGTGACTGCCTTTCAGCCCGAAGTTCTTCCTTTAGGAAATTTCTTCTGAACCAGGGGCTATTGGCACCAAATTCTCTCGGTCTTTGTCTATGCGTGTCTATAGTTTGCCTTCATTTCTGAAGGACAGTTTCATGGGGTGTGGAATTCTCGGTCGACATTTCTTTCAGCAAGCTGAGCATGCCTTTCCGGTGCCCTCTCCCCTCCATAGTCTTGGGTGGGAAGTCGGCCGTCGACCGTGTTGGCTGTGATGAATCACTTTTCTCTGTCATCTCTGTCTCTCGGCACTTCGATTATGATGTATGTAGGTGTGGGTTTTTTGTTTTCATCCTTCTTGGGGTTTGTTGATCTTGCATCTGTTAGACTAATGTTTTTCATCAAATTTGGGGAGTTTTTAGCTGTTAATTCTTGAAACGTTTTCTTACCTCTTTCTCTTCTCTTCTAGGACTTCTGCCACATATATGTTGGTACCAAGCCCTTGGTGTTGTCTCCACAGATGTCGTAGGCTCACTTTATTTTCCTTATCTATTTCCTAAAAAAAGATTTATTTATTTGGATGCACTGATAAATATTTATTTATTTATTTAAACATGAGATCTTAGTTGCAACATGCGAGATCTTTATTGCGGCACGCGGGAACTTTAGTTGCGGCCGGGGATCTTGTTCCCTGACCGAGGATCAGACCCGGGTCTCCTGCGTTGAGAGTGCAGAGTCTTAGCCCCTGGGCCACCAGGGAAGTCCTCCTTCTCTACTTTTTCTCTCTGTTCTTTAATTGGATACTCTATTTTGATCTATCTTCAGGTTCACTGATTCTTTCTTCTGCCATTTCAGATTGACTGTTGAGCCCTTCATGAGTTTTCCGCTTCGGGTATTACACTTTTGAATTCCAAAATTCTGCTGAATAATTCCTCTCTCTTCATTTAGGTTCTCTGTTTTTTGAGTCCATGCCATAATATTTTCCTTTCATCTTTAAACATGATTGTCTTTTGCCCTTTTTTAAAAACAGATTTATGATTGCCGCTTTGAAGTCTTTGCTGTCCACCACCACATCTTGTGACATTGTGACAGGTTTTATCGACTGCTTTTTATTTGCGTATGAGTTACCTTTTCCTGCTCCTTGGCATGTCTTGTAATTTTGTGGTGAAAATGGGCATTTTGGACAACATCCTGTAGCACCTCTGGATTTTGATTCCCACCCCCCACCCCCATTTGCTAGGTTTTGTGTTTGTTTATTGGGTAATTTGCCTGGACTAAAACTTTGAAATCCATGTCCACTTCTGTGTGATGATTGATGTCTTTGCTTAGTCTGTCTTAAAAAACAAACAAACTCCTGGTTTTCTTCTGAATTTTGGCTTCCTGGGGATCATCTCGGCGTCTGCTTAGCTTAGTGGTCAGTCAGTGATCGGTCAGAGGTTGTGTTGGGCTTTTGCCGTCTGCCGATGGGTCTGCAGTGGGTTTAGGGGCACCTTCAAGGACCAGGCGGCTTCGAGTCCGTTCTGCCTTTTGCTCTCTGCCAGGCTCGCTTGCGTCCCCTCTGCGTTGTCCACAGGCTCTTGGTGGGCCACGGGCGTGTGAGTTTCTTGGGCTCTGTCTGCTGTCCCCCAGGCGTGCTGCCCATCACTCGGGTTTATGTGGAGAGTTTATCGAGCACGTCTGCAGCGGCCACATTTCGTGTCTTTCTCGGCCAGACTTCCAGCTGGCCCCCTGGTCTGCGGCCGCCGCAGCCAGGATCGCGGCCTCAGCACAGCTGGCTTTCCTCACTCCCTCGCCACTGAGGTTGCTGCTCGCTCTTGACATCACTGCTGCTGAGCCCGAGTCTCGTGCCTCCTGCTCTAAATCAAATCAGCCTCTGGCAGTGAAGCTTCTGGTTTCCGCGGCCTGCACGCTGCTGTCCTGTTCGGGCGATGTCCCAGCCGAGCCTGGAGTGGGGAGATGGAAGCAGTTCCAGGTAAGAATATCACAGATTTTTCCCTGACTTATTCAACGTTTTAATCGTGTTTCCTGGATAAATGCCTTTTGGTCAATTTCGAGGATACTGAAATGGTTATTTTTGATCATTTTTTACTATTTTTACAGTTTGGGGGAAAGGATTTGGCAACCCTCTTCCTCCAGTGTGCTGGAAGACCCATCTTGTGGTGCCACTTTCTAAAAACACAACTTTAAAACCAGGCAGCTCCGTGAATTACTGCAAAGTGAAATTCATTTCAGAACCAACTAGTTCAAGAAATAAGACATGACTTGCATCCCAGGATGTCTTCGTGTTCTCACGTGACTAGTACCCCCTCTTTTCTCCTTAAAGGGAAACACTTTTCTGATTTTTCATCCTATAGTTTTTCCTGTTTTTATGCTTTATATGAGTGTGTGTGTGTGTGAATGTGTGAGAGTCACTCAGTCATATCTGACTCTCTGGGACCCCGTGGACTGTATCTCGCCAGGCTCCTCTGTCAATGGGATTTTCCAGGCAAGAATACTGGAGTGGGTTGCCAAGCCCTCCTCCAGGGGATCTTCCCAACCCAGGGATTGAAGTCAGGTCTGCATTACAGGCAGATTCTTCACCATCTGAGCCATGAACTACACAATATGTATCCTCCTGAGGCCAGCTTTTTTCGCTCAGCACGTTTTTGTGAGATCCCTAATGTCGGTGTTGTACATGTCGTCTATGTTGCCTAGTATTCCTTTTCCTCTGGTCTTTCCTACTGCTGACGGACATTTGGGTTTTTCCCAGTCTCCGGTGACTGTGGCTAACACTGTTATGAACATTCTTGCACTTGCCTTTTGGTGGGCATGTGCACCGTTTCTGTTGGACTGATGCTTAGCAGTGGGGTTATGCATGGTGTGTGTTCAGTTTGAGTAGATGTTGCCAAACAGTTTTCAGAAGTGCTTGTCGGAGCTCATGCTCTCCTGAGGCCTCCCCACCTGTCAGCCCCAGTTCAGTATTTGTTGTTCTGCATCCTTGTCAACACTGGATACTGTCCTTTTCATTTTACTGCTACTAAAAAGTGAGCACCTTTTCCTATGTTTATTGACCAAATATTGTTCAAAACTTTTACCCATTTCTTTCTGTTGAGATTCCTGCCTTCATCTTATACACCTGTAGGAATTCTTTATACTCTTTTCCAATCTTGATTATATAGGTTTTAAGTATCTTCCCCCACCCTATGTCTTGACATTTCCCTCTTCCATTCGTGTCTTTTAATGAGAAGTTCTTCATTTTGATGTAGTCCACGTGTTCCTTCAGAGTTGGTGCTTTTTGTTAGCTTAAAGCAAAATCTTTTCTCACTTCAAGCTTCTGTAGAGGTTCCTCTAGATGGTTTATTGTTTTGCATTTGACCTTGAGACTTTCAGTCCATCTGGAATTAATTTTTATTCTATGGTGTGAGGTAGGGATTCAGTTTCATTTCTTTTCATATAAATCCAGTTGATCTTACACCTTTTATTAAAAACACCACCCATTTTCAATGCATTATTTCATCCATTTTAACATTTTTATTTTGCGATCTGTTGTAGATCCCATGCATTCATGATAAATAATTCAGAGAGATCCCCGGTACCTTTAATCCATTTCTCCCCAGGAGTAACATCTTGCAAAACTATGTGGCAACTGGGAAGTTGACAGTAATGCAGTCCAGATACAGAACATTTCCATCAATCGAGAAGTCCTGTCGCTTTTTTATAGCCACATAGCGACATTCAGCTCCCTCCCCCAAACCTCATCTGTGACCCCTGGAAAACACTAATCTGTTCTCCATTTCTATGATTTTTGGCTTTTAAAGTATACTGTATGCATGGAATCATATGGTATGTAACTTTTGGGGCTTGGATTTGTTTTCACTGAGCAAAATTTCCTGGAGGTTCATCCAAGTTTTGTTTTTCAAAAGCCCGTTGTTTTTTGCAGCTGAGTATTGACATTGTTTCTTAGCCTGGTCTCTCTACAGGGCACCCTGTGTGTGTCCATCATGCCGCGATCGTGCTTGCCAGTGTGTGAGCACAGTTTCAAGGCTGTCCAGGGCCTTGGTCTCTGTCCCTTTGATAGGATGTGTCTGGGGTCTGACGGTACAAGTGGGTAAGCACGGGAACCGTGGGATCAAGGGACACGCGGGGAAGACCACCAGTTCCCAGCGTGGACCCCACAGGTGTGGGCTGCTAAGGGGTCACGCATGTGTTCCTGGGTGTTTGGTATAATGTGGGGGTTTCACATGGTCCTGCTTGCCTGGGGTCCGCCGAGGGCTCCTCTGCGTAGGTTTAGTCCACCTCAGCTGGAACCCTTGGGAAGCTGTGGAATCGGTGGTGAGGGCAGAACGTGTCTTGTCGCTTTATTTTCCCTCATGTTGGCGCACCCTCCCACCACGTTGTCCGTTTACAGCCGCGTCTCTCGGTGTGGCCCAGTGTGAAGCCTCTGCAGTCGTGTCTCTGTCGCAGATGGGGGTCTGAGCTTCTTGACCAGGTTCACTTGGTCCCTGAAGCAGGGCCAGTGCTGGGGGCTTCTTGGGTCCCTTGGCTTTCGGTTGTTTTCAAGAGCCCTCGAGTGGAGATGGGGGCCCTTCCCCAAGCTGACAGGGAGCAGAGCCAATGCCAGTGACAGAATGGGACTCCTGGAGCTGTTTGAGTGGCTAGCATCCTGGACAGGACACTGGGGCAGGGCTCAGGGACTGGGCCCCGGCCCCGGCCCGGGACTGTCTGACTTGCTCTTCATGAATGGGCGGGCGGACGGCTGAGCTGGTAGGCTTGTAGACAGATGTGAATGGACGATGCATAAAATGGACGGAGGATAATTGGAAGGGTGGATGGGTGACGGATGGATGGATGGTGGATGGACAAACTGGATGGATGATGGGATGGATGGATGGATGATGGATGGATAAACTGGATGGATGATGGGATGGATGGAGGAGTGGATGAATGGTGGATGAACAAACTGGATGATGAGATGGATGGGTGGGTGGATGGATGGATAAACTGGATGGATGATGGGATGGATGGATGGATGGATGGATGGATGGATAAACTGGATGGATGATGGGATGGATGGTGGATAAGTGGACAGATGTGTGAGGAATGAAGGAAGGAAGGGTGGATGATTGATGAACAGGTGAATGGATGGCTGAAAGATGAGTGAGTGGAGGATAGATGAGTTGTTGATGGTGGGTGAATGGATGATGGGTAGATGCACCTACAAGGACTAAAGACAGTGTCAGCATGGACAGAGGTTTGGAAGACATGGGAGTGCTGACGGCCCCTGGCTCAGAGACAAATGGCCCCAGAGGGCAGGTGGAGATCCTGAGGGCAGGGAGGTGGCTGGGGCGAGCTCACAGAGGTGGGTACTCACAGAGCTGAGGCTTGAGCCCCAACCTGCAGAGGCCACTTTCAGGCCTCCTGCCAGCCCATCCCCCTGGAGAGGCAGGGGCTAACCGAGGGGTCCGGCCACCTCACAGAAGCTAGCAGTGGTCCTGGCTGACAGGGGTCAGCTGGACCCCTCCTGGATACACCCGGGGTGTGCCGGGGGGTCTGGGGTCTCCACCCACGGCTGCCCCTTGAATGGCCCTGCAGGTCCTCGGCCCTTGCCCCGAGGTGGGTGAGATCTCGAGGTTGCTGTTGGGGGACTCGCGGCCCCTCCGCCAGTCTCCCCTCTGTGAGGTGGGGCAGGGGCAGGGTTCCCCGCATGAAGGCTGCGCTGGGCTGAGGCCCCGCTGCCCAGCCTTGTCCGCGCCACCTCTGCGCCCCTCGGGCTGGCCGCTGGGTGGTTTTCCGTGGACCCCAGGGGGGCAGAGAGAGCCGGGGTGCTGTGGAGTCCCTGCGGGCGCCGGCCTCCCAGAGAAGCTGTCTTGGCCCCACACCCAGGATGTCTCTCGGCTGCATCTGGAGGCTGGGCCAGGGAGCCCGGGAAATGTTTAACTTTGAAAAATGGACCTTCACAGCTCATTAGGCATCCATCGCGTGGCCGGGTGCCTCGGGCGGCTGGGGAGGAGGAGGACGCTGTGGCGTGAAATCACCGGGGTATTTAAAGGCCGCTCTGCATCCCTGACCAGCCTCTAGCTGCCCAGCCCAGCAGTGCCTGGCCGGCCAGGCGTTCAGGACGACTATGTGACTGCCAGGGTGGCGCCAGGCTGTGTGCAGCGACCTGATCCCAGCCAGACCCTCCTGGTGGCTTCTGTGTCCTGGCAGCCACTTCTGACACGGGGTCTCAGTTTCTCCACCTGCCTGGTGACCGGTGGGCTGAGCGGAAGGCAGGTGGCTGGGAGGATGGTTAGGAGCCGCCACGAGGCCTGGGGGATGGGCTGCTGGCACCCATGTCCCCCGACTCCCGCCTGGGTTGCTGCAGCCAAACCCCACCCCCCAGGGCTGCTCACTGGGGCCGGGACAGCTCCGTCTGGCCTGCCTGCCTGCGGCTGGGCCGTCAGAGGACCCTCGTGGACCTGTCAGAGGCTGTGGGCCAGGCTGGGCTGCTCGGTTTATGGGGCAGAGGCCCCCTCCTGCCTGGGGGAGGGGCTTGTCTCTCTAGGCCTGGCCAGGCGGGCCTGAGGCCGGCGGGGGCGGCCAGGAGGGGTCCATGCTGTCAGCAGAGGCCGGGCTGCCGCACGATGCTCTCAGCATGGAGACCTGCTCTCCTGCACCCCGCCGTCTGCGGGAGATGTGGGGTCATAGGTGGGAGGCACCAGGTTGGACTGCAGCTAGGGGGGGTGGCGGGGGAGAGGCAGGGCTGGGACCTCCCGGACTGCCCGAGGGCTCTGTGACCCTGGGCGAGCTCCTCCTGTCTCTGGGCCTTGTTTCTAGTCAGAAGTTGAGGGAAGCTTCCCGAATCCCCTCCTTGAGAGCTGAATGAAAGGAGACAGTAAAAGAAGGTGCCTGCTTCCCCCCTGACCATGTGCTGGGCCGTGGGGGTCAGGGGTCAAGGTCCAGGGGAGGCCCAATTGGGCCGCCCATGCCCCTGGATAGGCACATGTCATGCACAGCCTGTATCTACCCCGAATGCGGGCCCACTTCTAGGTTAGAACACGCAGGTGTGTGTGCAAATGTGCACACCCATGTGGGCGTGGCGTGGGCACACCTGCAGACCTGTCTGTGTGCCCGGCTTCTACGCAACCTCGGGGGTGCCCAGGGCCCCACCTGAACACGCTGCCCGCACCGGCTCATCCCCATGGCAACCCCAGGCATGGAGCAGGTGTCTGGGAGACCTGGATCGGTGCCAACAGATGGGTGCATGTGGTGGGGTTCCCAGGGGTGGCGAGAGAGCCAAGAGCATCAGAGCCCCTGGGTGCGGGCTCCCGGAAGATGGGGAAGTGCTCCCCTCTGCCCAGGAAACGCCCCCCAGAGCAGGAGCAGGTGGGAAGCTTCCGGAAGCCCCCATCTGGCTGTGATTCACGCAGGATGTGCCGGGGCCTTCACCGCTGAACAGCGCCCCGCCCCCACGGGTGCCAGACGCAGCGGGGAGTCCTGGAAGTGCTGGGCTTCCGGACTTGCGCCTGCCTTCTGAGAGGGAAACCGAGGCTGAGCACGGCCTCCCCGCCTCCCTGGCAGACGTGGCCCCCCGCCCTCTCTCTGGAAGGAGTGGGGCTCAGACTCGGAACGCCCTTGGCCTGTCGGCCAGGTGACTCCCCCGCGTCCTGTGCCGTGTGGCCGGTCACCCGAGCGCGGCCTTTGCTGCAAGACCAGGCAGGCCCAGCCCCGCTCCTCCCGTCTGCCCGCCCGTGAAGTCATCCGCTCAGCTGGCAGCGTTCCCATGGCAACAGCGGTGCCGTCACAAAGCGCCTGGGAGGACGGGGGGTGGGGACAGGGAAGGGGACTCTGGCCTCTCAGTCACCCACAGGCATTGCCGCGGGCATGAAAGGGGGCCGGAGTGTGCTCCACCGCCTCGAGAAAGGAGACCCCTCCCTCAAGGGGTGACCGCCCAACCCGCTGCCCAGGCGTGGAGATTCTAGCAGAGTGAGGGCAGAGACGCAGGCTCAGGAGGCATCACGGTCGCCGCGTCTGGGCGGCCGTGCTCTGCCAGACTGGCCCTGAGGTCCCCCAGCGCTCGCCTCGCCTGGGGCCTGTCTGGGTCCCCGAGACCACAGCAGCTGACCCTGCATGGTGGGGGTGGGAGCCAGACGAGAGCTTCCGGGTCTCACAGGAACTAGCCCGAGAGGCACTGCAGAAGAAAACAAACGCTTCCTATGAAAGGGCGGTGGGCACCCTGGGAGGCCCTGTCTCCTGACCACCCAGCTGCCCATCAATGCGGGGCAAGGCTGCTGCCCGTTGCCTGGCCGCAGGTGTGGGGGCGTCCTGCCTGCTGGGGCCAGACGCAGCCTCCTGTTCCACCTGGGGCCGTTGGGGACCGCTCGCCCGCCTTCCTGCCTCTGTGCCCATCGCTGCTCATGTGGCATCATGAACAACGCAGGGCACGCCGCTACTCAGCTCCGCAGTCCTGCGCTCACTCGGTGCTGGGGGAGGAACTGGCCCCCCGACCTGGAACCTGCTCCACCCCCAGCCCGGCCAGGACTGTGACGCCTGCCTCCCCTCGTGACGTCCACTCAATGCTCCTGCTGGCCTGGGTGCTGGACACCTTCGTCCCCTCGACGCCTGAGAACCAGCCTTAGTCCAGAGTGACGGGGGCCCACCTCCCCGACTCCCAGTGCCAGCCTGCGCCCTCCGCCTTGCGCCAGCCATGGAGGTGGAGGCAGGAGCCCACCGGAGGCAGAGGAGTGGGCACAGCCTCGCCCCCACTGTGAAAGCCTGGCTGGTTGAAGGCATCCCTGATTCCCGTTCACAGGTTCACAGGCTCACTCAGCGAGCCTCGTGGGCCCCCCGGCCCCGCGCCAGGCCTGGGGGTGGGAGGCCAGTCCTTGTCTGTGTCGGTGAGCCCCGGTGGAGTGCATCTGCGCTTGGCCTGAGCTGGTGTAGCTGCCCGGAAGCGACGCGGGCCCTGCGCACGTGGGGTTGACGTCAGTGGAGGGTGGTGTGCAGACGCAGAAGTGAGAGCGGGGCTGGAGGACAGGGCCCAGGAGCCTGTGGTCTGGGGCTCCCTCCGTGTGGGCAGGCTGGGGAGGCTTTCTGGAGGAGGAGACGTTGAGCGAGCGCTGGTCCAGGCCGGGGTCCAAGTCCCCCCGCCATCTGCCTTGAGATCTGGGAGCAGCCCCTACCCTCTCTGGCTGGGGCTTCCCGGCAGGCGTGTGGACGTGCGGGCAGATGGGGCATCAGAGGGTTTGCTCTGAGCGGGGGCGGGGCGAGAGGACGGGGTGCCGGCGGTCCTGGGGAGGAGGAGCCCCCGCCCTCGGGCAGAAGAGATGCCGCTCGGGCCCGGAGGGGGCGGCCGGCAGGGTCTCCCGCAGACGAGAGCCTGGGGCCTCGCCCGGCGAGGACGACCGCCCCTTCAGCCCATCCGCCCGCTGGGGGCGTCTGGGCGGTGGGGGGCGCACAGACCAGGAGGCTGTCCCTGGCCTTGGCGAGCCCCCGCTGCCTGTCTCTGCTGGCGCTGAATGCCGGGTCCATGGCCACGTGGAGGCGGGGCTCTGGCGAGAGGGTCTGGGGTCAGGCTCCTGCCTAACGCCTACTCACTGGTCATGGGGCCCCGAGACTGCTCATCTGTCAGAGGGCTCCCCCGGGAGGACAGCTCACCGCGGGCGCACTTATTCCCCCTTTGACTTCCAGCCCTTTCAAGAATCTGCCCGCCCCCCACCAGGTCCTTCCGGGACGGTGTCTTTTTCCTGCTCTCGTCAGTGTTGCCGCCGTCCTTGTCGGGGAGGCTGTCACCGTCAGCGGATGGGCCTGAGCGCGTGTTGGCCGGGCTGGGGCGCTCGGGCCTCCCTGCCGGGGCCCTCAGGGAGAGCGGCACCGGTCCCAGGCTGCCCGGCAGCGGGGACGAAGCGGGGTCCTGGCGGGCTGCTCAGCCTCGGTGCTCACCTGCCGCCTGGGTCCGGAACCGGGGCCGCCTGCCCGGATCGAGTGAAGAGAGAATGAAGCCTGGAACACAGCACCCATGGGTGCTTGCCGCGCCAGCTCAGCGCTCAGCTGGCCGGGAGGACTGGGGGCTGGGGTCCTGGACCGCCTTGGGGAAGGAGCCAGAGTCACTGGCCGATGGTGGAGGGCGTGGGGGTCCCGCTGCTTTTCTGGCCCGTTTCTAAGGAGGGTTTTCTGCAGCCCCCAGGACAGTGACAGGCTCTTCTGGGGATCTCAGTTCTGTCTAGATGTATTTTTTTTTTTACGTTGCACCTACACTATAACAGCTTACCATGTTTAGCCAGTGAGAGTCCGAGGGCATCTCAGCCATCATTTCAGGCAGACAAGCACATTTGAAGCCTCATTCTCATATTTCTAATAAGCACTTATCAAATTTACAGCTCTTGCATACGACTCATCAGGCTCCTGCCTCCCCGGCGTTCCTGCCTCCCCTTTGCTGCGGTTGTCTCTCCTGCTTCGCACCCTCTGAGCCGGCTCTGCCTTTGCTCAGCAGATTCGCACGTCAGCTCCTGTCGGCCGAGGAGTGACGCGGCTGCAGCCGCAGAAGGTGGGGTGAGGGTCCCAGGCACGTTAGCATCAGCCCTGAGTTCTCCCAACATCGAAGCATCAGGCCATCCTGGGTTGCAAAATGTTAATTAGCACCAGCACTTTTTTTTTTTTTTTTTGGCCTGGCATTTTAATATATGTAATAAGTATTATTTCCCAATTATTTTTTATTTCCAAAGAGAAGTATTTCTTCTCTAAAGCAAATTAGGAAAATGCTCAAAGGAGAAATGAACTGTGGTTCCACCTGGAGAATGGCCTTCTGGGCTTTTCTTCATTTGAGGATGAGGGTTTGTTACAGAATGTTGGTATCAGTCAGCCTTAAAAAAAAAACCACACAACAAACTGAAACATAACTTACCTACAGAGACACACAGACTCCAAGGTACTGTTTACTGAGTTTTTCATCAAGTGTAACCAGCGCCTCCATCAAGAGGCGGAACCCACCAGCTCCTGGAAGTCACCTCTTGGCCTTTGGGGTCATGTGCCGCCCACGGGTGACCAGTTTTGGCTTCTAGCAACATCATTTTGACGGGTTTTCCTGCTGGCTCAGTGGTAAAGAACCCGTCTGCCGATGCAGGAGAGGTGGATTTGACCCCTGGGTCAGGAGGATCCCCCGGCGTAGGAAGTGGCAACACACTCCAGTATCCTTACCTGGGAAGTCCATGGATAGCAGGGCCTGGCAGGCTACAGTCCGTGGGGTCACAGAGTCAGACACGACTTGGTGACTCAAGAACAGGCATAGTTTTGTCTTCTCACGTTGTGTAAACGGATCACAGATGACACACTCCATGTCTGGATGCTCGTGTCACACGTTTCGCTCGTGAGAGTCACGTTCCTCTGTTGGACGTGATGGTCCTTCCATCTTCATTGCGGTGTGATATCCCCAGGTGTGCAGACGTCCTGGTCTGTCGGTCCCTTCTGGCACTGATGAGCGTTCTTTCCAGCGTGGGCTGCTCTGAATGGTGTTGCTAAGAACACCCTTGCACGTGTGTTTTGCGGGTATATGTCCATGTTTCTGTCCATCTGGGAGTGGACTGCTGGCTCTGATCATTCACAGATCTTGAGCGGTTTCCAAGCTGCAACACTTTCATCAGCGTTATTAAAATGATGGTGCAGTATTTAGAGAGGGTGTCCTGTAACAGAGTCACAGTCCTTCTCCTCATATCGAACACTTGGGTGATTTCCAGTTTGTTTCTCTTCTATATTAAGAGGCAGTGGAAGTCTCTGGCCCAGCTCCTCCCTGGGATTATTTCTTTATGATAGGTCCTTGGGAGGAAGACAGTTGGCCCGAGGGCTGAGCTTTCCTCCCCAACTCCCGGGACTTTTTCAGATTGTCAGATGGGCTTCCCAGGTGGCTCATCGGTAAAGCGCCTCCCTGGAGCTCAGATGGTAAAGAAATCTGCCTGCAGTGTGGGAGACCCAGGTTCGATCCCTGGGTTCGATCTCCTGGGGAAGATCCCCAGGAGAAGGGAATGGCAACCCACTCCAGTATTCTTGCCTGGAGAATCCCATGGACGGAGGAACCTGGTGGGCTACAGTCCATGGGGTCGCAGAGTTGGACACAACTGAGTGACTGTCTTGGTAAAAGAGTCCACCTGCCAGTGCAGGAGATGGCGGTCCGGTCCCTGGGTCAGGAAGATCCCCTTGAGGAGGCCATGGCAGCCCACTCCAGTGTGCTTGCGTGGAGAATCCCGTGGACAGAAGCCTGGTGAGCGACAGTGCATGGGGCTGCAGAGTCGGACAGGCCTGAGTCACTGCGTGTGCACACATACTGCGGTGAGTAGCACGTACAGAAGAGTGCTGAAATCATGTATGAACGAGGAAAGCATGATCGTCGTGTGGACACTGCACGGCCACAGTCAAGGCTGAGAGGCTGCGATGGAACTTCGCCGGCCCCCGGGAGCCCTTCCAAGAGCTTTCCTGTGACACAGCCCTCTCGTCATTCCCCCACAGCGACCAGCGTCCTCAGGTGATGCCTTCTGGGATGGCCGTGCCTGAACTTTACATAAGTGTGACCCCTGCACCCGCAGTCTTTTTGGCCATGTTCTTTTGGTCTGCGGCACTTGGGGCCTATTTATCCGCTCGTCATGGGTGGGTTTTCGTTGCTGCAGAGCATCCCTTTTAGGCCTGGGTCAGAGCGGTTCCCGCTTTGGGGCTGTGATGAGCCTGTGTGTGTGAGTGCCACAGTCTGAGCTTTCCAGCGGGGGGCCTCTGCCCTCAGAATGGACAGGCGTGCGTCAGTCTCCTCGGCGTGGTGGAGAAATGGCCCCCGGAGCAGAACATGTCTTCCTGCCTCACCACGTCCCCAACACAACACTCCTGAGACTTCTGAAGCTTTTCTGCCTCCATAAATACTGAAGTTGAGCATCCTTGATGGTTTGATGTTCTGGAGCCATTTGGATGTCCTCATTTGGGAAGTGCCTTTTCAAGACCTCTCTCCACTTTCTGTATTACTGAGGTGCCTGTATTTTCCCCTTGAATCTGTAGCAGTTGTCCATGGATTCATTCGGGATGGAGAACGTGGAGTAGACTGTTGTCCTGGTTGCTCAGTTGCTAAGTCGCGTCTGACTCTGCGACCCCGTGGACTGCAGCCCGCCAGGCTTCCCTGTCCTTCACTATCTCCTGGAGTTGGCTCAGGTTCATGTCCATTGAGGGGGCGATGCTGTCCAGCCATCTCATCGTTAGAGTAGTTAGAAGGCTGTGTTTGAATATCTGTGGCTTGTGTTTTTATTATGTTATTTTTCAAGAGCAAGAATTCTTCCCTTTTTAAATTATATCATGGTGAAAACTGTTTTAAGATCTGTTCTTACAGCAACTTTCAAGTATGCCTTGTGCATGCGTGTGTGCTCAGTTGCAGCTCTATGTGACCCACCAGGCTCCTCTGTCCGTGGGGTTTCCCAGGCAAGAATACTGGAGTGGGTTGCCGTGCCTCCTCCAGGGGCTCTTCCTGACTCCGGGGTCGAACGCACATCTCCTGCATGGCAGGGAGATTCTGTACCACTGAGACACCAGGGAAGCCCCGGGAGCTCTCTGCTTTTACGGAGCAGCGCATATCATGTTCTTGTGTGGGTCCAAGGAAAGGAGACCCTCCTTCTTCGGGTTGTCATGTGTTTTTCCGTTATCTCCTTAGGTACGTGGTTCTTCTCTCGTTGAGGTCTGTAATCAGCCTGGAATTGATCTTTCATGCGGTGTGAGGTAGGGGCCTGATGTCGTTTTCCTCCCGATGTCTGACTTCTTGAGTTACTGGCCGCCTCGGTCATCACAGGGGCTGGGAGCCTCCCATCACACTGATGGGAGCCCATCAGTGGGGAGCCTTCGGTTTTGATCCGTGGGCTCGTTTTCTGATCTCGTACCGCGAGCAACTGCTTCAGCGTCTATGGTTGTGTAATAAACGATCTGATGAGTAATTCCCCACCCCGCCGCCCACTCCACCTTCTTCTTATTTAGGACCATTCTAGGCCCTTGGCTCTTCCCTGTAAATTTCAGAGTCAGCTCGTCAGGTTCCACAGAAAGAAAAAATTTCCAGGATTTTGATTGTGATTGCATAGAATCTGTGGATCAATTTGAAGTGTTGAATTTTAATAAGCGTTCATGTTCTGCTTACTACAGATGTATAGAGATTCACTTGACGTTTGAATATGGATTTTATATCTAGTGCTTTAAGTTCCGTCATCCATCACTGCATTTATACATTCTTTGGGACTTTTTTTATGTAACACCTGTGAATAACTGGAGTTGTTTCTCCCTTTCTGAGTCATATCATTTTAATTTCTTTTTCTGGCCTTATTGCAATGGCTGAACCCACTAGTGCAGTTTTGAATAGAAGTGGTGGTAGCCGGCATCCATGTGCTGTCCTTGGTCTCAAAGGGAAAGTTTTAGCTTCCCCATTAAGCCTCTTGTCTGCTACAAGCTATGCACACTTTAGAAGCTTTTTATCTGTATTGCCAAATGACTTTCCAAAAAAATTGTGCCGGTTTCACCATAACCTTAGCAGCACTTATCTTTAGTTGCCTTTTTTTTTTGGTGGTGGTGGTTTTTAGATCACTGTTTATTTGATGAGCCTATATGGTGTCTCAGTGTAATTTTAAAATTTGCATTTCCCTAATTATGCAAGAAGTTGAACACCGTCTCATACATTTGTTAACCAACTGTGTTTTCCCCTTTGTGTCTGTTTCTCCCGTTTGTTTGTACGTTGTTAGTGGTTCCCTAATCCATTTGAATTCTTTACATAATGAAGTTATCATTTCTGTCACACTTGCTATAAATAGTTTTCCCTGTATGTTGTACATCTTTTTTTTTTTTTTATGTTCTTTAACCTTATTTTTATATGGTCAGATCTGTCTCTCTCTTGTACAATTTATCCTATCCCTCCAGAGCTTGGAAAGCCTGTCTCCCTCCTGAGGACTGCTAAGTATTGAATTCTGTTTTCATCCAGTTTTTTTTTTATGGTGTAATATTTCATATTTAACTGTTTACTCCATCTGGAATTTGTGGGGCTGTGGGGTGTGAAGTGAGGAGTTAATTGCGGCTCGCAGTTAAAGGGGGAAGGGGTCTCATTTGCACTTCCAAGCCTGGGGCCCTGGCTTCCCTTCGGCGGGGCTGAGTGGGAAGAGATTAAAGGGAGGGGGGGGGGTGGCGTGTCTGCAGCCAGCCTGGGAGCTGTAATTACCTCGTCCCTTGCTGCCGCTGCCTGACTTCAAGTCAGAAGCAAAGAGCTGTCGGGCCGGCTGAGGAGCGTCCTGGGTGATCACAGGCCGCTCTCTCCTGCGTCTGGGACTGAGCCTCCCGTCTGCAGAGGGGTGGCGCTGATGACCCCTGTCCTGCAGAAGGCGGTTTGGGGGGAGGGGTGGGAGGGGGCAGGCCGGCCGGGCACGGGTCCGGCTCCGTGTGTGGAGTGACTCCTCTGAGCCTCGGGTCTCTCCGGAGACCAGGGTGGTAAGGCTGAGGTGCCCGCCTGGCAGGGCGGGGCGGGGCCTGCCTGGTCGTGTCTCCGCTGTTGTGGTGACTATTCAGGGGTCCCAGCTCTGATGGGCCGGGGACATCCCATCCCCTTCGTCAGGGCCCCAGACTGAGCTGGGTGTGTGTTTCCCGACCCAGGGAGCGGGCCTGGGGAACGCTGCCGGCAGGGGTCCGCTGCCCCTGGGCCTGTCCTTGCTGCAGGCCCCACTCTCCATTGGAAACCGGGCACTCCGCACCGTGGACCCGACAGAGCAGGGAGAAGCCACCTGGTTCCCTTCATGGGTCCCCAGCCTGGGATGAGCCCAGGGACCCCCGCCCTGAAGAGCCGCAGCAGGAGCCTTGAGGGAGGGCGAGGGGGGGTCTGCCGTCTGTCCAGTTCTGCGGGCAGTGCTGGGAGGTGGGGGTGCTGAGGAATGGAGCGCTCCCCGGAGCCCCCCAGAGGCAGGAGGGAGCTGAGACCCTGTGGGGCACCCCTGCTCTCTGGATGCCCCAGGAGGGCACCGCCCACAGCTGCTGCCAGGGAGGGGCCTGGGCGCTCAGTCCCCCCCACTCCTGCCAGTCCCACCCCCCGGGGGGGTGGAGTCAGGACAGGGAGTCAGAGGGGACACGAGTCCCCTCTGAGTGGGGGGTCCCCGCCCTCTCTGTGGGGTCGGCACCAGAGTGGGGCCTGGGCTGGCAGCGTCCCACGGCTGAGCCTGCTGCGTGCCAGGCCCGGCGAGGCGGAGAGGGTGGCCGGCTGGTGCGGGGCGGTGGAGTCAGGTCGGGGCGGAGGCCTTTGTGAGGGGGAGCACGCACGCCGGGGCGGAGAGGCCGTGGAGCGTCTGAGTGAGGAGCCGAGCTTGGTGGGTCAGGGGGCTGCACCCTGGGCCCGGCCCCACCTCACAGGCGGGGTCTGGCTCCGGACCTGTGAGGCAGGCCCAGGTGGAGCGGGCTTCCCGCGCCCGGAGTCCCCGCGCCCGCCCGTGGCGGGTGCGGGGCGGAGGAGAGGGCCTGGGGGGGCGGCGCAGCTGCCAGAGGCGGGCTGCTGGCCTCAGCAGGAGCCCCTCCTCTCCTCCCCAACAATCCTGGCAGAAAATATGCAAATGACATAATTACTGGTATTTGTTTTGCTGATATAAGTGCTTGAAATGCAAATGTCAAGTTTGGGCCTTTCCTCTGTCCCACCCTTACCCAGACTGACGTCTTCGGGGGACGCGTTGCTCCCTCCGTGGGGGAGGGTTGGGGACCCCACCCCCACCGCCCACCGCCCACCTCTGCTGACGGAGGGGCATCCGGACGCGGTAGGCTGCTGAGCCCCCTCCCGACCGTGTCCACGGCATTCTCAGGAGGGAGGCCTCAGGCACCCCCACCGTGTGGCCTGGGGCCTGTCGGTCGGCCCCCAGCCCCAGGTCACCTGTCCGAGGGGTGGGTCATAGCCTTGAGGCCCCCGGGGCAGCTGAGGGAGGTTTGGGGCCCGCGCTCCCACCTGAGAAGCCCGGCACAGGTCAGTCTCGGTAAATCGGAGACTCAGAGTCCCCGGGAGGCCTTTGGAGCCCCTGGTAAACCCCCAGCATCATGTGTGTGCACGTGCCTGCCCCGGAGGGGCGGGGACTGTCACTGTCAACCCCTCCAACCCAGGGGGCCTCTGGGGCTTCTGGGGCCGAGCCCTGTGGGTTCAGACTGGCCTGGGCGGTAGCCAGCGACGGGTGGTCACCGTCATGCCCATAATTTGGAGGGGGAGCTGAGGCTTGCCGAGGTCACACGGGTCAAATGCCCGGTTCCCTCTCTAACTGCCTCCCCCTCCCGGGTCTCCCGCCCAGGACTGGGATGGGCTCAGCCCCAGAGAGGCTCCCACTGGGCCCCAGGTGGTGCTGGGGGCCGCAGGGAAAGGCTGAGTGTGGTTAGAGGCAGGCGGGGGTGGCCCACCTCCCCTGGGGTCCGCGTGGTGGGACGCTGGGGCTGAGTTTCAGTGAAGCGAAGTGAGTGTGTGGGTACACCAGGCCCGGAGGGTGTGCCTGCGCGTGCACGCATGTGATCCGTGGGTCTGCAAGCGATGCCAGCGGGGCGGCGTGAGCGCAGGACCGGGTGCTGGCCTGCTTCTCCTTCGCCTGTGAGCCGGCCCACTCGGCCCTGGCCAGCTGTGCTGGGCGTCTGAGGGCGGCTGGAAGCCCTGCCCTGGCCCCGCCTGGCGCCGCCCAGGCGGCAGGGTGCGGGTCCCGGCCTTCCAAGTCTGTAGTCAGGACGGGGTATACAACAGGCACTCAGCACGCGTGCCTTCCTTTTTCTCCTCTGGGGCCTGGCGGGCGAGGCAGCCCTTCTGCCTGCTCTGGGCAGCTGGAAGGCCAACCTGGCGTAGTCAGGGTCCCCAGGACCTGGGAGAGGAGAGCGGAGGCCGCCCTGGGTGGCCAGAGGCTGTGGGTGGGAGCGGCTCTGGCCTCCCGCCCCTGTTCCCCCCAGCTTTGGCTAGGCCGAAGCTCTTGGGAGCTTCTGAGCCCCCGCGTTCTATTTTTATTCCAATTACCTTTCCTAGGCAGGTTCGGCCTCGTTAGCATATTCAAATACATCCATTATTATTTCAATTAGCTGTTAAGTAATTAAGTCTAATTGATGAGCATTCCCCCCACTTCCCCACATATTTTTTGGTTATTTACATCCGCTTCTAACCAACAATTTTAGGTAATTACACGCCACTCACTCATCTATTTGCACACACTCTTGCACGACAGGCGCCCTCCCCCCAGCCCCGGAGCCTGGGGGGCTTCCAGTGTAGGTGGGGGCTTCAGGCTGACAGCCTGGGGACCCCCTCAGGCCCTCCTGAGCGTCGCTGCCAGGCTTCCAGGGGCTAAAGGTGTCCCAGCCCCCCCTTACTCCCAGAAACCACTTGTCCCAAAGACAGCACCTCCTCTGGGCAGGCCCCTGGCCCCCTAGCCGGGTGGGATACACAGGCCTGCAGTCAGAAAGGCTGAGAGCGAGGGGCCGGCTTCTCACTGTGTCTCTGTTGTGTCCCCCCCTCCCTTCAAGAGGCGCCCCCTGCCTCAGTTTCCCTGCCTGCAAAGAGGGATCCAGTGACTGCGGAGTGAGGGCTCACGAGGCTGGGAGGGCACTCAGGGTCTGCTGCGGTTGGTCCAGGGAAGTGATGGATGATGGGTCACAGCTGGTGGGCAGGTGCGGGGGCTCTGGCTGTAAACTTCCTAAGTATCAGCCAGAGCCTGGCGTGGGTCTAAGGCTTCTGTCTGGGGGCCCCTGCCCAGCATCTGGGCCACCGCACAGTGGAGCAGGTTGGAGCCCCAGCAGTGACCACAGGCCCAGCCAGTCTGAACTCTGAGGTTCTGTCATCTCTGTTTCTGGGTCGGCCCTGCCCTCTGCCCTCCTCGAGCACCGGAAGCCCCGGCCTTTCTCTTCCGTGATCCATGTGCAGGCGCGCCCAGGGCAGAGGCTTCTGTGTGCCTGGCCGGCGGGGTCTTCCAAATGCCCCCATGTCCTCCTTACCTCCGCTCGCTCTATCTCCACACCACAGGAGCTGCCCGAGACCCTGTGTCCTGCCTGGACCCCCGTCTCCCTGCGTGTCCTGGAATGAGAAGGTGATGCCCGCGACCCCCACGGGGAGGAATCCACCCACCTGGGCTCTGCAGATGGGCCAGCTCACCGGCGGGCCCTGAGCTGAAGGTAAGGGCCACCTCGCCTCTCGGGCCATCTGGACAAGGCGGGCAGGGCAAGTCCTGTGACCTGGAGGCAGGGCTGCTGGCTCGTGGGCGGGCGGGCCTGCAGGCCTCCGGGAGACCCACTGTCCTACAGAAACGGACGGCCTTCAGCATCCAACTCTCATGCAGCAGTGATGCCCACCCCAGGGAGGAGATGGCCAAGGCTTCAGGGCCCCCTCGGGCCCGACAGGAGGAGCTCAGGGCTTTAGGAGACCTGGGAATGGTCTGAGTTGGGGCGGCTGTGCTCCGGCCTGTCGGCGTCCTCCCTGATGGGGCACCAGTGCTGTGTGGGTTAAAGGAGGTTTTGTCTTCTCCGCTTTGTGGGAACAGATGCAGCGTTGGGTTGCAGCATGCACTGCCGTGCCCGCCGTGAGGCCCGTGCGTGTTGACATGCCTCGTGTCTGCTTGCAGACAGGCTCTTTATCCTGAAGACGTTGGACTGAACGCCCCAGTGAGTGAGGGGGTCGGAGCTGCCCTGCAGTGGCCGGGGGTTCGGTGACCGGCGGTGCTGTGTCTGCTGGGCGCCTTGCTCCAGCTGGAGAGTAGCCGGCGGGCTGTCTCCCGTCAGCTCAGAAATTGCAGACGCGCCCTCTTCGGTTGGTGTCTCGGTTTCCTGGGCCACGGGCACTTCCGGGCCTCTGACTGGGCTCCTGGGCCTGTGCCGTGGGGCGTCTGGGCCGACAGAGCTGGGCCGTCGTCTCACTGAGCCGGCAAGGGTGCTGTTGGTCAGCCATGCGGTGTGGTGGCCAGTGACCTTGGCTTCAGGTTTGGGCTGTCTCTAGTAGACCGCTCCCTGCGGTCCCTATAGAGAATTCTGTAAGCTGAGTTTAAAGTGACCGTGACCTTACGCTCTGCCGACGAGGCATTGGGGAGTTTGCGAGGCTTCCTCCTCCATCACACACCCCCCAGGCTTCTGTGGCTTTAGACGGAGGCCTCTGGGGGTGGCTCTGGAGGGGCGCAGACGATGGGGACAACCCACCGCCGGTAACCGAGGCAGCGGGCGTCTGGGCAGCCCTGGCCTGGGTGGGGATCAGCGCGCAGGCGCGGGGGCTGGGCCTGGTGGGCGGGGTGGGGCAGAGAGCTGGGCTGGGACCGGATGGTGGGGTTCAGCCACCTGGCCACTGCTCCATCCCTCCTTCTTCAGACGACCATCGAGAGCCTGCTGTTGGCCAGAGCCTGGTCGGGGGGGTGGGTGGAGACCCTGCCCCCAGTCCGGGGGGAGGGTGAGAGTGAGGACGTCCGCGCAGGTGGTGCTGGGCAAGGCCTCGCCGCTTTAGCTGATGTCGCTGAGGGGTCGGGTGGGAGGACTGGGCTCTGAGCGTCACGGCCGCCAGCTCCGTGTGACAGTGGTCAGCACCTGCTCCTCAGGTCCCGTCTGAGACGGGGCGGGGTCCCCAAGATCCCTCTGCATCGACTTGCTGAGAAGTCGAGAAGGCAGGAGCATCTGGGGAGGGGTCCGCTCTGACCGCCTAGTAGCCGAAGACCCGCGGGGGGCACCCGGACTGGCTCACACGGCGCTGGCGCCGTCCACACAGGCGGCGGAGGGTGGCCTCCTCCGGCCCGGCGGGTGCCCTCAGGGTGCTGACCCCAGGCCACTGGCACGGCCCCGGGGGGTGCCCGTCAGCCAGGGTTAGGCCGAGGCTCCGGCATCGGCTCAGTCCTTCCTCACCCCGAGCCTCTGCCCTTGGTGGTGCTGTCTCCCCAAGGTCCTTGAGTCTCTGGAGCGATCTTGGTGTCGGGCAAAACCCACTCTGCCGAGTTGTGGATGTAAAACGCTGGAGAGGTCACTCACCACCTCTGATGTCCCACTTTAAAATAAATTCGTTGGAGTATATTTGATTTACAATGTATTAGTTTCTGCTGAACAGAAAAGTGATTCAATTATGTGTGTGTGTGCGCGCGCGCGCTTTCCCGCTGGGGTTCATCACAGGATGTTGAATACACTTCCCCGTGCTGTACGGTAGGACCTTTTGCTGCCTGGCCATCCTGTGTCCTAGCTTGCATCTGCTAACCGCAAGCTCCCAAGCTTTCCCCACCCCCACTCCTTGGCTGCACAGGTCTGCCCTCTGATCTGAGTCTGTTTCATAGATGAATTCGTTTGTCTCACATTTTAGATGCCACATACATGGCGTCACACGGCAGCTGTCCTCTTTCTGACTTACTTCACTTACGACCGCCCGTTTCTTAAACCTGTGAAGTGGTGCTAATATCCTTCTCCTCCCACATGAGGAGAGCCTCAGTGGGGACATGTCAACTGCCCCACGTCCGGCAGGCGCTCAGGAAACAGAGGTGGGCACTTCCTCCCCTCCCGGCCCCCAGCCCACCCCAAGCATGAAACAGGAGTGTCTCTGGTCCATCACGTTCCATGAACCTAGCTCTTCCCCTCCCCGCAGGCGCCTGCCCTTCCCAGCTCACGGCAGGCTGTTCAGGTTCGTGCCCGCCGAGCTGCTCTGGGCCTCCCCCGGCTCTGGCCCTGAGCCCTCCGCTCGCCCCAGGCTGCGTGTTCCAGGGAGCCTGGCGGGAGGCAGACCTGAATGAGAGTCTGTGGGATGAATGGATGGGTGTTTCCCAGCCCCGCCCCACCTGGGAAGGCAGGTGGCAAAGCAGATGGCCGGCGCCCTGCCCTCCTCTGCTCCTGGAGTCTGGGGGTTGGGCGGTTGTTCCCAGATCCCTTCCAGAGAGAACATTTCCTCATTTAGTGACTTGGACTTTCGCAGTCTGTTCTTGCCTCCTCCCTCCTCCGTTTCCTGGTCCGAAGGCCTTGTCCCTAGAAGTTGCTTTTATTGAAGCAGTGACTAAGAGTCCAGGAGGGACCTTCTGAGCGTTCTGATGACCCCAGGTGACCCGCGGGGCAGGGCCTGCCCTGGGCTGGCCCCGAGTTCAGCACTGAGGACAGAGCCTCCATGGGTCCTCTGGGCTGCAGGGGGCGGTCTGGGAGCCGGCAGAGCTGGAGCCTGGTGCCCCCCGTAAGACCCCTCCCCTCTCCAGGCCTCGGTTTTCTTGAGAAATGGGGGTGATGCTCTCCCCAGCAGAGCCAGCGTGACATAGGGGTGACCTGCCACCCAGCAACTGTCAGGACGTGGCCCCTCCTACACGTCCCTGCCCCCCCCCCCCCCCCCCCCCCCCCCCCACGGAGCAGTTATTTATCTGCCGGAAGGTGACAGGCGGCAGGGGCTGGAGTTGGAGCTGCTGTCCAGAGATCAGTTGGCAGCTGCAGAGCAAACAGCCCGAGCTAATTAGCAAAAGGTCACGCCCGCTCCTGGAGGCCCCGCTTTTGAAGTCAGAGCCTCACACAGGCAGGCTGGAAGGAACCGAGGCTTTGAGTTAGTGGCTTGGTTACCGGAATGGCTTCAGAACCCTGCCCACAGCTCATCACATGACCACCCCGCCCACAGCTCTGAGCTTCACCTTTTAGAAGTTCCCAGCGCCGGGTGTCCAGCCACCCACTCCCGGCCCAGGCTGGACAGACGACGAGACCAGTCCCCTGGTGTGAGTCCAGGGCTGGCCTCAACCCCCGGACCCCCTGGGCATCCAGCCAGAGCCCAGGGGTGGACCATCCATGGACCATCCGCAGCAGCCGCCCACGTACCGCCCCCCGCCCCCGCCTTCCTGCTGACTGCATGCTTACTGTTTTTCCTCTTAAGTAAATTTACTTTTTAAAAACTTAAATACATTTATTTAAAAGGGAAGTTTTATGGCACTCCTACAAATGGAAAACAAGCTTCTTTTCCATAAATAGAATTGATAATCATAAAAATAAATTCACTGGAAACAAAACAATGTTATTAAGTTCTCGTTGGATGCTGGGCTCAGGGGAGGCTCGGAGCCCAAGGCCTTCTACCGCTTTATTAAAAAGGGAGAACAGCAAGTGTGCAGAGGTGTTCAAGACCCGCTAGCCCTGACCTGAGACTTTCTCTTGATGTAATCAGAAGTGCTGAAAAGAATTAAATTGAGAGTAACTTTCTAATGAAATTGTTCAGCAGTATTTTACGCTGTGTCAGCTCAGGATTGAATTTGGCCGCATAAGACAGAACCCCGACACTTGTGTGGCTGAACCCCACGAAGGCGTTCCTTTCTCTCTCATGTAACGGGTGGGTGGTGCGGGCGGTGCTGAGTCCAAGGAGACCGTCAGCAGGTCAGGTTTCTCGTAGCTTCCCCCTTGGCCAGGCCCAGCATTTGTCCTCATGGCCTCCCAAAGGCTGCTGTGCCTCCAGTCATCATGTCTGCATCTCAGGCGGGAAAAGCAGGAGAGGTGAAGGGAAAGGAGCATGCTGGCCGTCTGTTCCTGTTAGCGGGGCAACAACTTGAGCCCGTTCTCTTTGCCCCGTGGTCCACGATCGCCTCCTGGCTGTTCTCACTGAACGGCTCAGCTCTGCCGCGTGCTTGCTTGGAGCCTGCTGGTCTCCAGGCAGCAGCCCCTGCCTCTGCGGTGTTTGCGAGGCCATGTGCGGCACTTGTGAGCTGAGTCATGGAGGGCGTCCTTCCCCCGCCCCGCCCACGCCTGGTCCTGCCGCTCAGAGGGGGCTCAGCTGAAGGATGGCCCCCCAGTGCCGTTTCCCCTCGCCCAGGTGTCCAGGTTCAAGGGCCCAGTCAGCCTGTGCGGCGCTGCCGGGGGGCTGGGTCCCCACCCCCTCCTGCCTCAGGCAAAGCCCCCTTCCGCTTTGGTGTCCCTCCAGCCGGGGGCCGGGCCGGGCCACCGGGGGCCGCGTCTCTGCTCCCACACCTTACCCTTTCTTTTCCTCCTGGGAAGCGCCCCTCGCGGCGTCTGAGCTGAACCAGCAGGAGGAGTGCCGGGCTCGGGCGGAGCTGGCCCCGGGGACCCCTTCTCCTGCGGGCTAGGGCTCCGGGGGTCCTGCCTGCTGCCCCTGTGTCCACCCTGCCCCAGGCTCGGTCCTTCGGCCTGAGCTCCTTCTCACCCCTCCCTCTTAGACCTGACCTCTGCCCCGGACCCCTCTCCTCGGCACCAGTGTGGGGACCCACCCCAGGCCCCAGGTTTGAATTTGGGTCGCAGTGCTGGGCAGCCGTGCAGCCTAGGGTGAGTCACTTAACCTCTCTGCTCTTCATCCATACGACAGGGTGATGGCGGCTGCTTGGGGCTCTTTGAAGTGAATGAGGCCCCGAGGGGCACCCACCTGTGCCTCCTCAGGGATGTCCACATTCCGTACACGCGGGCACACACCGCTCTGTGCGGATATGTCCCCCTGATGTGGGGCCTGCGGCCCGCCCGCCCTCCCCCGTGACTCGGCGCCTCCCTCCCCAGCTCTGCCTGCTGAGCTGGGACTCCAGCAGCCGCCGTGGGCCCAGGGCTCGGGCTGCAGGGGGGAAGGGTCCAGGGAGGGGCGGCTGCTGCCCAGGCTGGGGTGACGGCAGCTGTGGGGGTGATGGGGGAGGAGGGAAGTCGGGAAGGAGTGGGGTTTGGAGCCGGGGGAGCTTGGGCAGGGCAGCCAGTGGGGGACCCAGCAGACAGAGTTTTCTTGGGGGGATCTGACAGGGAGGGGCGTGGCCCGGAGCTCGGGAGATGCGTCTCTACCAGAGGGCTGTGTGGGCAAGAGGACAGGACTGGGGTGCGTTCGCTGAGCGCTGACTGTGTGCAGGTCCTCTCTGCACCTGCGGTCAGTTCCCAAGGCCCCTGAGTGACCACCCCTGGGAAAGGCGTGTGGAGAGTGGTTGACGGTCCTGAAAATATGGCAGTTCAAATGAGGTGGAAGTTTGTTTATTGTTCCAACCCAGAGGTCCGTGGTCCAGGGCTGGAAGGGCAGCTCTGTAACCTGTGGCTTCTGTGTCTGGAGCCAAAGTGGCTGCTCCAGTTCCCGCCATCCCATCTGCATCCCACCTGGGCAAGGTGCATGCACGCCCATGCCTTTTAGGGAGTGATTCGGCAGCGGTGCACTTCAGCCCCACGCACAGCCTACTGGCTGGACCTTAGGCCATGCCTAGCTGCAAGCGAGACTGGCAGCCGCAGTCTACTGGATCCAGTAGCAGAGGAAGAGAAAGATGGAAACTGGTGACGACAGAGCGCGGTCACACATTCCCCCTGCCGTGCCGTGGCCTGTGGAGAGAAGTGGGTGCAGGGGCACCCTCAGCCGGCCTGGCTGGTGAGCGAGGCGGGGGGGGGGGGGGGGGCTGGCATGTGACGGATTCACTCCAGGGCCGCACTGGCCTGGGCAGGAAGCTTGCCGTTACTGCCAGTTAAAGGCTGGCACTCCTGCCACCCTAGCAAGAGGGTGACTCTGTAACGTAGCGTCTAGTTGAGAAACGCTTCTGAGAGTAAAAAGTCGATGTTAATAATTACACGGAAACGGGGGGAAGCCCGGGTGTGTGGTCACCCTGTGCAGAGACAGATCAGCTTGCCTGTTTCCTGTGTAGGGACAGGGAGGCCCCAGCCCTGGGTTGGTGGCACAGGGTCTCGGCCACGCCCTCGTTTCTGCCCCAGGACATCAGCCGCTCTAATCTGCCCCAGGGTTTCAGCGCTGCGGGGGTGGCCTGTCCCCGAGGCAGGAGGGGCAGGGAGCGTGCAGTTCTGAGTTTCCGGCTCCCGGAGCTGTCCAGGGTCCTGACCAGCTGCCAAGTCGGCGCGGGGTGTGGCTCCGACTTCACTGCGCGGCCGTCACTCGCTGCCCCGGCCCCCATCGCCCAGTAAACCCGGCGACGTTGGTCTGACCTCTCCTGTGCCCCTTTGTCTCGCTCTGGACTCTCACTGGAGTGTGACACACACACAGGAAAGCTCCATAAACTTACGAACCAGGCACACTCGTGTCCCCAGGACCCAGATCAAGGGCATCACTGCCCTCTGAGGCTCGCCTCACGTCCCTTCCCAGTCACCACCCCGAGGGCAACCACTCGCCGTCTGCGTTCGTAATTCTGGGAATGGCTCACTGTGTGGTGACACGCGTCACGCCCTTGGGTCCTCGGGGCCTGCCTGCCTGCCCTGGTGCGTGTTCTTGTCGCTGGGCACCGGGTGGCGTCCAGTCGGGGCCTTTACGGGCAGTGCTGCTGTGAGCGTCTGCGTCCCTCTGTGCCCGCGGGTGCGCGTTTCCTCGGGGCTCACGTGCGTCTCGTCTGTCCGTCTCCAGAGCCACGCGCTCCCTCTTGCCGTGCCTGCTGCAGCTCCCACTGTTCCCAGCGGTAGCTCCTTCTCCATCCACGGCCAGAGCGGTCCTGCCTCCCCCCTTCTGACCCTTCCTTGGCTCCCCAGCGCCTCGGTCTGATCACAGCTCCCAGCAGGTCTGTCCCAGGGGGCCCTCTCACCGTACGCCACCCCCTTTCTGGTTCCAGCCTCCCGGCCCCCGCGTGTCCTCACAGGCCCTGCCCCTCTCCCTTTCACCCACCCAGGGCTCTGCAGGGGCAGACTGTCTCCTCATCCTCTGAGGCCCCTGGCCAAGACCTGGACCCGGGGCTGACCCTCCGCAGTGGGTTCCCCACAGCGCTCAGTCCTGTTTTGCTCAGGCCGGTCAGAGTTCTGTCTTACCTGCCTCGGTCTGCATCCCAGTTGGCCCAGCATCTGGCCCGTGGTGGGGCGGGGGTCTCGCTCGCCCTTTGTCTGGAGATGGGCAGGCAGGGTGGGAGCCACTGGCCCCATCAGGGGCAGGGGCCGAGTTGGCTGGGAGGCTGCGCGTGCCGAGTGCAGCAGAGCTTGGAGCCCTGCCATCAACCTGAAAACAGAGGCACCGCAGGGCCCCGAGGATGCTTCTTAAATGGGGGAGGCGATAAGCAGTGAGATGGGGGTGGAGCAGACCCCAGGGTCAGGCGGCGCCTGCACCCTCGCCCCAGAGGCCTGCTTATCCCGCGCCGGCTCTGACCCCTTCCCAGCACCCCTGCCCCGGCCTGGAGCTGTCCCAGGAGACGTCACTTGTCTCCTCCCTGGTTCCCCTCATCACGAGGAAGCCCTCACTGGGACGTGGCCTGGGACCACCACCCACCCTCTGCTGGGAGCAGGAGGTGGGGACGAGCCAGGGTTCCAAGTCTCCAGCCTGTGCCCACTTTAATTCCTCTAGCTCCCCTCGAGGCCCAACCAGCCTCGAGAGAGGGGCAGCCAGCCAGACCCCCGACCAGCCTCAGGTGCAGAGGGTGCCCTGGGGTCACGGGTGGGGGCGGGCTGGGCAGCCATGCTCTCGGACCCCGCCGGGCCCCGTGGGGCAGCTGGGGACCAGACCGCCCTCTGCCTGGCCTCATGAGCCAGCAGTGTGCCCAGCATGGATCCGGAGACCCCTGCAGCCCCTCCTGCTCCGGCACCGCGGGCCCTGAGACCGCCTCTCCCTTCCTGAGCTGCGTCCCCTCCCCTCGGGCCCACTCCCCATCTCAGTACTCGGGCCTCCCTCTCTCAGAACCAGCTGTCAGGATCTCTGTGTGTTTAGTGAACTGGGGCATCCTTACATTATTATCTGAAGGATGGACAACTGGATGCTGGCACTTGGCTTGGACTCAGGCCCCGCGTGCCCAGACGGTCCAGTGGGTGGCCCACGCCATCCGCCGGGTCCAGCTCCCAGTCTGGCCGCCTGCTCTTGTGGTGCCTCAGTTTCCTCTTCTCAGAACGAGGCCCGTCATTGTGCTGCTGCGTTTAGGAGCGCTTACATGAACGGGTGTCAGCGCTTGTGATGCCAGACGCCGGGAGCAGTCAGGTGCGGGACTGTAACTGGTTCTCCCAGCCCTGGGGGGCAGCTGCTGGCTTTCTGACACGGAAGCAGTGACGCAGAGATTCCACGGCTTGCCCAGGGCCCTTGTCTGGCGAGCGGCAGCTTGTCTGCAGAGCCCGAGTGCTCAGACCTTCTGCTCACCCCATTTGGCCAGGAGGTGCAGGCAGAAGGGAACCAGCTCCACGACTGACCCCTCTCTCAACTTCGGCCTGGACTGCCAGCCCTGGGGCTGTGACCGGCCTGACGTCCTGGGTGGGGGCCCAGAGGAGCCCCCGGGAGAGGGTCAGGGCGGCCAGGCCCTTTTCCCGCGTCTGCCGTGACCTTGCCGTGTGACCCGGGGAAAATTCCTCGCCCTCTCTGAGCTTCAGAGAGCAGAGGCCAGAGCGGGGAGGCTCCCTCGGAGAGAATCCTCAGGCTGGCTGGGAGGGCGCCTTGCTGGACGGTTCACCCGTGCGCCCCGCCTCCCTGCAGACTGCCTGGCGCATAGTAGGGGCTTCGCTCTGTCGACCGGGCGGGGGAGGCTGGGGTATCGGTGCCATCAGCCATGAGGTGAGGACGCGGCCTCTCCCGGCGCCGTCGCCGGGAGCGTTACGCACCTGTCTGCACAGTTGAGTGTCACCCGCACACGGTTAACCAGCGCCTGGTGAGGCCAGGCCTGGCCGCAGAGACCCCGGGTGGACGCGGGCCTCCGAGGGGAGCCTGCCCTGCGTCCTCAGGCAGCAGGGTGGCTCCGCCCGCCGGGGGTTGTGACGGGCAGGTTCGGGCTCCAGCTGGGCCTGCGGCCTCGCCTCCCCATGGTGCTGAGCCCCCACCCTGGGGGGGGAGCCCTTGCGTCGCGCATCGACGGCGTGGCGTCAGGACTGACGGCATGTCAGGCGTCGACAGCCTCGCCTGACCTCAAGGGATCAAGCTCCGGGCTGGTACATCACCCTTGACTCAGCGACCGAGAAGCCGACAGCCTTATGTCCTGACTTGAGACTGCCCTGGTCCTCGGGGCCTGGAAACAACGCGCAGACCAGACAGAGCCCCCGTGAAGCCGGGGCCTCGAGCGACTTCCTGAGTGGGCACCAGCACCCGGCCCTGGGGCGGGGGCGGGGGTCCGCGTGGTTGAAGCTCACGAGTGGCTCCGCCGGGTTTCCAGTCTGGAGACCGTTGCTGCAGCCGCCCCCTCCAGCCCGAGTGCCTGCGCCGACGCCCGCCTGTCCGTGCACTCCTCAGGTGACGGGGAGCTCAGGCTAACACAGCGGTCCATTCCTTTTCAAAACACTTTAAAATCTGTTGTAAAATATTTAAGCTGTCTCAAATATTTAAGAAATCTCGAATAAATATTTCACTAATTATAAAATATTTAACGCCACCCGAGGTATGAAGAATGATAGTGTGAGTGCCTGAAAGGGCTCCTCTCCAGAGTGAAAGCAGCCCGGTCCCCTCCCGTGTCCGGGGACGCCCTGGAGGGGACAGAGGGCATCCCGGTGCCCCGCCACCCCCAGCCCCGAGGCCCCTGCCCCCCTGGCAGGGGCTTTCTTCCTGAGACTCCAGTGGGGGTAGGACACGCAGAACGTCAAGTCGCCGTCTCAGCGTGCAGGCCGGGGGCCCTGAGCATGCCCGTGCCGCGCCGTCTCCCCGCGGACACCCGCCGTCACCCCCAGCACCCGTCCTGCCCGTGTCCATCTGAAGCTGAGTCGTCCTCCGCGTTCTGTGCTGACGTCCTCCTGCAGGCTTTTGCTTGCGCTCTGTCTTTATGAGCCTCCGTGACACACGGGGGGTTTTGGAGCCTCAGGTTTGCATCCCCTGTTGTGGGCGGCTGCGCCCCACCTCTGGGGCCTGGTGTGAGTGGCGTCCTGCGTGTGTGCGGCTGGGCGCGGGCGCAGACAGCACCGAGTGATGGGATCGGGCTGTGAGGTCAGCCTAGGGCTGAGCGGTCCTGTGGTCTACGTCGTTCTCGCGGACGCTGCCGTGTCCTGCCCCTGTGAGGCACTGAGCCAGCCGCGAGCAGCTGCGGAAGAGGTCTGTCCCTGCGACGGAGCGGGGGGTCTCCAGGCCTGCCCGCCAGGGCGTCCCCTCCACCTCAGTGGCTGAGGCTGCAGCCGTGGTCTTCCTCCCTGCAGTAGTGGAGATGGTGGGGACAAGGCCTTTTAACCTGGTGGGGGGATCCCCTTAGGCTCAAGGCCAGGTAACTGGGGCTGAGTCTTCCCCACGCCTCCTTGCGACCTTCCAGCAGTGACCAAAGGCCTCGGGGCGGCCGTGGGCTGCCTGGCTCCTCCTGGCGGGAGGCTCCGGCCGTGTCCGCGCGCCCTGCCTCTCAGCCCCTGGACCTGAGAGGGCCGTGGGCGACCTCTCCCCCTGTCCGTGGGGTCTGCGCTCAGTCCTCCCCACGCTTGGCCGGCGGCAGGAAGCAGCACCCCTCTGCCCGGTCCTCCTCTGGACCACAAGCTGGGGGGGCGGGGCAGACTCAGGTGCCAGGCGCCCTGGCCTCCGCCGTCTGCACCCCCAGCCCCACGCGGAGGGACAGGCTCACCTCCGGACACCAGCGTGGGTGGGAACGGGGGACCCCACGCCTGCCCGAGCATCTCTGTCTCGGCCCTGCAGCTGTAGGGATGTTTGCTGTGTTAGGGGTTGATGTTTTCACAGACTGCCGAGGACTGACAGAGCCGGCCGGGGGCAGAGGGGCAGCTCTGTCTGCCGCGGACCCTCACACATGCGCCAGGAGCCGCTGTCAGCGGCGGCTCTTCCCAGACCAGACGCGTCCCTGGCGGCCTGGCTGAGGGCCGTGCCGGGAAGGACACGGCTTCCTTCCACCGGTGCTGTCTCCAGAGCGGAGTCGGGTCCCCTGCTTCAAGGGGTGCAGAGAGAGACCCCCTGGGGCCGGGGGGCGGTCAGCTCCCAGGGCAGGGAGGTCTGGGGATACCGTCTGCTGTCAGGGCTGCGGCCTCGCCTCCCCCACGAATCGCGATTTCCCCTCGGTCACGGGGCGGGCAGAGAGGGCTTGTGCTGGTGTCTCTGGGCCCATGTGACGTCTGTGTGTCCCCACGGATGGTGCAGAGGCCCGCTAGGGTGTGACCCTGACCTCACCGAGGGGCTGGGTCTCCCTCCCAGGCCCCTGCGCAGCCCTCCCTGCACCGCCCTGGGCCCCTGGAGGCCAGGGCAGGACTTCCCTGAGCGAGGTGCCCGTCCTGAACTTTCCCAGCTGAGGTCTCCCTGCTGCTCGCCCGCGCTGAGCCGACCCGACTCCTGTAAACCTGGGATGCACAGAGGACAGGTGGGGGTGATGCTTCCCGTGACGAGACGGCCGTGCACCCTGCAAACGGGCCTGTGGGGCTTGTCTGCGCGGCTCTCCGGGGCGGCTGGGCTCACAGGACCAGGAGGCTGGAGTGAGATGGGCCCCAGGCCGCAAACTGTGAAGATGCCCAGGAAAGAAGCCCCACAGGGATGTCACCCATGAACAGCAGATCAGAGATCCTCGGTGGGTCACAGGCAAGTTCAGTTCCACAGGATGTTAGGCGGAGACCGCCATGATTATGCAGGATTTATCGGAAGAGTTCAAAGATGGCTTAATAGTAGAGAGAGCTATTAATGTGATACATCGTGCTAGCAGGTAAGTCATAATGCCGCGGGAATAAATGACAAGAGGCCTGTGATAAAACCCAGCACCAGTATTTTAAAGTAACTGCTAAAAATAGAGCCAGAGAGATACTTTCTTACCGCAGTGAAGCGTCTGTGTCTCAGTTCAACAGCCAGCGTCATCTAGGTGATTGAGATTCTTGATTCCAACTCAAAAAACTTTTATTAAAAAATACCCAGCAGTGTGCCCTTTATCATTGTCCAGATATTCTTGACGTAGCAATAAGACATGAAACAATTAAATGGGATACGAGAAAGAATTGAAATTATTTGCAGACAATGTGATTTGAGAGCTTAGAAACCCAAGAGAACCAAGTGAAAAAAATAATATGAGAACTCGGCGGAGGTGCTGGGCTGAGCAGAACGCAGACGTACATGGATCAATATTTTCTTCTGAACCAGCGGCACCTGGTTGGGTAACATAATGAAGTAAACAGTTCCCAGTCACAGTGGCAACAGAGAAACCCTCCCCGAATCCCTAGGAATGCACTTACAAGAAAAAGGTAGGATTATTGCGAAGAACTCTGTAAAGTCCTGAGAGATGCCGGGGGAAACAGCAGCAGTGCTGTGAGCCACGCTGGAACACCGCCAACCTGGAGGCTCTGCCAGAGTCAATTTACGGGTTCCGTGCGGCCCCGTCCGGACCTCGGTGGCGTGTTCTGAGGGGTGGGATGAAATGGTTCTAAAAGGTTTACCTCGAAGAATGTGCACAGGAGTCTTCCCCCTGCACACGGAAGCTGCTGACAGAGGCAGTGATTTATGTTGTTTTTCGCTGAAGCCTGGCTGACACGTGCCGTGTTGTGTGGGTCTTTGCCGCAGAGCAGCGATTCACTTACACGTGTGTGCATCTGTGTCTTCCCTTCCGCCGTGGTTTATCACAGGGTGTGGGCGTGTCCCAGGTGGCACAGGAGGACCTTGTGTTTGCCCGTCCTATGGATCGGGTGCCCGGCCTGGGGCTGCCTGTTAGGAGCTGGCCACACGCAGGGGCTGGGCACACGAGCCCACGGAGCTTCATCTGCCGGCTGATGAAGCGTTGCCGCCTGAACTGTCACCACCATCCCCGCCCGTCCGTGGAGAATGTCCGGCCACAGAGTCTGTGGACCGCCACGCGCTGGGTAGCTCGCGTCCGCTCAGCCGACTCCTGCTCCGGGCCCCCCCGCCAGCCCGCCTCGGCAGCCGCGTGCCTGTCCGTCCGCTGAGCCTATGTAACGAACGCTCAGCTGCGTCGCGGGCTCGAGGGCACGGGTGAGGGCTGTCACATGGTGTTCGTCCTTCCGGCGGGCTGAGGCACCCGTCTCGCTGCAGACGGCGTCACCTCCTCCCTCTCGAGGTTGAGCAGGCTTGCGTTGTGAACGTGTACCCCGCCTTTGCCCTCTCCTCTCTGATGGACGTTCAGGCTGTCTCCACGTCTTGCCTGCTGTAAACACTGCCGCAGTGAGCACCGGGGTCTCTGTCTGAACTGGTGTTTCTCTGCATACACCCCCAGCAGCGGGAGGGCACGGTAGTTCCGGGTTTTGTTTTTTGAAAGAACCTCCAGCTGTTCTCCATAGTGCCTGCACCCCGTCTGCATCCTCACCGTGTAGGAGGGGTCCCTTCCCTCCACACCGGTCACTTGTAGACTTTGATGATGGCCGCTCTGACCAGTGGAGAAAGTGATTTAAATGGTGTGTGCACGTGTCACCTCAGAGGGTGAGCTCGGGACAGCTCACTGGGCAAACGGGGGTAATCTGCAAGTGAAAGGGGCCCCACAAGAACTCCTCCGGGAGAGAGGAGAGCGGGGGGCGTCCCGGGGCGAGTGGCGTGTTCTCTGGTGATGGGGGCTCCCATGGGCTCAGGGCATTGCCCGCTCTGTGCCAGGACCCGGCCCTGCTGGCCACGGGCTTTCTTCCTGGGATCTGACGGGTGGGGAGACAGGGGGTCTGGTCCTGGTGGTGTGGGGTCGTGGTGGGGCAAGCCCCAGCAGCTTTGGGCATTACCCACGGGAGACCCCAGCCTGGAGTCTGAACAGAGGACACTTGGCCGCGGAGGGTTGCGGTGGGCGGAGGGTGTTCCAGGCAGAGGAGACAGTGTCTTGGGGAAAATGTGAGATGCGAGTTGGTCACCGCCTCGTAGGTCACAGGAAGGGTGCGGGGGGCGGGCAGGGCTGGTGGGCTGTGGGGGAGGGGGACGGGCTTGAGCGGCCCCCTGGGCTGGGGGCCGAGTCCTGACGACCCCACTGTGCCTGCAGGGGGCGGGGCGCGTGAGGTTTGACCCTTCTCTGTGCCCGAGGAGTCCTCTGCTGCAGGCAAGTTGCATGGACAGATGCAGATGTAGGGATGCTCAGACAGGTGGGTGTCCTGTCCCAGGAGGGCCCGCGGTCCCCATGGGCGGAGCAGCCCAGCAAGAGCCGTGCCGTGTCTGTGGTGACGCACATGAGCACGAGCCTGTGTGCGCATCTGTGGTAACACACACACGCGAGTGCGGGTATGTCTGTGATGACGCACACACGTGATCTGAGCGTGTCTGTGGTGACACACACGTGTGCGCACTGGCCCAGGCCTGGCTGCGGGTGGCATCCCCTCTGGAAGCTGCAGCCATGGGTGCGATGAGACCAGGCAGCTTCCAGGTTTGTTTTCTAAGCTCAGACCCAGAGGGGCTGCTGGCCCCTCGGGGCGGGGCTGGAGCACGGGCCTGATGTGTCTGGGGGGTTTCTTGGTGTGTGCGGGGCAGCTGATGGCGGGAGCCTCCTGGAAGGACACGGCCTCTGGGGTCTCGGTGGTGCAGGTTGCAAGGAAACGCGTCCTCAGACACCCACCCGCCTGCTCCCAGCTCTTGCGATTCCCACGTGGACCCCCTGCTGCCGAGCGCTGTGCGGACCTGTGCTGGCCGCCGAGACCAGCCTGGGCTCTGCAGACGTGCCCTGATTGTGACGCTGCACATGCTGTTAGAACGACTTTGCCTGGAGTTTTATTTCCCATACTAATTTAGCATTTGAGGGCTAATTGTTCATTTATAACCTCTGCTCCAAAACCGTGCCCCAAATCTTTAACACCATTAATCGTGGCCAGGAAGGATGCTCTGATGAATAATCACAGCCCGGCAAAGAGAGGCAGGGCCCGTGTGTGCAGAGGTGTGACTGCGTGAACAGGGTCCTGGGGCCTCGGAGCCAGGGGGCCCTGGGCCCTCCCCACGGCCTGAGTGGCAGCCCTGCCCCCTGCCAGGCTGGGCTCAGAGCTCAGGGCACTGGAAGGGCCCCTGGTTCAGGGTCCACCAGCAGGCGCAGAACAGACGATCTCGGCGTCCAGCCATCAGAACGAGAGATTCGGGTCCAACTGGAGACAGAGCTTCCTGGCGCCAGGGCCCTGGGGCTGTGAGCGGAACAGGGCCTGGCGGGCACGCCCACCCTTCCCTGGAGAGGGTCTCGCGTCAGCCCCCCTCCCCGGAGGCCAGCAGCTACCCTCGCCTACGTGCGGCCAGCACCAAGCAGGAAACATTGCAAAGTGATTTCTCCCTCCAGCGGTGCCGCGCGTCATGTTTTTTAATTTAAAAAGATGCCCAGTGGAAGCATAACAGACCATGAAATGTTTGGGCCCCTAATTAACTCCTGAGCAGCCTGAGCGGGGGCCTGGTGGGGGGGGGTGACGGAGCGGGCGAGGGGGAACGGGCAGGACTCCAGCCCCCCACCCCCTGGGCCCCGGGGACTCTCACACAGTGACGGGTGCGAGCTGTGTGCCCGCCCCCGCTCTGGGAGGGCCCGCCCCCCTGTGCCAACACCTTTCCTGCCCCGAGCCCGCTGCCCCTGCATGCAGTTGTGTAACGCTGACACCTGGCTCCCTGCAGATGGGAGAAGCGGGCTGGTATACAGTAGGCACTTGATATGTGCAGGGTCCTGGAGGAAGGAAGAGGGCATGCCTGCACACGTGCTGCACGCCACAGCCTCCGAGCGGGCAGGGTGAGGCCTGAGGGCACCTGGCGGGCGGTTCAGGCATGCAGCGCCTCTGCGCCTGGCCCCCACCGGCTCCATCCCTGAGGGTGGAGGGCAGGGGTGATCCCGCCCCCTCATACCTCCTGGAGGGCGAGGCCGCGGGCAGCCGAGGTCAGAGGCTCACCCGACCCAACCCTGTGGCCAGGTCCTGAGGCACCAGCCCTGCTGGGCCACCCGCTGTGGGAGCCCGTGCCAGTCGCCGTGGGCACCCAGGGAGGCAGGGGCAGGTGAGGGCAGGCTCTGGAGGGGTGCCAAGCCACGCCTGCCCGATGCAGGCACACCAGGTGGGCGCCTCGCTGACGCGCTGCCCAGGGCTCCTCCCTGTCCGCTGGCGGGCAGCTGCAGGGAGACCAGGGCGTAGAGAGCACCCCGTGCCGGGCCCCACGCAGGACGCCTCCGGTCACACCGGCCTCCCTGTTACCTTTGGCCAAGGAGGCAGCAGGCTGAGAGAGGCCGGGTGACCACCCGGAGCACGGCGCGGCCGGCGTGCCAGTCCCAGCCTAGGAACCTGCGGTCACTGCTGGCTACACGCCCTTTCTCACGGGCAGGCACCACGGCTGGTCTGGCTGGTCCAGGTCATGCCGTCTGCCTCGTGCCCCCCACGACCCGTCTCTCTGCAGCAGCGCCAGGCTGCAGAGACCGGCAGACATCAGCTGTAAACGTGATCTGTCGGCAGAGTGCGGGCACGGCAAGCGGCCGTGGGTACGTGACTCCCATGCCTGGCCCTCAGCCTGCGTGGCCCTCCAGAGGCGTCAAGTCTCTCCTCTCGGCAGCGGGCTCCTTGGCCAGCCCAGCCCTTGTCCGCGCCCCGTGTCTTATAAACAGGTGCTTCTGTCCCCACACAGTGCCTGTGATTATGCAAATCCAGTCATAAGTTTTAAAAGCCTGGAACCGCCATATTTCTTCACTTCAGCGACCCAGGCTGTAGTGCTGATGTGAAGGAGCAAACCCGATGCTGGGCTCAGCTCAGTGTCCCCGTCGGGCCTCCTCGGGGACGGGGCGGGGGCTCCAGGCTCAGCTCAGCATCCCCGTGGGGCCTCCTCGGGGCCGGGGCGAGGGGCTCTGGGGGGCCCACTGTCCCTTCTCCCCTGGGCCCGGAGGGCGTGGTGGCCGTGCCATCCCCCACCTGCAGGACCGTGGTGAGGCCTGCGGGCCCGACGGCTCTGACGGTGGCTCGTGCCGGGGGCTGTGTCCTTCTGGGCACAGGACGGGCACGTCACACACGTGTTCCTGGTTGTGCCGGGACTCAGGCCAGGGTGGCCCTCCACCTGCACCTCTGTCCCCTGCACCTCTGACGTGGGCCTACACTAGAGGTGTAGGGGCAGCTCCCGCTGGCCCTGTGAGCAGAGCAGCTTGTGCTGTGAGCTGGGCGCCCCTCCCCCATGTCTCAGATGAGCAAATGGAGAGCACATGCCCAGCCGGGTGCCCCCCACGCGCTGGGCACAGCTCTGGGCCTGGCGCGTCATGGCGGGGTCTGGACGCTTCCCTCTGGAGTTCACATCCCAGCCAGGGAGGACATTCATCTAGAAAATGAATCAAGAGGACAAGGAGCCTGTCAGGAGATGGCGGGCAGAGAGGAAAGGGTGACGGACAGTCAGGAGCTGGCTCAGAGGAGAGGCCTCTGGCCTGGGGATCCCCCGCCCCTCCTCTCGGGGCCTCTTCCGATGAGCAGCAGGACGCACCCTCTGGCGGAGCGGTTGTGCTGGGGCAGCTGGAGGGCAGAGGTGCTGGGCAAGCCCTGGCAGGTCCGTGTGGGGGGCCTGGGTCTTGCTCCCCTTGCAGCCTGGGGACGGCGGGGTCCCGTGAGGCTCTCCTGGTTGGGAGGTGGAGTGTGGGTGCCAGCAGACCGGATGGGGCAGTGGGCTTCATCGCCGCAAGGGAAGGGGCTGGCTTGGCCTAGGGGGTGCACAGTGGGCGTGGCGGGAAGCGGGGATTGCGGCTGGGAGCGGTGTGGGCACTGCAGTCGTGGGCCTGGGTGCGTGTGGCCCGGAGGGGGGACCTGAGGACAGAACTTGGTTCCTGCACGAGGAGCCTGGGGCAGGACGCGCCCTATCGGGAGTCAGCTCGAAGGGAAGCAGCTGTGCCTGAGCCTGGGGCCCAGGGCAGGGAGGGCGGCAGGTCAGGCACGCAGAGGAGCACTGTGACTTCTGGGGGGGAGCACCAGGGGGGAGCACAGGGGACTGGGGGACACGCGGGGACAGTGAGGGGTCAGGGCGGGGGACGGGGCCACCGGGGCTGCCACCTGCGAGGACAGGGAGGTGCCCCTCTGAGCAGCAGGCGGCCTGGGAGGTGGGGGCCGGACGCTGCCTGGAGGGTCGGGGAGGGGTGGAACCGCTGACAGCCCTGGGAAGAAAGGCAGGGGAGGGGGCGTGCACGGCCTGAGTCTGTCCAGTCCTGCTGTCTCCCTGAGGAAGGTTCTAGAATGTGTCCAACAGCATCACTGCCCAGCCGCGTTGCTAGCACCGAGCCCCACCTGAGACCGTGGCCATCTTGTTGGGTGAGGCGCGGGTAGCCCTCTGCCCTGGCGTGGTCAGCGGGCGCTGCGAGGGGCCGGGGTGGGAGGCAGGGGGCCCACGTCAGAGGTGCAGGGGACATGGGGACCCCGGAGAGGCCGAAGGCCAGCCGGGCAGGGTGAGGCCCCTGCTCCACCCGGGCTGGGCCCCAAGTCGAGGGTGCAGGGCGGGACAGGTCTCTTGGGCCCGGGGCATGCGCAGAGGCAGGGGGTGAGCGGGCGGGGGGCTTGGCGGAACTTTCTGTTTCCCGAGGTCCCCAGCCCACGGGGCTCCCAGGCCCTGGGGGTGGGGTCCGCCCCCCCGCCTGCTGAGGTTCAGGATGGTGATGCATGCGGTGCCCGAGGGGCCCCCAGGGGCGAGGCCCCGCTCTCCCGCCGCTCACAGGCGACCTCGGCCGCAGCCCTCTGCCCCCGCCCCCCGCCCATGTGCACGGGCAGCGCTCTGGGGTCCCTCGGAGGCCGTGGTCACGGGGGCAGAAGCAGTGCTTGCCCGCAGAGGGGGCACGGCCTAAGGTGGCACCCACTCTCTCCCTGAGGCGCCGTCTCCCCAGCCTGGCTCCCGTTCAGCCCAGGCTCGGGGCAGGGGGCTCGGGGTGGGCTGGGCCAGTCACGCCTCCTTGTCACGCCTGCCCGCGTGACGGGCAGCCTCCAGGTGGGGGTGCCTGCGGGGCGAGCCTGGTCCCCAGCACAGTTCTTAGACTCTCAGAGCCAGGACAGGAGGCGGTGCCCCCGCCCAGCTGGATCCCAGCTGCCGGCACGCCCTCGGGTGCTGGGGTGAGGCTGCATCCACCTCCAGGCATGCAGGTCCCAGCGTGTGTGTGCGTGCACACACGCACGGCCACCGCACGTCCAGGTGTGCCAAGCATGGGGTGGCACAGGCTGGGCAGCCCTGAGATAAGGGTTCTTTAGGCCTGTAATCCTCCTTAACTTGACTTTGCGTTATTTTGAGCAAGAGCTTAAAAGTGATTATGACCAGGCCGCACCTCCTCGCTGGGCCCGGGGAGCCTGGCGCTCCCGCCCACACCTGCTGCCCGGGCACAGCCCCGCTGCCCGGCCCCCTCTGGGCCCCTGGCCACCAGTGCAGCCCCCATCTCAGCATCGGGGCGATGGGGTGGGTTCCAGGTGGCGGCGACGGCCCCGGCATGCCCCACAGCGTATAGACCTGGGGCTGCTCCCTGAGGGGAGGGGGACCCAGCAAGCCCCAGGCCGCCCCTCTCCCAGATGCCGCTGGTTGGGCCCACCGAGGCCCTGAGCTTTCCCGGGGGTTGCATGGCAGCGCTGGGCCATGCCAGTCCCTTCTCCCGTCCCCACCCCTGCTGACCCTTCCCTTGCTTTAAATCAAAAAGGCTCTTCCGCAGGAGCAAGCTCAGAACTGTTCTTGATGAAGTTTCTGAAGGGGGAGAAACCATTATTTTTTTCTCCTGATTTAAACCCGCCTCGGTGCGGACTAGTTGCAAACGTCAGTATCAGTGAAATACAGTCAGCTGGCTGCCTGCCAGGCCACAGAGCGGTTCCAGAGGCCGCTGTAAATCCAAACGGTAACAAGCAAACACACCCCCATCCTTCGGTCCTGAGGGAGAAACGCGAGGGGCAGAGGAGAGCCCTGCGGAGCAGGAGCAGCCCAGCGGCCGTCCGGCCACATCTCCCCGCACACGCGGGCTCCGTGGGGTGCGGGTGAGCGTGCGGTTGGGAGGGCCTGCTCTAGAGCAGCTCAGGGATTGGGGGAGCAGACAGCACGGTGCTCACAGCCAAGACCCAGGGTTGGGGTGGGGTCAGGCGGGAGGCATCAGGGCCGCAGCGGCGTCTTCGGCTGAGCCGGGGGGCACTCTCCTCCCCGTCCTTACTGCCGGGACCCGACTCGGTGGTGGCAGCCTCGGGGTCCGCAGTTTGTTGGAGGAAGCAGGCCCAGAGTGCAGCGTCCGCACCTCCCCGACAGGAGCTCAGGACCCGGGGGGGGGGGCTCAGAGCCACCCCCCTGGGCACCTGTCACCCCCATCATCCCTGCCTGAATGATGGCAGCCTTGCTCCTGCTGTGCCCACCTGTCCAGCTTGGCGCTGGACTCCCACGTGTTGCAGAGGAAGGGGTGGGAGGTGGCGGTAGACGCCTGCCCCAGGTCAGGGAACAGCCCTGCTGACCCCCCGGGGCCCCTTCCTCATCACGTCCCATGGGCTGGGTACAGGTCTGCACCGGACCTGTGCCTGTGGGGAGGCCTGCTGACTTGTCGCCCCTTTCGTCTCCCGCAGGACCGCTGGACCGATGGGGAAGCAGGCTGTGGCCCCTGCTGGACACGGGTGGACTGAGCGAGGCGGCTGGCCGTGAGGGAGGCGCTCCCCTCGCAGCGCGGGGCCATGCGCCCAGGAAGCCGCTGAGCAGGCGGGCTCCCTCCCCTCCCGCCCACCCCGCCGCCCAGGCCCCCACCCCGCGCCCCGGGCAGGCTGAGCGGGCGGCCCCCGCGGGCAGGTCCTGATGGCCGCGTGCGGGCGGGGGGCACCGTGGGTGTGGGTGTGCGTGGCGGCCGCCCTGCTACAGGTGGGCGGGCTGGCGCGCGGCGACTGCTGGCTCATCGAGGGCGACAAGGGCTTCGTGTGGCTGGCCATCTGCAGCCAGAACCAGCCGCCCTACGAGGCCATCCCGCAGCAGATCAACAGCACCGTCGTGGACCTGAGGCTCAACGAGAACCGCATCCGCAGCGTGCAGCACGCGGCGCTCAGCCGCTTCGGCAACCTCACGTACCTCAACCTCACCAAGAACGAGATCGGCTACATTGAGGACGGCGCCTTCTCGGGCCAGTCCAGCCTGCAGGTGCTGCAGCTGGGCTACAACCGGCTGCGCAACCTGACGGAGGGCGCGCTGCGCGGCCTGGGCAAGCTCGAGTACCTGTACCTGCAGGCCAACCTCATCGAGGCGGTGGCGCCCGGCGCCTTCTGGGAGTGCCCCAACATCGTCAACGTGGACCTGTCCATGAACCGCATCCAGCGCCTGCACAGCGCCACCTTCGCGGGCCTGGCGCGGCTCTCCGTGTGCGAGCTCTACAGCAACCCCTTCTACTGCTCCTGCGAGCTGCTGGGCTTCCTGCGCTGGCTGGCGGCCTTCGCCAACGCCACGCAGGCCCACGACCGCGTGCAGTGCGAGTCCCCGCCCCTCTACTCCGGCTACTTCCTGCTGGGCCAGGGCCGCCACGGCCAGCGCAGCATCCTGGGCAAGCTGCAGTCCGTGTGCACCGACAGCCCGCACGCGGCGGAGACGCGCCCCGTGCCCGGCCGCCCCCCGCCCGGCCGCTCCCCCCCACCGCCCCCGGCGCCGCCCGCGGAGCCCAGCGAGGCCCCCTGCGCCGACGATGAGTGCTTCTCCGGCGACGGCACCACGCCGCTGGTGGCCCTGCCCACGCTGGCCCCGCAGGCCGAGGCCCGCCCGCTCATCAAGGTCAAGCAGCTGACCCAGAACTCGGCCACCATCATGGTGCGGCTGCCCAGCCCGTTCACCCGCGTGTACACGCTGGAGCACTTCAACAACAGCGAGTCGTCCACCGTGTCCAGGCTGACGCGGGCCCAGGAGGAGATCCGCCTGACCAACCTGTACGCGCTCACCAACTACACCTACTGCGTGGTGTCCAGCAGTTCGGGCCAGCTCCACAACCACTCCTGCCTCACCCTCTGCCTGCCGCAGCCGCCCAGCCCGCCGGGGCCCGTGCCCAGCCCCTCCACGGCCACCCACTACATCATGACCGTCCTGGGCTGCCTCTTCGGCATGGTGCTGGTGCTGGGTGCCGTCTACTACTGCCTGCGGCGGCGGCGGCGGCGGGAGGGCAAGCAGAAGCAGGCGGCCGCGGCCGGCAGCCTCAAGAAGACCATCATCGAGCTCAAGTACGGGCCCGAGCTGGAGGCGCCCGGCCTGGCGCCGCTGTCCCAGGGCCCGCTGCTGGGCCCCGAGGCGGTGACCCGCATCCCGTACCTGCCCGCTGGCCCCGGCGAGGTGGAGCAGTACCAACTGGCGGAGGGCGGCGGGACGCCCAAGGGCAGCAAGGGCGGCTACATGGAGGTGCGCGCGGCGGAGCAGGCGGAGCGCAGGGACGGGGAGCCAGGCCGGCCGGGCCCTGGCAGCCAGAGCTCGGTGGCCGAGATCTCCACCATCGCCAAGGAGGTGGACAAGGTCAACCAGATCATCAACAACTGCATCGATGCCCTCAAGGCCGAGTCCACCTCCTTCCAGGGCAGCAAGCCGGGGGCCGTGCCCACGGCCGAGCCGCTGGCCAGCAAGCGTGGCTTCCTGGCGCCCGCCTACCAGGACGCCTGCGGCCTGCAGCGGCACCACAGCCTGGAGGCCGCCCCTGGGGCCCCACGGGCCAGCTCCTCCTCCAGCGGCTCCGCCCGCAGCCCGCGGCCCTACCGCGCAGAGCCCACCACGCTGCACGAGGCCAAGTACATCGAGAAGGGCTCGCCCGCGGCCGAGGCCATCCTCACCGTGACACCCGCAGCCGCCGTGCTGCGGGCCGAGCCCGAGAAGGGCCGGCAGTACGGGGAGCACCGGCACTCGTACCCCGGGCCCCACCCCGCCGAGCCCCCCGCGCCCCCCGCACCGCCCGAGAGCCTGGGCGGCCGCAAGGCCTCCATCCTGGAGCCGCTAACGCGGCCGCGGCCCCGCGACCTGGCCTACGCGCCTCTGTCGCCGCAGCACCACCACCTGAGCTACGCCTCCAGCCCCGAGTACGCCTGCCGCGCCTCCCGCAGCCTCTGGGGCCGCTTCAGACTGAGCCGCCGGCGGCACCGGGACGCCGGGGAGTGCGTGGCGGCCGGCCACGCGCTGCGGAGGAAGGTGCAGTTCGCCAAGGACGAGGACCTGCACGACATCCTGGACTACTGGAAGGGCGTGTCGGCGCAGCACAAGTCCTGAGCCGGCCGGCGCGGGCGCGCCCAGGGCCGCAGAGCACACGAGGCCACAGCATCCGTGACCCAGAGACTCACGGCGCGCAGAGGCCGCAACTGCTGAAGCCCTGGGCTTCGCGGGCCAGGTGGGGAGGGGCGCGTGGCTGAGCGCACGCACCTGCCCCGAGACGTTTTCACCGGAGGGAGGGCCCGTCCACACACACACACGGGACTTCCGAAAACTGTGTCTTAGGGATGGGGGGCGGGGGGGGGGATTTTTTTCATTATCTTTTGATTCTTCTCTGCCTTCTCTTTTTTTTTAAAGTTCTCTTTAAAAGACGTAAAATGCTCGACGTGGGGGGTGTGGCCGCCTGCCCGACTCCTCTGTCCGTGGCTTTCTGCGGACTCTGTTCAGTCCGTCTCTCTGTCGCTGCCACTGGACAGGGCGGAGCGAACGCAGGCGCCTCCGGAGCCCCGCGGGACTCGGGGGCGGGAGGGCCGGGGTGGCGGGGCCGGCAGTGTGCGTTCCAGCCCTGCCCCCACTATACACTGTCCTCCTGTGGTATAGAGAAATATTTCTATATTTGCAACGTTTGCTGTAAAATGAGAAAGGGAAAAAAAAAGACTATGTCTACTAAAAAAAAAATTCTGCAAAGAAAAAAAATCCCAATACTTGTTTGCAGTGGTTTTTCCTCTGGGACTTGGGGCAAGGTGTGCGGTGTGAGTGACCTCTGCTTAGGGGCAGGTGAGGCCCTGGGCTGGGGCGTGGCTTTGAGAGGCAGTGTGGATGAGGCAGACAGGGTTGAGGGCGCTGGGCACGGGTGGGTAGGTGTGTGTCCAACCCTGCGTGTGGCTGGCAGGGTTCGGGGAGAGTGGGGTGGGCTGAGGAGGGCTGGGGCCCCTCCAGCCGCTGGAGACACAGCTGCCGGGCGTCAGCCCTGAGATCCGGCTGCCGCTGGCCCCTTGGCCCTGCAGCCCTGAAGACCTGCCTCGGCCCCGAATCTGGCAGGAGAGGTGTGAGCGTGTTTATGAACACCAGACTCTAAAGTCTCCACGGAGGCCTGGACCCCAACCTCCAGCTGGCACCAGGTCCAAGTGGCCGGCTGCCTGCTGCCAAGGTCACAGGTGCCCCCGGGAGCCAGAGCAAGGCTGGGAGGACAAGACGCCATCTGGGAGCCTGTGCACGCTGGCCGCGTGGGGAACCCTGTGCCCACCCCCATCCTCCGTCCACGGTGGGGGTGGGGCCCCCAGGAACAGCGGACCCCCCTGCCAGGCGCGTCAAGCCTTCCAACCTCACCCTACCTGCAGGGGCCTGGGCCTCGCCCTCTTCCTAGGCCCGCCCCACCCCCGCCACCTGGGCGGACCCACTCGCTCTGCTTCTGACAAAGACGCAGCGAGCACGGAGGCGGTGGGAGCCTCGGAGACGCCAGGTGAGGAGGGGAAAGGCAGGGCGGAGTGGCGGGGCTGGGAGCAGTCTGGGTCAGCCGCGCTCCTTGCACACCCCCGAGGACAGGCCGCTCTCGCCCCTCCTCCGTGAGCGGCTCGCTCAGGGCCCAGCGCTGGGACAGGGCTGGTCTGTCCATCCTGGTCTCTGCACCCAGGTGACCCCACAAGGTCCTGCACGTGGGGCCTCCTCACGGCCCCCTCGACGAGCCCCCCAGACAGCCCCCTCTGAGGATGCCGCCCCTCGCTGCTTTGAGCAGACGGCCCCGGGCTCTGGGCAGCTCCTCAGCCTGTCATGGGGCCTGGAGGACAAAGCAAAGAACCCAGAGACGTGAGTGGGCTGGAGACCACGAGGCTGTGCCCAGAGAGGCTGGGCAGGGAGGGGGGCAGGCCCCCGGCTGGCGGTGGTGGTGAGGGCCTCGCCCAAGGTCACATAGTGAGGGGTGCCCATCCTGGTCAGATGCAGGGCTAGGCCTCTCAGCCTGCTGTTCCCTGCTGCTGCGGAGGGCATCAGACAACAGCGGTCACCAGGGAGCTGCCTGCCCTGGGGAGAGGGCAGCTGACCGCACGGGCCAGGCTGGGGGCGGACACGTCGGCCCCGGGAGCACCGCCCCCCCGAGCAGGGAGCCCTGGGAAGGGGTGAGGACCTGGAGACAGACCCGGGTGGGGTGTGCCCTGGTAGGACGCCTGTCTCAGAGTGCAGGCCCTCCCGCGAACGCCGCAGGCTGGGCAGACGCGGCTCCAGCTGCCCGCCCCTGGGCCGGTCCCAGGACACAGAACTGCGCCTCACTGTGTCCCTACTCGAAGGCGGGTGCACGCGACACACGCCCTTACTGGGTGTCGCCTGTGAGCTCTGGGCGAGCCCTACGAGAGTGCAGCGGGGGTCTGACCTTGCGTCCCCACTGCCCCTCCAGGGAGGCTCACCGAAAGCTGGCAGGTGACCGGCTCTGGGTGGCACAGGGTCCAGGGCCCAGGGGAGGGGGAACACTCTTGCCTGGGAAGAGTCTGGAAGGCTTCCCGGAAGAGGTGGTGTCTGGAAAAAGGAGGCCGTGCTGAGGAACGAGGGTGGAGGCTACAGGGTGGACGGAGGCCAGCAGCCTGCCGGCTCGGGGCACAGAGCGAGGGTCCACCCGAGGGGCCCTGCCCTGGTCGGGCTGGCGCCGGCTGCCCGAGGGCAGTTGGCCTGTGAGACGGGGCGTGCTGCTTGTGACCAGAGACCCCAGCCTGCGCTCCGGGCGTGTCAGGGGGCTGCCCGCCCCTCCTCACCGCACTCGCCCCCGGCGCCTTAGATGCAGAGGTTACCACCGACCGTCGCCTGCCGGCCCGACCACGCCCTGTAACCAGCCACCACCACACACAGAGCTGCTCTCGCGGCGACGGGCTGATATGGGTCAGCCTGGCCCCATGACCGGGGAGGCTGGTGGGGATGGTGGGGGGTTCCGGGGGGACTGAGTTCTGCTCTGCACGGCTCTCATCCTCCACAAGCTGGCCCCGGCGACAGCCAAGACAGCAAGCCTCCGGCGTGCAGAGTAAGTCGCGTGGCCTGACTCAGAGTCAAGGTGCAGACAGGCAGCCCGTCCACAGGGGCGGAGCGCCGGGAGAACCAGAGCCATCTGAGAACAGAGGCCAAGCCCAGCGTGCCCTCCCTCCAGGGGCCACAGCACAGAGAGCGGAAAGCCCAAGACCATGGTCCTGGCTCGTTCCGTGCGCAGTTACAGAGCCCCGGCTGTGTACCAGACATCCCAGAGACATCAACACACCTGTTCCCCCACCAATTCAAGTCACCGTCCCAGCAGGGAACAGGTGATGTCCCATCAGAACAATGTAAGGGGGTCTGCCTGAAAGGGCCACGCCCAGAGAGCATGGAGGGGCCCAGGGGACAGCGACAGCCACCTGGCCGCAGGGCTCGGCCCTCGGGGCGTGGCGAGAAGCCGGTGGAGAGATTGTGCAAAGAAGCCACTAGGGCCCTGGAGGGGGGCTGGCAGTGGGGGACCGCCAGCCTGAGGACCCCCCACCCCCCCGCCCGATGTCCCTGCACCCACCTCCTGGGGGCTGAATGGCTGGGGAGGCAGGAGGCGGAGAGCCCGGCGGCGGAGTCTGTGTCAGGACGCGGGGGCAGGGGCCGCGGGCAGACGCGGGCGCCGACCCGATGCCCCTCGGGCGCTGACCAGGCGCGGGGCAGGGCTGGACGACCCTCGAGGAGAGCAGGAGGCCCTCGGGGAGGCTGGTCTCCAGACCCTGACGGACAAACACGTCAGCACGCTGGATGGGGTGTGAACAGGGCAGGGCCTGCCTCCCAGGAGTTAGGCTCTGGGTCGTGGGGGCATGGAGGGAATTTCATAGAATAATAACTTGTATTGATTTTCGCCTTATCTCAGAGCAACCCTTTTATTACAGGAACTTTAGAAAACAGCTAAACATAAAGAAGAAAACACAAGTCACTGCCTACGCCACCACGACGTAACTGGATCGCCCAGCCCCTCTCCGGAGGCGCCCCTCCCCGCGCTGCGCTGACGGCTGAGGCGTGGAGGGTGCGGGGAGCCAGGAGAGCGGCAGGGTGCTGGGGAGATCTGGGAGGGAAGACGGCACGGCTGGTGCTTGAGAAAGAGAGGAAGGGCCAGAATATGAGTGAGAACGGCTGAGGTTTACCGGCCCGAGTGGCCATCGGTAAAAAGCTACCCGTATCAGGGGCTTCCCGGTGGCTCAGTGGTGAAGGACCTGCCTGCCAGCTGGGAGACACAGGTCCCATCTCTGCTCCAGAGGACCCCACAGGCCCCGGAGCAGCGAAGCCCACGGGCCACAACCATGGAGGCCGTGCTCTGCAACAGGAGAAGCCCGCGCCGCGTCACCGCACCGCAGAGCGGGCCCCGCTCTCTGCGCTGGAGGACAGCCCGCGGGCAGCAACGCGGACTCAGCATGGCCAAAGAAAGCCCACGAACAGCAAACGCTGGCGCGAGTGTGGGGGACAGGAACCCGCTCCCACACGCTGGTGGGAGTGTAAACCGGTGCAGCCGCTGTGAGGAACAGGATGGAGGCCGCTCAGGAGACCAGCCGGTGACCACAGGGCCAGCGGCCCCGCTCCCGGGCACAGACCCAGACAGAACTGCGACCTGGGAAGACACATACGTGCGCCCCTGTGCTCAGGGCGGCAGGGCTGACGCCAGCCAAGACGCGGAACCGCCAACGTCCGCTCAAGGATGGACGCCCGAAGGCGCCGCGCACGGCTGCGAAGGACTGCTGCTCGGCCACAGAAGCAGAGAGCGCGCCACTGTGGGGCGACGCGGGTGGACTTGGCCCGCCACACTGAGCCCGTCAGAAGACAAACGCCGTGTGACAGAACACACGCGCAGAATCTGCCCTGCGACACAGGTGAACGTCATCTACGGAACAGACTCAGCGAGGGCAGGCTGCGCGGGGGCGGGCAGCGGGGCGAGGGGTGAGCGGATGCAAACCGTCGCGTGTAGAATGCATGAACAAGGCCCTACTGCACGGTACGGGAAACTGTATTCAACATCCCATGACAGACCGTAGCAGAAAAAATATGGAACGGAGTGTATGTGTGACTGGGTCACTTTCTGCATGGGAGAGACTAACCACACTGTAAAGCAATGATACTTCAATAAAAATGTACGTCAAGCGCGGATGAGGTTGGCTGCTTGACGGAAAGCACGGCCTGGGCGAGCACCCATGGACAGCGGGCCTACAGGGACCCAGGCTGGGGCCGCCTCCGCCCACTGCAGACTCTGCGTCTTTTCCCACTCCACTACACTGCCTTCCTGTCCTACTGCCTGGGAGATGTTCAGGGTTTTTTTTCACGTGAAGCAATCATACAGCCACACGGAAGTCATAGAAACAGCATACAGTCACCCGCCCACACCAGCGGCACTGTTTCATACACCTGAGTTGCGCTCAGTCGCTCGTCATGTCTGACTCTTTGTGACCCCATGGGTTGTGGCCCAGCAAGCCCTCTGTCCACGGGGATTCTCCAGGCCTAGAATACTGGAGTGGGTAGCCTATCCCTTCTCCAAGGGATCTTCCCAGCCTTGGAATTGAAGCAGGGTCTCCTGCATTGCAGGTGGGTTCTTCACCAGCTGAGCCACAGGGAAGCCCCGTATACTGGGGGTACAGCACCGAACCCAGGAAGGCATTTGTCCACCAGTGTGGCCGTGCAAACTACACTACAGGTCACGTTAACACGCCACAGCGCTCACCGAGTCCCACCGGCTTTCACAAGCACCTGTGTGTGTGAGCCTCTGCAGATACACCCTGTGTGTGCAGACCTGCGTGACCACCACCCTGATCAAGATACACAGCCAGCCCGCCAGCAGGAAGACCACCGAATGCTGCCCTGCATGGCCACCCCCACTTCCAGGACCGCCCCTGTCCTTCTGAGAACGTTGTGTAAATGAAGTCACATACTCTGCAACCTTCTGATTCTGGCTTTTTTTCCACTGAGCATAATTTCCTTGAGATCCATCCAAGTCGTTACTGTATCAACTGTCTGCCATCCACCTGTTGAAGGACATCTGGGTTGTTTCCAGCTTGGGGTTTTTACAAATGAAGCTGCTATGAAAATCCTCATACAGGCTTTTCACGTGAACTTAAGTTTTCATTTCTCTGGGATAAATGCTCAGGAGTGCAATTGCTGGACTGGATGGTAAGTATGAGGTTAGGGCTGGATTTTCAGAGGTCCTGCACTTCTTCGTGTTCCCACCAGCAATGGGTGGGAGGTCCAGTGGCTCCACACCCTCACCAGTGTTTGGTGTTACTGCTGTTTTGAATTCTGGTGTTGGAATGGTGTGTACTGATACTTCACTGTCTAGTGTTCAGCATCTTTTCCCATGCTGACCTGCCATCAGCCTCTCTTCTCTGAGAGTCCTTATCTTCCACCTGTGTTCTGAACACTTTGTTTTTACCACCAAGTTTTAAGAGTTCTTCACATTTTCTAGATACAAGACCTTTGTCAGATGTCTGGTTTACAAATATCAAACCTTTTTTTCTAGTCTGTAGCCAGCACAAAGACTTAAGTAAAATGAAGAAACAGGAAAACACATTCCAAATGAAACAAGATTAAACCTCAGAAAAAGACCTTAATGAAGCAGAGAGAAATTATTTACCTAAAAAAGAGTTCAAAGTAAGAGTCACAGAGATGCTCACTAAGCTCACGAGAGGAATGGATGAACGAAGTGAAAATTTCAGCGGAGAGAGAGGATGTAAAAGAAAACACCAAAGAGAGGTCCCAGAACCAAAGCAGTAATTAAACGGGAAGAGTAGAGAGGTGCAGCAACAGGCTAGACAGAGCAGAAGGAAGGATCGATGGACTTGGAGACACAGCAAGGAAAAAGCGCCCGCCAGGGCAGCAGAGAGGGAGAGCAGACCACGGAGTCCCCGGCGGCCCCGCGCTCCCAAGGCAGCGGGCCGCCTGCGATCCCTGGTCAGGGAGCTAGACCCCACGCACCGCAACTAGAAGGTCCTGCCTGCTGCAACTGAGAGCCAGAACAGCCAAGTAAATCAACATTTTTACCAAGAATAAAAAGAGCAAAGACAGCTTAGGGGTCCAATGGGAACCATCAAGCAGACCAACACCCGATTCCTGCGGTCCCGGAGGGAGAGAGACAAAGAGGCAGAAAACTTACGTGAGGAAATAATGACCGTCAATTTAATAACCTGGAGCAAGGAAACAGAATCCAAATCCAGGAATCCCAAAAAGTTCCAAATAAGATGAACCCAAAGAGACCCACACCAAGGCACATCATAATTGAAATGTCAAAAGTGAAGGAAGAGAATCTTAAAAACAGCAAGAGAAAAACAACGTACGCCGCTGACAGTCATCAGCCCAGGAGCAGCTTTCCCGGCAGAGGCTTTGCGGGCTGGAAGAGCGTGGCATGGGACACTCGAAGTGCTGAAAGGAAATCCTCCAAGAACACCCTACCTGGAGAAGCTGTCATTCAGAACTGAAGAGAGAGACAGAAACAAGCTGAAAACGATGACCACTTCTAGACCAGTCTTCTAAGAAATGTTAAAGGGGCGCTTTAAGCAGAAACAAAAGGGCAGTAATAAGTTAACAGGAAAACAACTCTCACTGGTAACACTAAATGCATGGTTAAATTCGGAATAATACCACAAAGTCGCAAAGAGTTAGTTGCTCAGTCCTGTCTGACTCTGCGACCCCATAGTCTGGCCAGGCTCCTCTGTCCGTGAAATTCCCCAGGCAAGAAGACTGGAGTGAGGAGCCATTCTCTTCATCAGGGGAGCTTCCCTACCTATTAAACCCACATCTCCTGCACGGCAGGCAGATTCTTTACCATCCGAGTCACTGGGAAGCCCCAGTATCGTAAAGGTGGGGGGTTAGTCACTTATAAACCTAGTATGAAGGCTAAAATACGAAGTCATAAAGAGTTATTAGCTACAATAATTTGTTAAGGGATCAGTTCAGTCGCTTAACTGTGTCCGACTCTTTGCGACCCCATGGACAGCAGCATGCCAGGCCTCCCTGTCCATCACCAACTGCCAGAGTCCACCCAAACCCATGTCCATTGAGTCGGTGATGCCATCCAGCCATCTCGTCCTCTGTCGTCCCCTTCTCCTCCTGCCCCCAATCCCTCCCAGCATCAGGGTCTTTTCAAATGAGTCAACTGTTCGCATGAGGTGGCCACAAATATTAGAGTTTCAGCTCCAGCATCAGTCCTTCCAATGAATATTCAGGACAAATTTCCTTTAGGACGGACCAGTTGGATCTCCTTGCAGTCCAAGGGACTCTTAAGAGTCTTCTCCAACACCACAGTTCAAAACCATCATTTTTTCGGCGCTCAGCTTTCTTCACAGTCCGACTCTCACATCCATACATGACCGCTGGAAAAACCATAGCCTTGACTAGACGGACCTTTGTTGGCAAACTAATGTCTCTGCTTTTTAATATGCTATCTAGGTTGGTCATAACCTTCCTGCCAAGGAGTAAGCGTCTTTTAATTTCATGGCTGCAGTCACCCTCTGCAGTGATTTTGGAGCTCAGAAAAATAAAGTCTGATACTGTTTCCACTGTTTCCCATCTATTTGCCATGAAGTGCTGGGACCAGATGCCATGATCTTAGTTTTCTGAATGCTGAGCTTTAAGCCAGCTTTTTCACTGTCCTCCTTCACTTTCATCAAGAGGCTCTGTAGTTCCTCTTCGCTTTCTGCCACGAGGGTGGTGCCACCTGCACGTCTGAGGTTAGACGTTGCCACTGTTAAGGGGCACACGGGACTAAAGATGTGAACTGTAGCATCAAAATGTAAAGCGCAGGCTGCCCGGGCCGTCCAGTGGCTGAGACTACACGCCCCCAACGCAGAGGCCTGGGTTCCACCCCTGGTCTGGGATCTAGAGCCCTTATGCCACAGCTAAGACCTGGCGCCGCCACCTCAGCTAACAAATAAATATTAAAACAAAACAAAATCCACGCAAATATAAAGCATACTGGTGGGGGGGGAGTAAAAATGGAGAGCTTAAGAACGCATCCAAACTTAAGTTGTTATCAACTTAAAATAGGCCATTATAAATGTAATGTAAGCCTCATGGTAACCACAAGCAAAAGCCTATAGCGTAGGTAGAGAATGGTGGCTCAGTGGTAAGGAACCCGCCTGCCAATGCAGGAGACACGGGTTCAGTCCCTGATCTGCGAACATCCCACATGCTCTGGAGCAACGAAGCCTGGGTGCACACCGCTGGGCCAAGGCTCCACAGCCCGGGAGCCGCACGGGGAGAGGCCGCCGCGGGGAGAGGCCCACACACCACGGAGGGCAGCCCTCACGCCCCGCAACCGGGAGAAAGCCCGCGTGCACTCGCGAAGACCCAGCACAGCCGGAAAGAAAGAGACAAAGGCCTACAGCAGATGCACAAGAGGGAGCACAAAGCCATCTAAGGATGCTCCGACAGAAAATAAACCCCAGGGAGGCCGAGAGAAGAAGCGAGGGGCAGAGGAGCCAGAGAACAATTAACAAGGCGTAGTCAGCACGTGCCGGTCGAAGCCCACTTCAGACGCAAACAGGCCAGCCGAAGGCCTCAGCGGCGGAACAGACAGAAAGGGAGACGCACCCATGTGCTGCCTACAGGACACTCATTTCAGATGGCAGTGCACACGCGCTGAATGTGAAGAAGCGGAAAACGATATTTCACGAAAATGGAAATCAAAAGAAGTCTGGAATAGCTCTACTTAAATCAGACAGTAAACTTTAAGACAAAGGTTGTATATGAGAGACAGAAAGGGTCGTTACACGATGATAAAAGGGGCCCTTCAACACCTTAACATTTGTATATATGCATCAGTACAGGAGCGCCTAAGTATACAAATCAGCATTAATGAACCCAAAGGGAGAGACAGGCACAGCATAAGGACAGTACAGGCGTTAGCAATTCACTTTCACCCATGGACAGTTATCCAGACAGAAAATCAGTAAGGAATACACTGGCCATAAATAACACATTAGACCAGACAGACTTTACAGACAATACGCTGAAAATTCCATCCCAAAGCAATAAAATATATATACTCAAGTATGCATGGAATGTTCTTCTGGGTAAACTGTATGTTAGACCACAAAACAAGTCTTACTACATTTAAGACAAGAGACTGAATCACATCTAGCATCTTTTCAACCACGATGCTATAAGACGAGAAATCAGTTACAAGAAGAAAACTGGAAAAGTCACAAATACGTGGATCTCAAGTTACTGAACAACCAATGGGTCAAAGAATAATAGTAAAAAATTTAAATATCTTGAAACAAATGAAAATGGAAACACAACATATCAAAACATACAGGGGATATACCAAAAGCAGTTCTAGGAAGGAGTTCATAGAGATAAATATTTACATCAAGAAACAAGCTATTTCAGCTGCTTAAAACTCAGCATTCAAAAAAAGAATATCATGGCATCCGGTCCCTTCACTTCATGGCAAATAGATGGGGAAAAAGTGGAAACAGTGACAGATTTTCTTGGGCTCCAAAATCACTGCAGACTGTGACTGCAGCCATGAAATTAAGATGCCTGCTCTTTGGAAGAAAAGCAGTGACAAATCCAGACAGTGTATAAAACAGCAGAGCCGTCACTGTGCCAGCAAAGGTCCGCACGGGCAAAGCTAGCTTTTCTAGCAGTCACGCACGGATGTTAGCAGGACCATACAGAAGGCTGAGCACCCAAGAAATGGATGTTTCCGAACTGTGGGACTGGAGAAGACTCTTGAGAGTCCCTTGGACTGCAAGGAGATCAAATGAGTCAATCCTAAAGGAAATTAACCCTGAATACTCATTGGAAGGACTGATGCTGAAGCTGAAGCTCCGATACTTTGACCACTTGATGCAAAGAGCCAACTCACTGGAAAAGACCCTGATGCTGGGAAAGACTGAGGGGTGACAGAAGATGAGATGGTTGGATGGCATCTCTGACTCAATGGACATGAGTTTTAGCAAACTCCGGGAGATAGTGAAGAACAGGGAAGCCTGGTGTTCTGCAGTCCACGGCATCACAAAGAGTCAGACACAAGTTCGTGACTGAACAACAACAAATAAACCACCTACCTTTACCCTTCAAGGAACCAGGAAAGAGCAAACAAAGCCCAAAGTAAGGAAATAACAGAAATTAGAGCAGAAAGAGAGACGACAAAAAAGACCAGTAAAACGAAGAGCTGAACTCCACTGGCAAACTGCTCGCCAGGCTCACCAAGACAGAGAGAGGGGACTCAAAGACAATCAGAAATGAAAAAGAAAGCTACAGCTGGTGCCACAGGAGCACAAAGGACTGTAAATAACTACGCAAACAGTCATAATGCCAAGCTGGACGACTTACAAAATGGATAAACTCCTAGAAACACACAACCCACAAAGACTGAATCATGAAAAAACAGAATCTGAATGAACTAATTACTACGTAAGAGGCTGAATCAGTCACCAAAACCTCCCAACAAAAATCCAGCACCAGATGACTTCACTGGTGCATTTTTACTAAATGTTCAAAAAAGATTTAACATCTATTATTCTCAAACTTTCAAAAAACTGAAGACAAGGGAACACTACAACACCCACTTTACAAGACCAAAATTACTCTGATACCAAAACTAGACAGGGACGCCACAAGAAAACTGCAGGCAATATTTCTGATGAAATAGATGCGAAAGTCCTGAACAAAATATTAGCAAGCTGGAGTCAACAACGCATTAAAACGATCCTATGCCACAGTCGAGTGGGATTTATTCCAGGGATGCAAGGACGGTTCACATCTTCAAGTCAATCAACGTAGTACACATTAACAAAATGATGAATAAAAGGCATACGATTATCTCAGTAGATGCGTAAGACACATGTGACAAAACTCAACATCTGTTTATGATCAAAGCTCTCAACAGAGTGGGTATGGAAGGAACACATGTCAACAAGCTAATGACCACGGATGGCAAGCCCACAGCTAACATCACACAACGGTAACAAGCTGAAAGCTTCTCCTTTAGGGTCAGGAGGAAGACAAAGATGCCCACTCCTGCTTCTTTTACTCAGCAAGGCATCCAAAGTCCTCCTCAGAGCAATTAGGCAATAAAAAGAAGAAAAGGCACACAGATTGGAAAGGAAGGAGTAAAACCGTCACTGCTTGCAGATGACAATTTATACGCACACAAATCCTAGAGACGCCATGGAAAACTTAGCACTAATACACAAGCTAGGTAAAGCTGCAAGATGCAAAAATATACTGTTTCTATACACTAATAACAGAAAGCAATTCTATGTATAATTACATCAAGAAGAATAGAATATCTAAGAATAAATTTATCCAAGGACATAAAAGATGTATACTGAAAGCTTTAAGACACTGATGAAAGAAACAGAAAATAATAAATAAATGGAAAAATATTTTACACTCACGGATTGGAAGAACTAACATTGTAAAAATGTCCATACTACCCAATCTACAGGTTGAGTGGAATCCCTCTCAAAATTTTAATGGTAGTATTCATAGAAATATAATGAACAATCTGAAGTTGGGAACCACAAAAAGACCCCAAATAGCCAAAGCAATCTTAAAAAAGAGGAGCAAAGCTGGAAGCACCACATTTCATGATTTCAAACTATATTACAAAGCTACAGTAATCAAAACACCATGGTATTGACATAAAGACAGAGACACAGATCAACTGAACAGAATCCAGAGCCAAGAAATAAACCCACACACATATGGTCAATTTGTGACAAAAGAGTCAAGAATATAAAATGGGGGAAAGGATGGTCTCTTCAATAAATAGTGGAAAAACTGAATAACCTTATGCAGAAAATAAGGAAGAAACCAAACCACTAACTTCCACCATACACAAAGGCCAGCTCAAAACAGATTAAAGGCTTGCATCTAAGATGTGAGGCCACAGAACGCCTAGAAGAAAGCACAGGCGTTAAGTTCCTCGACACTTACTGGTAATGAGCTTTTCAATTTGACACCCAAAGCAAAGGCAACAAAAGAAAAAAATAATAAATGCGACTACATCAAACTAAAAAGCTTCTGCACATGTAAGGGAACCATCAACAAAATGAACAGGCAACCTACCAAATGGGAAAACATACTGCACATCATATCTGATAGGGGGTCAACATTCCCTTATGTACATAAAGAACTCATTTAAAAAATTTTTTAAAAAAAGATGTTTAAGTGGGCAGAGGATATGAGTATTTTCCCAAACAAAACACGGATGTCCAAGAGGTTCCACGTCACTGACCGTCAGGGAAACGCAAACCGAGCCCCCAAGCAGCCGCCACCTCGCCCGTCAGGACGGCTCTCTCCAGCGACGGGGATGTGAGAGACGTGGGCACGAGGGGGCCCGGGCACACTGCTGGTGCCATGCAACTCGGGGCGGCCGCCGTGGAAAACAGGATGTGACAGAAAGGACCACCGGGTGACCCAGCAACTCCACTTCTGGGCACAAACCCAGATAAAACGAAACACTAGAAGGTTTACCCACCAAGGCCGCTGCAGCATCACTTACAGCAGTCAAGACGCGAAAGCAACCCGAGTGTCCACCGATAGATGACTGAATTTAAAAAGCTATACATATACACAAACACACAGGAATATCACTCAGCCATTAGCAAGAGCGACATCTTGTCATGTGCAACAAAATGGGTGGGTCTTGACGTCACTGGGCCAAGTGAGTGCGAGAGAGACCCACACTGCGTGATCTTACACGTGGAATCTGCACAACGAGGCAGACAGCACACACGCGACCTCAGAGACAGAACGGACTGAGGGGCTGGGCGTGCACAGGGGAGGCGGGCAAAGGGGCTCAGACGGGACAGACTTCCAGGCGCAAACCGCGTGAGTCCTGGGCCGTGACGCGTGGCCCGTGGCCGCTGGGACCAGGCCCGCCCTGCCCACCTGACAGCTGCCGAGAGGGAATCCCGAAGGCTCCCGTCACAAGAGAAACACCCGTAACTGTGTGGCGCTGGACTTCAGGCGTGATTACTCTGCTATGTACTTAAGTGTTGAATCACTATGCTGTACACCTGAAACTAATATAATGCCAATTATATCTTAATAAAATTTTTTTTCAGCCCACACTCTTGTTCTCGGACTCTAACACAAATATTAGATCTTTTTTTATTGTTCCACAGATTCCTAACAATCAGGATAATTTATTTCCAGCCTGCTATCTCTCTGTTGTTCAGACTGAGTAATTTCATCACAAGTCTTTAAGTTTACTGGTTCTTTATTTTTTCCCCTGTCATTTCCAACCTACTACTCCACTTGTCCAGTGAATTTTAGCTTTTGCTCCTGTATTTTCAGTTCTCTAATTTCTATAACTTGATTCTCTTTCATATCATCTGTGTCTTAGCCGAGACTTTCTTGTCCACTTGTTCCAAGGCTCTGCAGCCTTACTGCTGTTGCTCTGAAACGTCTGCGAGGCAATTCTGACACCTGGGGGGAGCTGCCCACGTGGGGTCCGAGCTGTGGCGAGGCCTCCTGCTCACACTGCATGGATCTGAGGCCCCGTCTTCTGCTTGCAGGGAGGACAGTCCCGCGCGGCTGTGTTAGAAGCCCCTCGATACTTGCAGCGGAGCCCCCGACCGCTCTGCGCCGCGCCGGCCCTGTGGCTTCTCTCTGCAGACCCAGTCACCACGCCTGCGCCCGTCCTGTGCCCAGTGAATGCCCACCTCTTCCCCGGGCAGCGTCCTGGAGGCCAGCCCTCCTCCTGCACCCGGGGCCAGGCCCACGTCATCTGCCCGGGGTGACCCAGCCTCAGGACCGCGTCTTTCACGTCTGCAGGCCCACCTCTGGACGACAAGTGTTAGACTGGTTTTCTAGAAGCACAGCCTGAAAGGGGAATTCTTGGCAAGGAATCACGGGTGTTCCCAGTATAAAGAAGTCTGGGGGCGGCAGCGTGGGCAGTGGAGGCAGGATGCGGCTCCCCCGAGGGGTGTCCCAGCCTGGCCCGCGGGGGCCTGGAAGCAAAAATGGTGCTGGAGGCTCCGCCCCACCCGGGACACGGAGCAGGGAGGCTGAGGCGGCACCTGTGGCCGTTACAGGGCCGTGTGCTCGTTTACTGTGACTCAAGGACCCTCTGAACACTTGGCAAAAATACATCCATCTTTTCTTCTTTATACACCCTAGTGTTTTTACAAGAATACTCACAACAGCCCAAAGTGGAAACACCCCAAAGGTCCATCGACAGAAGAAGGGATGCGCTGGGGTCACCGGGGAAGCAGACACGCTCCTGTGGCGCCGGGCCGCGCTTCTGGTGCTGGGACAGTGTGCCTGGGCCGGCGGCGCCGCACTGCCGGGAGGAGCGCTGTTTCTACGGAGCCAGGAATCCCAGCCCCGCCAGAATGAAGAGCCGCCCTGTGTTTCCTTTCAGCCTTTGTTGTCTCTTTTCATCTTAGATGTTTAATACTCTGGGGTGTACTCTGGTCTGCCGCATGAAGCAGGATCTCAGAAAGTGTCTTCCAAGCAGGTGACCAGCTGTCCCACACTATTACTGACTAATCCCTCCGGAGGCCGCGACCGCCCGCAGGTCTGGTTCAAACCCGGGTCCTTGCCCATCGCTCGGTCTGTCTGTCCCCTCTGAGTCTCGGGGCGTCGATCAGTGGGGAATGCCGGGTGGGGGTACTGACGGGCAGCCCCTGCTCATCCCCTCATGTTTCCACGTGCTTCTCGGCTGTCCTCACACACATTCTCATCCAGACGAGCGTGGGAACCGCTGTATCACACTCCAGAAGCCGTGCTGGGCTTTGTACAGCATTCCTTTAAACTCACAGACTTAGAGGAAAGTTATACCCTGCCACTGTCAGGTCTTCTCGGGCTGCAGCACCACAGTTCTCTCCTTCAATTCAGGCTCCTTCACACGCTGGTGCCAGAGCCACCAGCAGACAGGAGCCGTGGGGGGGGTCTGCCTGCGGCCACTCCCACGCCCTCTGGCCGGACGCCCCTCTCCAGCGAGACTCAGGGGTGCATCCCCAGCAAAGAGGCGGATGCTGTGAGCCAACCCGGCCAGGCAGAGCCCCCCGCTGCAGCGGGGGTCACATGCTGTCCCGGGTCTGCCGAGGAGCGGCTCCTGTGAGGAGCCCTGGGCAAGGGGCAGGGGCGAAGCCAGGCATTTAGTGGCAGGCTGACGAGCCAGGCGGACCTCCTAAGGAGCAGGCACCGGCCCGGCTGGCTCAGGGGCGCAGGGTGTCCACTCAGCTGCTCTGGCCTGCTTGGCGGGACTGGAATTTCCTCCCGCCTCCGGAGGTCGGGGGGTGCAAGGGACGGACTTTAGGGGGGCCAGCTTGAGGGGGGCGACGAGCCTGAGCCCATCCAGAGCACAGTGTCCTCACTCTGGGGTGCGGCCCTCACGGCTGGGACCCTCAGTGTCCCCTGGCTCCGGGTGGCGGAGGGCTTGCTGTGCAGGGAGGACCCCACCGAGGCCTGCACCCCCCAAGCTGCATCCCTGGAGTGAAGGTGCAGGCGGGCCCCCAGCCAAGGAACTCGGGAGCCTCTAGATCAAAGGCCAGGAAACGGGTTCTCCTGCAGGATCTGGGGACACAGCTGGGCCCCGTGAGACCCGGTCCAGGAGGACTGCCCGTGGCCCCGGGATGCGTCTGTCATGTTGAGCCACTGATTTGTGCTGTATGTTGCAGCCAGCAATGCATGGCGCAGCCTCTGTGCTCCCAGGGCTCAGAGCGAACCTGCTGTTTAAAGCCCGCAGGGCAGGAAGTGAGCTGTGCCCCGCTGTGGACTCGGGGTCTGGGCTCCCAGGAGGGGTTCCCCGAATCCATTTCGGGCAGAAGACGAGGGCAGGAAGCAGAGCAGGGGACCCGCGGGCTGAGGCCGCAGACTGCTTTCTCTACGTGCAGAAACGGCAGAGGAAGCCCCGGCCCGGCCCGCCCATCCCAGCGCGGGTGTCTGCAGCGGGGGTCCCCCCAGGCCATGAGGGGGTCTGCTCCGGGGCTCCCCTCGTGCTGCTGGGTTGCTGTGACCTGAGGGCTCCTGGGTGGAGGCGCACCCCCCACCCCTGCCCCCATCTTCCCACGGCCCTCTCCCTGCACCCTAAGGTCCACCCCCTGCAGGGACCCCGCTCAGCTCACTTGTGACATCACAGAGAGCCTCATTCTCGACCCCGCACATTCACAGGCAGTGGAGGCAGGACTGCGACCTCCCTGTGGGAAACAGCTCAACCTGCGACACCCCCGCGGTGTTCAGACAGCCGTGGAGGCAGAGACTGCGGAGAACTGAGACCCAGAGTGAGGCCAGCCCCGGGGGCAGGGAGGCCGTCAGGGTGTTGCTGAAGCGGCCAGGGCCCGGCGGCCACGAAGGCAGACGGACCCTAATCGGCTCTGCTGTCCACCTGAGTTCCTCTGCAGAGCACACGCCGCCCGCCCTGCCGCGCCTGGTGCCTGGGTTCCCTGCGCGAGACAGACGCATGGACCCGCCAGTGCTCCCAGGAGGGCCGCCTGCTGCCAGGCGAGGTCGGGGAGAGGGGAGGCCGCCTGGAACGGACCTTGGTGCCGGCCGTGTCCTCCCCGGTGCCGACGCCGCTCACCGTGCAGACGCATCCGGCCTGCTCACCTCTTCACCCGCTGACGGTGCGGCGCGGCTTTCTGCTTTGTGCGGTTAAGAATGAAGCCTGCCAGCAGAGGAAGGGATAAAGCAGATGGGACACACAGTCAGCAGAATAGTACACAGCCGTCAAAAAGGGTGAAAGAAAGCCATCTGCAACAACATGGATGCAGCCAGAGATCATCATACCGAGTCAGTCAGAAAGACAAGCATGGTATGACATCACCCATATTTGGGATCCAAACCAAGACCCAACGAACCGATCTACAGAGCAGAAAGAGACTCACGGAAACAGAGGACACACTGGGGGTTGCCCAGCAGGGGGAGGGAGTGGGGGAAGGTCTGAGAGTCTGGGGTCTGCAGATGCAAAGCGCTATATATGTATGGATGGGCAATGAGGTCCTGCTGTGTGGACAGGGCAGTATGTTCAATGCCCTGTGACAAACCACGATGGAAAAGAATATGAAAAAGAGGACATATATGCAAGACTGAGCTACTCTGCTCTACAACAATTAGAGAGACTGAAGTCTACCGTCTCAGCCTACCATATCAGTACCCCGATACTCTTCGCAGATCTCAGACGGTTGCATTTCATACGCTCTTGGGAATTTTTCATTGCAAATGATGTGAGAGAGAAACTGTAGTTGGATCAACAGTTATGGCGAGTATTTACTCCACGGTTGGGATTCTGGCACCAGAACTCAGGACACACACTGTTTAGCCAGCTACCTCACTGGGGCCTTGTGAATTCCCGTATCTTTTCCTTTTCCCTCTAAGACTATCTGACACACACACAACACATAATGCACGTATATCATGTCTGCTAACAGAACACACACCTGGCCACCCGCGACGCCCCGGCTCCACCCCTCCTCCCGCCCCCCGGCCCCCAGGGTGGCCACAGTCTGAGCTAATCTTTATTTTCATCACAATTTCTCTCCTTGGGTTGTGCTACTTTCGTGTGTACCCTCAGGACTGTATTTTAAATTATCTTCAGACGTAAAATGATGTCGCAGTCGCCGATCCTTTGACAACCTGCCTTTTCATTCCACTTTTAAGACGGCCGGTTGGCGTGTGCGGCTGTTCCCTTTGCCCTGACTCCCGTGTCGTGGACGGTGGCACAGACACACGCCAACAAGCTTTCTCGCTCCCCCGTCGCCCCTTCTCCTCAGGACTGTCTGGCTCCTCTCGTCCCCGGCTTTCACACAAATCCTAGAACCGGCCTCTCAGGCTCGACGGAAAGCCCGAGGGCGCCTCGGTGAGCTGCCGCTGCTAGTGCTGCCAAGGCTTTGGGTGACGGAGACTGTTTCTAGGGATTTCGTCACGGACGGCTGCTCCCTTCTGTCTTAAATGCCTTCCCTTCACCGACTGAGGTGGGCAAAGATTCTTCTCTTTCAGCATCGAGGAGAAAGGCAGAGACCACCTTCCAGGGTCAAGGCTCCCTCTCACTGCGGGGATAAACCAGACGTGGTGATAATGTACGACAGATTTCTAGAGTTGAGAGTATATCAGAGAGCGTCATTGGGTTTCCTGTCCCTCACCGTCCTATCCACTTGGGCATAAAGGCTCTCCAGCCTCACACATCTGGCCAGGGAGTGACTGCTTTTCCTCTCTGGTCCTGGAGTCAAGGACTGGAATCATCTGAGCCTTGAAGGTTTTGCTAGAACTTTGCCCATAAAAGAGGCTGAGCCTTGTTCTTATTTTATGGGAAGACTTCTGAAATACTGATTCAATTTCGTTGTTATTATAGCACAGTTCAGATGGCAGCTTTTGAATCTGTTTTGGTAATATGCATTTTCCTGGAAACTTGTCATTTCATCTATATTTTAAAATTTATTTGCAGAAAGATATTCATAATGTTCCCTTATTAACTTTTAAATCTCTCCTGTCATCTGCAGTAATATCCCTTTCCCAAGTCTAATAGTTTTATTGGCGTTTTCCATCTTTTTGAAAGTTGATCAGTCTCATAAGCAGTTATCAGCTGTATTAGTCTTTAAAAAAACAACTTCATCTTTGTCATTTCTGCCCCTTCCATTTTAATTTTCTAGTTCATTAAATTCTTAAAAAAAAAAAATTCCCTTCCATTCTCTTTGGATTTACCTTGTTGTTATTTTCTAACTTTTTTTTTGGCCATGTCATGCCGCTTATGGGATGTTAGTTCCCAGGACTGGCAGTGAAAGTGTGGAGTCCTAACTACTGAAGTGCCAGGGAGTCACCACTGTTTGCCAACTTTTCAAGTCAGACACTTAACTCACTAATTTTCAGATTTTTTCTTCCAACATATGCATTTATGACCATAAATCACATTCTAAGCAGCACACAGTCCCACGTTCATTACCGTCTTTTGTTTTTTTATTATTTGGCCCTAAGCATTTTAAAATTTCCATTATGAGACTTTCCTTTTAACCTATGTGCCGTTAGAAGTACGCTTTTTAAACTTCCAGATGACCTTCGGGAATGAAAGCCCCCAAGCCTCACTGGTCCGCTGCCTGCTCACGCTGCGCCCAGAGGACGCGCTTGCTGCCGTTCACGCCTTCTGTCTGCTAGACTGGATTTACGACCTAATGCGGCCAACGTTACAATGTTCCTTGCGCACTTAAAAAGAAAGTATATTCTCCAATTACTGCATGCAGAGCTCTATAAAAATCTCATAGATCAAATTTGTTCCTTTTGTTGTTCACATCTTCTAAATCCTCACTGATGTTCATCTGCTTGTTCTGTCTATTATGCTGGTGGGTTTGTCAATTACGCTGTGTGGCTCTGCAACTTGTTTTCTTGATATTAATAAAATAAGTCCTGCTAATAGGTACATTCAAGTTCAGAATCTCTGTGTACTTCCAAAACCGAGTTCCCAAACTGCATTCCTCTGCAAGTTTACGATTAACCCCTCCATCCAAAACGTTATCCCTTTCTTGCTCCACACCTGTTCCCTGGGACTGAGGATCGCGAGGGGAAAGGCGGGGCTGGAGCCAAGCAGGATGCGACAGGCCCTGCCGGGACAGCCCCCGGCCCTGTCCTCCGCCTGCCTCTTGTTGACAGGACAGCTGTGGTCTCCCAGGCCTGCCCAGGCCTCAGACGGCGGCTGGGCAGGAAACGACTGGGGAACGTGCAGATGCAGAAATGGCCGGGCTGCTGGGCCCGGAGCCGGTGACAGCTGAGATGACAAACCAGCCCGAGTCGCCGAACCGCCTGTTCCCTGAGAGGTACGGGGAGAAGTCTGACACGTCCCTGAGTTGTCTGTAGGAAGCAGACCTGGCCCCCCCGTGCGGAAACTGCTGCCCACGAGCACGGAGACCCCAGACCACGTGAGGCCAGAAGCCGGGTGGACGCCAAGCAACCCGAGACTCGTGTGGGAGGCGCCCTCGGGCCGCGGCGCCTGTACCGCGGTCTGGAAACCTGTCTGCTGCCCTCGGACAGCAGGCCTCCGTCTGTCTTCCCAGGTCACCAGCCTCCGGGAAAAAGCAACGCGTCCCTTCCACCAACACCTGTGTCTCTACAGACCAAGTTCTGTTTGTTATCTGGGGTTTTCCTTTCCCGGATGCTCTGTGACTTTAAAGATCCACACGGTCACCCGCATGTTATACAAACACTCGAACGAGCACACGCTTGCACCGAGCGTGGAGGTTCTCCGCGGCCTGCCGTGCGGGTGCTCAGGGGGCGTGTTAGCTTCAGGCGGGTCCCGGGGGCTCTACGGGGCCACTTCAGAGCCCACCTGGCACTTTGCCATCTGGGGTCCCACAGCGCATACCACTCAGGTCCAGCGCCATGGCAGAGCCGGCTCCCGGGCCGCTCCCAGGCCCGAGGCCAGGGAGCGGGCAGCCCCGGCGGCATCCTGACATCAGGCCCCACCCGCGTCCCGGGCTCGGTGCCCTGCCCCTCGGGGCCCAGGACAGCTGTGTCAGAGCCTTTCGGCCACGGGGACCTGCGCCCCTCCAGTCCCGCTCCCGTGTTTCCCGGGTCCAGAACCCCCTCTTATTACAGGAGTCAGCCTGGATCTCAAGCAGCGCCTCCGGGAGGCTCTCTCCATCAGAGCCCCGGCGCGGAGCCTGACTCGGAGCGTCCACCCCATGGGGCCCGAGAGTCCGAATTCCAGTCCCATCAGGGCCTCGGCTGAGACCCGCGGCACGGACCCCACCTTGACTGCGGCCCACCTGGCGGCCCCGGACCCCGAGACACAGCTCACTCCTGCGGGGATGGCAGGGCACCCGCCGGCAGCTTCCAGCCAGGCCGACGTGCCCACCCTGACGGACGGCGGCGCAGACACCTGCAGGCCTCGCACGGGCACAGGTGCCTGGAGCCCGTCAGAGGCCCGACACCGCCTCCGTGCGTCAGCCTGGGTTCCCAGGACCAGCTTCAGGGTCCACTCGTGTCACTAATAATCTTTTTAATATAACTTGCTTTCCATTTATTCTTGTTTTCTTTTTTTAGGCATGCTTTGGTGTCTTTCCAAGTTCTTGGCTTTCATTATTTTCTGTTCAACAATGGAATCCTTTAATCCTATAGTGTTTTCTCCCCTCACAGTCTTAGCTGAATCTCATAATTAAACATCTGACATTCCCTTCATCATTATAGAATTTAAGTGCAGTTCTTTATTTCCTTTTTGACTCAAGACTTATTTAAGAGAATATTTCAAAAGTCTGATTATAAAATGCTTATTAAACGAGTTATACTGCACTGCATTTTGAGAATACAGTTGAGATACAAACACTGATTTTTTTGTTGTGTTTCAACAGACTGTCAGTCTTTCTGAATGCTACACAGGACTGAAGAATTCTATTCTCTGCTTGAACGAAAAGTGACAAGAACATACTTGTCTCCTCAGTAAACCCCAGTCATCACAGTGTCTCCTAGACTGATCACCGAGCCCCCAGCTTTCTGCCTTGAGAGGGGGTCCAGCCCGTGACGCTGGGCGGCTGGCCGGTCAAAGTGGGGAAGCGCAGACGCCAAGGGCCCCTGCCGCTCCCGGCTCCCCAGGGCCTGCGGCCGCCCAGACCGTCCCCGAGGGGGCTGGGGCCACACGCCCCAAGCCTTCCCGGCTGCCCACTGCCCAGAAAAGCAGCAAACTCTCCTCCCCCCGTGGGGAATCCCACCTTCCTCAGGGGGCCTGAGCCCCCAGGTCCGTCTCGCTCCCGAGCCCTCGGGCCCCTTGAGTTCTCCGCCCCGCCTTGACGGAGTCTCCCCAGCCCACTCTTTACTTTCTCTACGTCACACTTCCCCTGCTTAGACTATGGCATGGTTTTTGTTTTTGTTTGTTTGGATCCACATCAGAACTTGAAAAATAAAAGCAAATTAAGCCCAGAGCAAGCAGAAGGAAGCAAAAAATTTTTTAAAGAGCCAAAATGAGCGAACATGAGCAGAGAAAAACAGACCTGGTTCTTTGAAAAGGTCAATAAAATTAACAAATCTTTAGCCTAAGGAGGAGGAGTAACAGGAGCAGGAAGAATAATAAACTGCCAACATCACAAAGGAAGGAAGGGAGGTCGTCAGAGCCCTGCAGACTTCTAAGGGGACACTGCACACGACTTTAATCTCAGAAATCCCATAACTGAGACTACCACACTTCTTGAGAGACACAAGCCACCAAAGCTCATTCTAGGGAAAATAAGCTGGACAGGCCTGTATCTGTTAAAGAAATTTGATCCACACTACGAAACGTGGCAGGAGTGAGACTCCAGGCCTAGATGGCTTCCCTGGTGAATTCTACCAAACATTCAAGGGGGAAATAACCCCAGTTCACAGGCTCGGGTAACGAATGCAATGCAGGTGACGTGGGCTTGATCCCTGGATGGGAAGATCCCCCAGAGGAGGAAATGGCAACCCACTCCAGCATTCTTGCCTGGTGAACCCCGTGGAGAGAGGAGCCTGGTGGGCTACAGTCCATGGGGTTGCAAAGAGTCGGACACGACTGAGCATAAGAAGTTTTTCTTTCCACACACTTTCAGAAGCAGGAAGAGCAGGAATCACTTCACACTCATATTATGAGGTTGCTATTATTCTGATGATAAAATCAAAGACACCCCAGAAAATTTCAGAATATGCCTCATTAAGGTAGACTCAAAAATCCTCTTTAAAAAAATCCAGCAAGCTGAATGCAGGGATGACTAAAAATGTCTAGTATATCATGACCAAGTGGGCCGACCCCAGGAATCAAAGGTTGCTTCAACACTTAAAAAAAAAAAAGTTATTTACCATATCAACAGAGCAGAAGAAGAAAGCCATATGGTTACCTCAGTAGAAATGAAAGAAGAGCAAAAATACCACAACTTTTCATAATAAAAAGCTCCAAAAATCATAGATAGCACAATATTTTCTTAAGCCAAACAAGGATATCAAAGTAACTTACAGGTGACATCGTATCAACGGTGAACTGCTGCCCGCCTTGTAAACAAAGTAAGATCACCCACAACCACTGTTTCTGCCCAACACCGTGCAGTAGATCCCGGCTAATGCAATGAGGCAAAAGATAGCAAAAAGGATAAAAATCAGATATGAGGAAGTGAACTGTCTTTATTTGAGGAGATGACTGTGAGAATAGCAAATCCAAAATAATCCACAAATTATTAGAACCGATAATGAATTTAGCAAAACTTACTAGACACCTTATCCAAGGCTTAGTAGAGATGTACAGTAATTCAGAGTGTGTGGCAACAGTGATCAGTGGAAAAGAAGGCAGACCCCCTGGCGGATGGCACAGGCAGAGGCGGAGGATGCACTTTCCAGGCAAGGGTTCCAAAGTAATGGGCATTCAACCAAAGAAATGAATCCCGACCCCACACCATACATAAAACTAACGAGGTGTGCCATATATCCAAGCATAAAAGCTAAATAACAAAGTCTCTAGAAGAAAATATAGAAGAACATCCCATTCCCTCGGGCTAGACAAAGCTGACTGAAACAAAATGCAAAAAGCACTAACCATTAAAAAATGATAAACGAGATAATTAAAACTGCAAACTTTTGTTCATCAGGAGACATTATTAAGAAAATAAATAGGCAAGCCCAGAGTCTGGGAGACATTATTTGTAACACATCTGACAAGGAATTCACACTCAGAATGTCCCACAAGCCAGTAAGAAAAAGGAATGCAACCGGATTTAAAAACGGGCAGAAAGACAACTCTTCCTGCCTGGAAGGAGCCTAGCGCTGCCGCTCTGTCCCGTGATGAGTGGACACCAGCATCTCCCAGAGAGGAGGCGGCTGGACAGACGCCAGCCCAGCTCAGAGCATCGCAGCTCAGCATAGAGAAAGCCTAACTACCCCGGCCGCCGGGCTGGGCACGGAGCCTGGGCTGCGACCGACCCGGAGTGGGGTGCCCGTGGACCCGTCCATGTGGTGGAGACTCCTGGGTCCCTGTCCTGGGTCCAGCTCCTGGCTGTGAATGTCGGCTAGGATTCCCTCCTGCTTCCTGCCGGGGGTGGGGGTGGGGGACGGAACCCTCCAGAACCCTGAACAAGGCCGCCGTCAGAGAGCACTCATCAGGATGGAAGCGGGGAGAGAGGCCGGACGCCCGGTGTCCAGGAGCTGGACTAGGGCCGAGTCCGGATGCCCAGGGCCTGTAGAAGCCAGCTAAGTGCCAGCGAAGTGGCCAAGCCGGAGCGCTGCTGCCGCGGGCCAAGGCGTTGGCTGGCCGAGCCCGGGCAGCAGGGATGCTCCGGATCCACGCCGATTCTGCGTGCCCCGGGGCTTCACGCGTGTACGCGGCCGCCACCGAAGGGCGACGTCTCGGGGTGAATCTGACTTTGGACAAAAGAAACTGCAGACACGGGGGGAGTCCTGGTGAAGCTCACAGACGCTGAACGACCAGGTGAGGAGGGCGCTGACGTCTGCGCTTCACCCTCAAACGCGTCCAGAAGCGTGGACGGACGGAAGGGCGGGCGCACAGGGCCTCGGCGGGCCAGACACAGTGCAATACGCATGGCGGAATCGAGGCGGCGCGAGGGTGTGCTCCCTGGACGATTCTCTCATCTCCACTAAATGGTTTTCCCTGATAAAAACCCGGGGAAGAGGAACCGCTGGCAGCAGCGTGGCTGGGTGTGTTAAACGCAAGACTGAGCAGAAGTCAGACACCGAAGCACACCGCTCGGCCGCTCGGGTCCAAGAACAGGCAAACCTGCGGCGCTGGGGGCAGTCTCTCTGGGGGGTGGGGGCCACGACTGGGAGCCGGCCCGCGATGGTTTCTGACGTCCTGGTAGCGTTTCGTGCAGGCACTGGAAACCCAGAGAATTCAGTGAATTTACTGAGAATTCATTTGTGCATCTTTATTCGTATTTGTTATGCTTCAATAAAAATGTCCATGACAAAATCTCCCAGGGACAAGGGGAGAGACTGGAACTTTCTCACCCTGAAGAAAGGCTCTGCTGGTAACATGACAGCCTGTACAACCCTGTGTTATGTAACGTGTGAGCCGGCGTGATTACACACGGTAATGTGCACACACACAAGTTGATTCAATGTGTAAGAAAAACCATACATGCAGCAAAAAGAAGTATTCTCTCTTAAGAAAACAAAAAGCTTACCACAAGCACAGAAGGTCCCCTGTGGCCCCTTCCGTGCCCTGACCTTGCAGTGTGAGCAGGTCAGTAATTGAGACACTTTGGCATTAACCCTGGGTTAGACTTAGTGACCCAGGAGGAGAGGAAAAGCCCAGGAGCAGACCTACTGGTTCACGGAACCTGATTTACGACGGCGGAGGTGGGGGGGAAGACCCCCGGGAGAGAGGAGACCATTTAACAAATGCTACCAAGACAATTAGTTATTCATGTGGAAAGAATGAAATTGGATTTCTGTCTGAAGCCATAAATAAAAATCAGTTGTAGAAGACAAAGTGGGGGATTATCTTTATGACCTCACCTAGGCGGGAAGCCTGCTTAAACAAGACACAAACACGCCAGGCGTCAAAGAGCAGATTGATAAATGTAACTACACTGACATCAAGGACTCTGTTCATCAAAAAACAGAGGGGATAAAAGTCAGTAACGAAGTGGGAGGGGATGACGCCAGACATAAAGTAGCAAAGGCGCAGTATCAGGGTGTAAACACTGGCAGGAAAAAGAGCCACAGAAAAACAGGTAAGGGATGGAAACCAGCTTCTCAGTAACAGACACAGGCAAAGATGCCCACGCCTCTGCTAGCTGGAGGAAACGCACATGTAGACCCCCGAGTCGCCACACCCATGGGACCACCACTGGGGATGTGGTTTTCCTGCTGGTGGAACACAAATGGCTCCGGGCTCTTTGGAAAATAATTAGGCTTCATCTTGTAAAACAGCGTTTGTAGACGCCGTGACCCCGCAGCTCCGCTTCTCATTAAATTCTAAAGAAATGTTTGCTTCTGAGCCCAAGGAGACGAGCCGGGTTGCTCACAGCACGTTGCTTTTAGAAGCAAAACACTGGAAACGGTCCAAACGTCCGTTTGACGGGTGAATGGAAAAGTACATTTTCGGGGTGCTATTTATGCAATGGAATTTTACAGACAATGCAGACGAACCTCAGAAACACTGTTGAGTGGGGAAAGCTGCGTCGATCACCGACAGGCACGATAGCAAGCAACACCAAACCACACGTCGTGCAACGTGAAGTGAGTGGCAGACAGAGCAAGCCGACGGATGCACTCCAAACCCAGGGTGCAGGGGAGGGGGCCGGGGTGCTTCCCAGTACCACCGTGAGCATGTGTGGGGGGGGTCCCTGAGGTGCATGCCCCCCTGACCTATTCCCTGGCCTGTGTCACATAATGCATGGCCAAATCAATCACACACACAAGTGGAACCTTGCACGCCCCCAAGCATCGTGAAAACCGAGTGCCTGGTGTGTTCACTTTCAAGAGGAACAATTAATGTTCAGTGTAAGACTGAAGACGGGAGAAGAAGGGGGCGACCGGGGACAAGACGGCTAGACGGCGTCACCCACTCGATGCACAGGAGTCTCAGCAAGCTCTGGGAGTTGGCGGTGGACGGGGAAGCCTGGTGGCGCAGTCCTTCGGGTCGCAGAGTCGGACACGACTGAGCCACTGGACTGAGTGTAATACACAGACTCACAGAAGCAGACGTGGTTCCACTGAAGCCAACTTGAGAACCTAGTGCAGGGCCCGTTCCCTGCGGACTCGAGTGCAGTCTGCCCCACTACTGGGCCCGCTGGGCCGGGCCTCTGAGGACTGCAGCTGGGTGGGCTTTTTGAGTGCCAGGTATCTGGGGGTGTCTACTTTCCCGCACAAAACGCCACTCGGTGAATGCGAACTCCCAGCTCAGAACCGTCCTCTCCTTGAACCCTGGCTTTGGTCTGCTGCCTCCTGGCATCAGGATTCCCCCCATGAGGCCCACCTTCTGGCCTAGGTACTCCAGGAAACTGTGGGTTTGGGCTCCTCCTGGGAGCCGGCCCTGTGGAAGCTCGGTCTCCTTTATTGCAGACGTGTCTCCACAATGGCCAGGACATCCCCTCCCCCCCAGGGTCTCCCCCAGGGAGCCCTCAGCCGCCCCCTCAGGGCCTCGATGCCTGTTGCGGGTCTCTGACTGACACCCAGCCTCGCTGCGCTCCTTCCCGCCTCCAGCAGCAGCCCTGTCCCGCTCCTGCCTTTCCACGTCTGAATCCCGACCCCTCTGCAGCCCCTCCTGTTTCCCGGGGAGCAGCAAGCTGCCTGCCACTGGAGACCTGAAGCTAGGAGCGCGCTCCCAGGAGCCCTGGGGGGGCGGAAGGACCTGTCCTGCCCGGCGCCGCGGCCGCCCTCGGGATGGGCATGTGCTCGGCCTGTCCCAGCTCCGCCCTTCGTGGGTGGCCAGAGACCACCTCGCTCATCTTACCGATCTATTAAGCATCTTTTCCTAAATATTTAAACACTCGTGCAATTAGTGAATCCCCATTAAAAAATTAACCAAGAAAACCTGCCAGATATTTTTATTGATTATAAACTTTAATCAAACGCGTCTAAATGTTTAATGAAAACCAGACGCTAAATATACAGATCCGCCCAGACTGCTTTGGGCGCCTTCCTGACTAGGTGAGCCCGACCGCGGTGGGCTGAACGACCCCAAACGCCGACGTCCTCACAGGCCTCCCGCGGGTGGGGGCCTGGCCCACGGGACGCGGCCTTCCGAGAAGCGGGGTGGACACGGGGCGGGGCAGGCCTCAACCACCCGCCGGCAGCAGGTCTGGGGGAAACCGGCGTCTGAGCCACACCATCTGCGGCGCAGGGCTGCAGAGCGGGGGGTCTGGGGGCGGTGGGCGCACGGCCGGCGCCGCCAGCCGGGAGGCGGGCGAGCAAACGACTCGGGCAGGGAGGGAGCCCGCGGCGCGCCCACGCGGTCCCGGTCCCCTCGCGGCTCTGCGCGCGGCCCTGCCCCGCGGCCACTCTCGCCCGTCCCAGGCCTTCGCGCGCCCCCGTGGCCTCACGGCAGTCGGGGCTCTCAGGCCGCTGCTGCCGCGTGTCCACCACTCCCCGAAGCTGGACACGGCCCGACTGGGCCCCCGTCACCCGGGACTACCTGCTGCCTCTCCCCGCGTCGTCTGCGGGCTGGGCTCCGGCTCCTGTCTGGCGCCATCGGTCCTGAGGGACGCGGGAGCACGCGGCTGCGGCCGAAGTGCTGGGAGGTGCCGCCCAGCGGGCCAGGAGGCCGAGGGGCGCGTGCCCTGACGGCCAACGCAGCATGCCACGCACACCGCGCACACGCCTCGTACACCGTGCAGGCACACGCATATGCGCACTGTGCATGAATACGCACACCGCGCACACGCCACGTACACGAGGCACGCACACCACGTACACCGGGCACGCGCACGCACGCACACGTACACCGTGCAGGCACACGCATATGCGCACTGTGCATGAATACGCACACCGCGCACACGCCACGTACAC
>SNSB01003624.1:1010597-1025348 GCA_012922965.1 Capreolus pygargus
CAGGCACGCACACCACGTACACCGGGCACGCGCACGCACACCGCGCGCACGCCTCGTACACCGTGCAGGCACACGCATATGCGCACTGTGCATGAATACGTACACCGTGCGCACGCACGCACACGCACTCCAACCGCGCGCGCGCGCGCGCCGCACACGCGCACGCCCGCGGGGGCGGGCCGGAAGGCAGCTGTCAGCCTTGCACAGTGACTGCCCGTGGGTTATGGGTAGGGACTTTCACTTTCTTCCCAGACTTTCCCACCTTCTCCAAATATTTGACAATGACTGGTTATGAATGTTACAAAGAAAACGCTCAGATGTGTTTGTTCTTAAGTAAAACCTACCAGCTGCCTCTTCGGGGTGGCTACTGTGAACGCCGTGGGCTGGACCCATGCGTGGACCTCTGGCCTAAGGACACGTGGCGCCAGTTAGTGGCTCAGCGGCAGGTCTTGGGCCACCTGCCCGGCCAGGTTGGGCCCCTCCGGCCCGCCTGGGCCCTCCCAGCCTCGGGCCAGCTTGGAAGGGGTTAAGATGATCCACCAATGCAAATTAGGTTTAATTAATCCTTTTCATCAGTTGCAAATATACCTTCTGAACCCTATTAAAAACATGAATATGCAAATGCAGACCTTTTTTAATTCTCATTTTCAAGGACTTGGTGTTGGGGTTTGATTAAGTGAATTCCGTTAACAGCCTATAAACCTGGTGCAAAAGTAAATTTCCATTTTAAGTTTGAAACAAAAAAGCCACGAAGGCTGCTGGTAATTGAGCTGATTATAGTGTCACTACAGGCCACACGTGGAGCCCACGGGGGGAGGGGCCCTGGGGCGGCTGTCAGGGGCCCACAGCTGGCTCTGCCGTCGGGCCATTTTTCCCATGTGGAGGCAGTCTCAGGTAAGGCGGAGCCTGGGTTCGGGGCCGGGGAGTGTTCGCTGCCTGGGCCTGGCTCACGGGGAAGCAGGGGCGCCCCGGAGGGACCCCGAGGGAGCCTGGGCCCAGGTGTGCACTGTGTTCGTGGGGGCCAAGTCCCACAGCTCTGCCGTCTCCAAGAGCTCCAGGTGACCTGCTGGGACAGCCACTTCTCTCATCAGTCGGACACCACGGCTCCCCGGCGGTGCCACCAGATGCCCGGGACCCTCGCCACCCGGGCCCTGTCTGCGGTGTTGGAGAGCGGTGGGAACCCAGATGGGCTGCAAGGGTAAAACACGGCCTGGGTTTTCAAGACTTGGTGCCTAGAGATGGCCAAGTGACTCTCACTGACTTACATGTATATATATTAGAGAACTCGCACCTTAAAGTTAAGATGTGACTGACATACTGGTTTCAACAACGCAATGATTCAGTGTTTGCATATACTGCAAAACTAATTTTCATGTTGATTTCATGTTGAAATAAAATTTTGGCTATATTAGGTTAAATATATTCATTAAAATTTCACCTTTTTAAATGTGGTCACTAAGAATTTCAAATTACATACATATGTGGCTTGCATGTTATCTCTGTCATCAGGGTGGTTCTACAAGTTCTTGAGAAGGCAGTGAAGCTGATGAAAACGTATATATACGTAATATGCATATATTGTAAGTGAAACATGCAAAAGGAAATATCAGGTGGTGGTATTATTAAGTGCCACAGGAAGGATACAGAGGCTCAGGCACGCATCGGCTCAGGGCCCCCCCCTGCCGCCCCCCATAACAAGGAGCCACAGCCTGGGTGGCTTCAGCATCAGACGGTTTCCTCATAGTCCTGGAGGCTGGGCATCTGAGATGCGGGTGTGGGCAGGGCTGGTTCCTGCAGAAGCCTCTGTCCTCAGCGTGCAGACGGCCGGCTTCTCCCTGCATCCTCACGTGGTCACCTGGTGCCTCCGTGTCCTGATCTCCTCTTACAAGGACACCAGTCCTACGGGATGAGGGCCCAGCCTAAACCCTCGTTTTAACTCAGTCGCCTCTTGAAAGGCTGTCTCCAAACAGTCATGCTGCGAGGTAGAGGTAGGAACTCAACAGATGAATCTGGGGGATAGCTCCGTCCACAAGGGAGGACGAGGCAGTGAGATTCTGGGAAGAAGCCCCTGCTGGGGGGATGCCGGGGAGGGGAGGCCAGGGCTGGCGCGTCCGAGGCTTGCCACGGGGGTCCAGTTCTCAGAAATATTAACCAGTTGGGGAAAACCCCAAACCTTCTGCTCACTCTGGAAAATCTGGGGCCATGAACAGGGTGGGGACTGGAACCACAAGACAAAGGACTACAGGCAAGAGTTGTTAATTTGGAAATTGGTTTTTGTTTGTTTTGGCACTTGCTTGTTTTTAAATGACCAACATGGCTCAGAGGTGTGGAAGTACTGAGAGATGCTGTCGATTTCACTTTAAAATGAGAATCTGGTGTTTCTGTAGGTTATTGCTTTCAATAAAACTCCTTAAGTGTTTTGGAAATAACAACAACAAAAATCCAGTGAAGTACATCAGTAGATGCTTTTATGGAAAATTTCCAAGACAATTGTTAACTGAGAAAAAAAAAATCCAAGCTGCAGAACAACCCAGTTATTCTAAAAGCACAGAGAAGCCCAGTGAGACTGAACGCCCCACTGCGTGTCAGGTGTGTGCAGCCCCCGCATGTGGACGAGCTGGGTGGGGCTGGGGGGCTTCCTCACACTCGACCTTTCTGCTGACGCAGTGTTTCTTTATGCACAGAAAGTACATCAGCATCGTGCAGCTGAAGATACAGAGAAGGAGAGGAAAAGGGAAGCCACAAGGAGACGGGCCACAGGGTGTTGGCCCCTGTGCTATGTGACTTTGGGTGAGGCCCTGCCCCTCTCTGGGCCCGAAGCAGGAGTTTAAGCAGCTTGGTAAAGCCACCGGTCCTCACTGGTACATGCACATGCATGTATAGACATGTGACACAGCCACCCATGCACACAGATCCACACATGCAGTCCTGCACGTGGGCGTGTGCACACACCCCTGCCTGTCCTGCTCTGGACCTCAGGGTCACCCCTCTGAGGCTGCCTGGGGACAGATGCCCGACCCTTCACTTCGCCCTGGCATCCTGGCGACACCGAACCACGAGGGAAACAGCCCACGTGTGACCCAGAAGCTGGGGTCGTGGGGGCAGCTGACCCTGCCAGGAGGGCCAGGCCTGGGGCGGGCTCAGGGCCTTCCCGAACCTCTGCCTCCTCTCATGAGATTCAGCCTGCAGGATCACCGTGGGATGGGAGTCAGCTCACAGGTGGGACAGAGCTTTGCACGCTGGGATGTTCCCATCGGGGCGGGGAGGGGAGCGCCTACCAGACTGGAACGGGATTGCGTCACGTGCTGATTCTGACCCAGCAGGCCCCAGCATGTCTAACCGCCTCCTGGGTGATGCACTGGTTGTGGTCCACATCGGGGTTGTGTTCATCCCCAGAGCTTGGCAGAGACCACACTGTACGCCGGCGATCTGCCCGGTGCAGGGGGAGGCGAGGTCCCAGGGGCCCGGCAGGCGGCACCCTCCTCCCTGGGAGCCCAGGAGGACGCTGCAAGGAGCCTGGCGCACACCAAACCCCATTCCATCCTGGCAATTACGGCTTATCACTGCAACACTAATCCCTAAAAATTAGTCATTAGCGGCTTAACAACCCCTTAGCATCGGTGCCTGCTAACGAGCTGGTGGCAGAGGGGGTCTGCCAGAACCAGACCCTTCTGGGGTCCGGCTCCCCACGCAAGTGCGCTCGGAGCCCCTGGCAGGCAGTGGGGCAGGGGGCGGGCAAGCTCGGTGGCCGGTGACCGAGTTGACCGGGAGGATAGCAGAGGCCTCCGTGCCCTGTCCTGCTCAGACGCATCCCTGGGCGGGGGGTCAGCCCCCTCTGACTCTTCAGGGACAGAAATCTCATAACTGAGCACAAGCATCGTCAACCTGGGGCTGGCCCCGAGCCGGCGCTGCGTCGGTGGTCCAGGCCTGGGGTGGGTTTCCCACCTGGAAGCGGCCTCAGGGACCTTCTCAGTGTGGAACAAGGTGGGGAGCCTGGGGCAGGGGGGAGACCAGGGCCGTGTGCTCACGTGAGGCTAGACTGGGGGGAGGCTTAGCTGCCGGGCACCCACCAGGAGAAGCCCTCCCAGGGGGCTGACTCTCGGGAGACGACAGCAGGCGGGGACGGGTGGTGCTGGGCGACCCAGGGCACAAGGCGCAGGCTGGGGCTGAGTGGGCCCCTGGCCTGGGGGCCGCATTGCCCGTGGTACTCAGGGTCTGGCACGAGCGTGACCCCAGCCTCCCTCACATGCCCCCAACCTTCCAGTACCTTTTCTGTGGAGACTGCGGGAGCTTAGCTCTGGCCGTGCAACTGAGACCACCACCCTGGGGGTGTCCACCTGGCCTGTGCACCCCCATTGGCCCGTGGTGAGCCCTGGGCAGAGGCCCAGTTCCTCCGCCTTGGCCTGCATTTCGGGACTGTCTGGCCTGTGTGACCCTCTTCCTGCCCCTGGCCAGCGGACCCCGGATCCTGGTACATGCCCCGCCAGGGAGCCGGCCCTAGTGAGCACCCTCCGAAGGCGGGGGCGTGCTGGTGTGCACGAGGGCCTTGCAGGGCATTTTAGGGGCTAATGATTTTGTGTCGGGTTCTGATCTGAGCACTTTGCTACCATTGGCAGCATCTGGTGTCAGCCATTTCACCCAGGAGGGATGTTGGGCCCGGGCCCAGCTCCCCAGGGGGCTCTCCATGACGGGGGCTCGCGACGGGGCAGAGTCAGAGCCTGGTCCCCGGACACCTGCCTGCAGGACCTCGCCCCCCGTGAGGCGGCAGGAAGTCACCATCGAGGGTTTGGGGCTCCTGAGGGGAGGCAGGAGGGGGCCCACCTGCCCGAGGAGGCTCACAGAGCCACGGAAGGCACCTGGGGCTGCGCTGATGCGTCTGGGGCCCCGGGGAGCTGGGGGTGTGGGGAGCGGAAACCCACTGGATGTCTGCCAGCCTCGCTAAGCAGGGTCCCTGCTCCCGCCGGCTCAGCAGTGCTGCTTCCGCCCCAGCGCTGTGACGAGTGTCGGGCACAAAGCTGGGCCCCCATCCCCCAAGAGCTGGCGCTGGGTGCCCGGCCGTGCGTGAGGCACCCAGAGCATCTGAGGGGACGGGAGCGGCACGGCCCAGCTGGACCAGAGTCTAGTTCGGAGCAGCCGGGCACCTGGGAAGCCAATCCACACACCAGGCCTCGGTCTTCTCATCTGGGAGTTGGGAACAGCAACCCCCAGGCTGCAGTGTAGCCGGATGAGCCGGGGGCTCTGGGTTCCAGCAGGAGGGCCTGGGCCGGCCTCGTGGTGACCCTGGGCCAGGCCAGGCCCCGTCACAAAAGTCAAGGTCTGAGCTCTGGAGCCAACAGTGACGACGGGCTTGAGTGCAGAGCAGGGTTGGGGGCGGACCCGGCTCCGCCGGCCCCGCCTGGAGGTGACATGCAGGCCGCTCCGTCCAGGGCTCTGGGGCTGTGCGCTGGGAGCGGGTGGGCCCAGTCCCAGCCTTGCCCTGCCCACCTCCCTGGTGGTGACCCGGGAACCCGCCGTGGGCAGTGCCCAGGTGGGTCTGTGGTCACAAACTGGCCCCCAGGGCAGGGACAGCAGGACAGTCTGCCCCACGCCTGGGATGCGCAGGGGCCCTGGGGTTCAGATGCACATACGGTGAGGGGCTGGGGTGCTGAGGGGGCCTTTATTTCATAGAGCTGGGGGTGTCGCAGGCGCCCAGGCTCACCTGCCTGGTCCCAGCACGGCCGGGCTGGAGCAAGCTGCGGTGACTGGACACTGTGGGGAGGGGCAGGGAGCCGGCCGCAGAACATCCCCCACACCTGCCCTGCAGGACGGGGGGTGAGGAGGTGGGCCTGCCCTGCAGAGCGGGCCTGGACTCAGGGAGGGGGCCACCCTGAGCTGCTGAACCCCCCTGACATGGCCAGAGGTGCGCCCCTGGGCCCTGAGCTCAGGCGGGGCGCCTGGGCGGGGTGCGGGGCGATGCTCAGAAGAGTCCCCGCCAGGCTGCAAGGCTTGAGGCCCCGTTAGGGCAGAAGCTGGGCTGGGCCCTGGGGCGCCGGCCGGCCCGGGGCCCCGAGGAACAGACCGCGGGGCCCCTGCCGGCCGCCCGCTCCCCACTCCGAGGCCGGGGGCCGGGGGCTAGGCCAGCGTCTGGCGGCCGAAGAGGTCGAGGGTCAGGGCGCTGAGGAAGGCGGGGATGCTGTCCTGTTGCAGCAGGTGCAGCTCGATGAGCGCCGGCACGGTCCGCGAGAACGCCGTCTCCAGCAGCTGCATCTTGGTGCCCGAGGGGCCCGCGGCCTGCGGGGAACACGGGCGCGTCAGCAGGTGCGGGTCTGGGCAGACACCTCCCCCCAAGGCCCCAGGTCCAGATGCGGACGGGTGGCCCGGCCATCGCCCATGTCCAGGCACGTCCCCGCGGGCGAGGCCAAGCCTCAGGCCTCATGGGCAGGTCTCACCCCTTTTCTAGGGTCCAGAAGCAGATGGCGGTGTGGCCTCCAGCTCACCAGCTCCTCCAGATCAGCCCACCCGGCTCCCCCCCTCCCTCAGCCCCTGCCCTCTAGAGCTGGCCACACAAAGTCTGAGGCAGGTCTCACCACCCTCGGGCCGGCCACAGGGCAAGGGCGGAGCCTCTGTGGGCCGCCTCTGGGCCCAACTGCCCACCCGTCCACCCGCCCAGGCTCAGATCCCATCCTTCCTGGCTGTGAGGCTTCGGGCGGAGTGGAGGGGCTCCCCGCTGAGGGTGTGCTGGGGGGCCACCCTCTCCTGGAGCCTCACTGCAGGCGGGAGGTGGGGGCCATGCGTCCTGGAGAACCCAAGGGGTTGATTCCTTCCACGCTTCTTTGTCTAAACGTCAGCTGAAGTCGGGGAAGTGCCAGGAAGGAAGACGGCCCTCCCTCTGAACACTGGGGGCCACAGGCCCCCAAACTAGCCTCACATGCGTGTTCGGAGACATCTCGGGGCTAGCTGGGCTCACCAAGCAGGTCTGAGCAGAGCCAAGCCCGGGTGCTGGGCCACTGGAGGGGACAGAGGCCCAAAGGTGCCCAACCCTCGGACAGGGCTCATGTGACCACTCCCTCCCACGGGCAGCGCCCAGGGGCAGGCGGAGGCTGCTTGCCAGGGGTCTCCCCTCCAGCCAGCCCGTCCCAGGTGAGAGAGGACCCCGGGGGCTGCCTGCTGGGGTCTGGGAGAGCTGGGGGCACAGGTCTGGGGAGAGGCCGTCGAGCATTGGACAGGAGACTGTGGCCTGTAGCCCTATACCTCGAGGTGGGAGCGCTGGCAGGGCAGCTCAGGAGGGGAGAGGGGTGGGGGCCACCGAGGGCAGGTGCCCCCCCCTGCAACGGAGCGGCCACCTGCCCAGTCTGCCCACCTGAGCCGCCCAGCTCCACCCCTGCCCAGAGGACGCCAGCCGCCGCTCTGTTTAGAGAATCCTGGGCTGGGATACATCGGTGACATGCACCCCCCTGGAGACCCCTCCTTCCCAGGCAGCTCCTCTGACCCCCAAACCCACCCACCAGCTGAACCCTGAGCTCTGCCTTGGTCCATGGGCGCCCGCCCCACCAGGATTCCTGTAACGGCCACCAGAAGGCTGCCTGGGGCCCACGCACAGGGTGGCCCGAGCTCGGGGGCCTGCGGACACGCTCCTCCCAGCTGCGGAGACCCTGCAACACACCCCCGCCCGGGCCAGGCGTCTGTTACAGGGCCACACGCGGAACGCACCTGCGACCCCTTCAACCAACGGTAAAAAGACAAGTGACCCAGTGAAAGAGTAGGGGGAGAAAAAAGAGCAGGGGAGCGACCCCACAGACGTTTCCTCAGCGCAGACCGACGTCCACAACGCCGTCTGTCTCCGGGGAAACGCACATGAAGCCCGTGAGACCTGCCCCAGGCCCGCGGGGATGGTCTGCCCCAGGCTGCAAGGACCGTGCTGGTGTGGATGTGGTGCTGACCACCCAGCGGTTCCTCAGGAGAGAGCCCCGCAACCTGCGACGCCACTCCTGGCACGTGCCCAAAAGAAGTGAAAGCAGGTCCACACGGGAGCTGGCTCGGGAGCGTCCACGGCAGCAGCATTCAGCACGACAGCAAGACACGGACGACCGCCGACAGGCCCGCGCTGCGGCCACAGACGGGACGACCCAGCCACGGGAGGAGCGAGATGCGCCCGGTGCACACAGCGCCACGGGCGGCTCACGCGGGGGGCGCGCTGCGGGAGCCGCCGCCGTGAGGTGTGCAGAGGAGCCGGGGGAGCCGCGGCGTTCGGGGTGCGGGCACAGCCTCCGCGGGGGATGAGAGCCCCGTGCGTCGGCGACGGACACTCCGAGAGGACCTGAGTTGCACACGCGGGTGGGCGCTTGCGGGGGCGGGGGCCACCCCTCTGCGGGCCTGCCCAGCAGAGGCTGAGGCGGTCCAGGCCCGCACGAGCCATGGGGGGGGCCTGGGACCCCAGGGAGGGTGCGGCGTCTCGGGAGGAGCTGGGCGCCGCCGGGCCGGCCCCCTGACCCGCAGACCACGGCCTCCCGCCTGGCCCTCGAGCTCCGACTCGGCCGCGGGCACCTCCCCCGCCGCGTGGCCCCTCCGGGCAGCTGGCCCGTTCTCCTGCTCACTTAGCCCTGTCAGAGCTCAACACAGACTGTTTTTACACAAAAATACGAGAAACCACTCTGACCTTTACCGAGAAAATCCTTTCATTTCTGCCTTCTGCTCTTGATTCCGAGTCTCCCCTAAATGTCAGAGGGGCTGGTTCTCCTGTAGCTGCGGGCCCACGCAGGCTGGGGTGGGCGGGGGCTGAAGGGCAGCGCGTCTGTCCGGCCGGGGGCAGGGCGCAGACCCCGTCTCCCTGCCCCCGGGGGCGGCCCTTCCGCTCTAACTGAACCGGGGCTCCGCTGGGCGCCTCCCCAGGCCCTGACTGCCCTCCATGTGCAGGCGTGCCTCGCGGAGTCCACAGCGGGGCCGTGTGGGGCCGCTCGTCCAGCCACCAGGCGCTCCCTCTGTATCCGGGGGTGGCCCGCCCCAGGCCCAGCCCACTGCCCGCCCTCCAAGGTGATGGCCGCCACGGACACCGTTCTCTGCCAGGGTCAGGCTTCCAGACGCTCCCGTCTGCAGAACAGGACCAGGGCTTCTTCAGCCAGGATCTCACGCGCTCCCAGGCTAATCTGGGGGTGCTGCCCCAGGGCCCCCCGCCTCCACGCCCGCACGGCACTCCCACCAACAGGGAGGAAGAGCCTGTCAGAAAGGGCGGCGGAGCAGGATGCCGGCCGGCTGCTCACAGGGCCAGGAGGAAAGGGGATTCATTACGGTTTCCTGCGTGCTCCAGGGTTTTCACTGAGATTGCACATAGTATTTGTGATCAGAAAAAACAATACCTAAATTACATCCACGAGAGCTGAATAGCTCAGGGAACAGGCAAACACACCCACACACACACACCCTATCCCTGCTACAGGCACGCACCAACGTCTGTGTCAGCAGCCCCCAGGCCGGGGCCAGGCAGGACCTGTGGTGGGGACACAGGGCACCAGGGGCCAGGCCTCGCAGGACAGCCTGCCCGGGGCCTGTCCCCACCGGTCAGCCTCCAGGGCTGTGTGAGCTCGGCCAGGGGCTGGGGGCAACACCTGGCTGGTTCCCCCAGATCTGAGCCGCCCTCCACCATGGGAGGGTGCCTCCAGGGATGCCCGCCTGTCCCAGGTGTCCACGCCACCTGCGCACGAGTGTTCTGCAGGGAGAACGGGCACACAGCCCTTGGCTCCCCGAGAACCTGGCTGTGTGGAGCGTCCCCCGCCCCGTCCACGTCCGGCTGCTCTCCCCTTGCCTCGGAGCCCAGGCCCAAGGCCCACATGGACTGCCCAGCCCTCCGAGGGCCTGCGGGCACGTCCCGCCACCCCTGGGGCCTGGCGCCTTCCCTTGTCAGCAGGAGATGCTGTCAACCCTGCGAGGCCGCCGGGCGTGGCTGCCTGGACCAGGGCACCTGGGGGCTGGCTGTGTGTCTGGGTCCCGGAGGCCCCTGGGAGCCCCAGGCAGACGCTGCTGTGCGTGGAAAGAGAGGCCGCAGAGGCAAGTGGGTCAGGACAGCGTGGCCAGGAGCTGAGCGCTGTCCCCGCACCAAGTTCCAGGGAACGGACGGAAGCTGGCGAGGAAGCATGTCCAGCACGCGGAAAATAGCTCACCCAATTATCCCCACTTAATTGTACTGAAAAGCATCTAAATACTGCATGTTCTAATTATACCAGCATTATTGGAATTCACCGTCCTCGGCGAGGGGTGACCTTTCCCAAGAGCGATTGTTGGGGGGGCAAGGCCAGGCACCCCAACAGTTGCAGACCGATCTCAAACCCACAATTATTATTATTATTCTATTTATACAGCCCTCCATCTCTCAGATGCGCCGTTTCAGATCCACACGCAGCTGTTCCTGCAGCCTCACAGGGGGGCGGGCGCAGGCTGAGCGGCGAGGCCTCGGGAGGTCACGTCCAGGAGCCCCGCCCCTCACAGACCGGTCCCAGCGGCAGAGGCCCGTGGTCGGGGGCAGAGGCGGGTAAGGGGGGCAGGCGGGGAGAGGCGAGTGGGGTGGGCACCTCAGGGCTGACCGGGTCTTTCCCCTGCTCTCAACGGGCAGAGAGGACCCTGCAGGCCCGGCCGCCCTGACCCGGGCCCCAGGTCTGGGAGAGCCTGGGTCCCTCTGTCTCCTCCGTCAGGTGGGCTGGACCACCTGTCCCCCGAGCCCTCATCCGGGAGGCCTCCCCGTTCAGACAGCCTGGGAGTGACTGAAGAGCCCGCGGGCGTCTGAGGGCGGGGCGCTTGGGGGGACGGCTCTGACGGAGAGGCGGGAGCTGGGGTCTGCGCGGGGCACTCTCCTAGGTGCGGCATGGCCGCGGGCGCCTCACTTCGCTGCTCTGAGCTGGACTTGCCTCAGTGTTAGGGGAGGGTTGTGGGTGGGCTCAGATAACACCCGTCCACACACTCGGCTCTGGGAGAAAGGGAGATTTACTCGCCTGTCTGAAACAACCAGAAAAACAAGACACGGAAACGCAAGTGCGCTTTTAGGTCCTGGCGGTGAGGGAATCGGGGGGCGGCCCCGGCAGACGGGAGGTGAGCCCGGGACAGCCCCGTCTCCCCGGGAGGCTTTTCTGGGCACAGGGGGAGACACTGAACAGAGGGTCAGCTGAGAGCTGGGGAGACCCTGGGGCCAGAGAGTGCAGGGCAGAGCACCTGAGATGGGAGTCAGGCCTCGAAGACGGCCCGAGCAGAGGGTCCCTGGGCAGCCCCCAGGGAGCCGATCAGTCCATGGGCAGGAAGGTGCCCGAGACAGGAAAAGTCCCCACAGTGGTTCAGAGCGAACATCGCCACCATAGACGCCCCCGCCAGCCCCCGGCCACGCCAGGGACGCGTCGCAGGGCACAGGACGGTCTCCCCTCGGGACGAGCAGTCACCCTCGGCTTCCTGCTGCTCGGTCCTGCTCAGAAGGCTTTTTCGGCTGTGCCCCTTGCACGCAGGGTCTTAATTTCCCTGACCAGGGGTTGACCCCGCATGCCCTGAGGGACGTCCCTGGCTCACATTCCTTAAACCAGGATCTGAGAGAGTCTGCTTCCAAGTCAGTAACGTACTTCTGGACCAAGCCTGGGCGGGAGCAGTGCCAGGAGACAGAGGCGCCCAGCCCCCAATGGGGGGAAGTTCGCCGCCCATCAGAGACGACAGGCTGTGCCAAACCCAGGAGACTGCGGCTCACCGTGACGAGAACCTGCAGTCAGTGGAAACTCGCCCTCAGCCAGAACCAACGGTGCCGCCAGAGTCGGCAGATGACGCAGACCTGACTCCACACGTTCAGAAAGCCGGTGACACGGCAGGGACTGACCGAGCTTCTGCAGGCGCATCTACAGTGCTTGGGACGACTGTCCCGGGCTGTTAACGGCAGACTGGACGTTGTGGGGAAAAGTCCAGTGGACTCAAAAACGCAGCAACAGAGACCGATCAGAATGAAAAGAAAAGTACATGTGTGAGCGGGCTGCGGTGCCCTTGAGGGACGCACCACACAGGACTGTGCCCCTGGGGAGGCCGACACGAGGGCTGGGTGACTTCTGAAAGGCCGCCCAGTGACCCCGCCTCCAGGCATCTGCATCCCATGCAACCCAAAAAAGAATGAAAAAAAGATACGCCACCCTAGCAGAAGCTGAAAGCTGCAGTGACTGTGTTAATACCAAACAAAGCAGATTTGTTTGAGAGCAAAGAATATGACCAAGGAAAATGGTCATTTGAAAACAATAAAGGAATTCATTTACACATGAAATAAAAGCCACCAGAAATGCAAGAAGGGACAGACAAATCTGTAACTACAGTCAGAGATTTCAGTATCTCTCTGTCCACTGACAGAAAAGGAAGATAGGAAATGAGCACAGATTCAGATTTGACAAGCCTACCAAAAAACTACCTCACTTATTTATTGCATTCCTGCAGAATACAAATTACTTTTAAGTATTATTTACTTAGACAACATTCTGGACCTTAACAGAAATTTCAACAAATTTAAAAACAAGAATCAGAATTTATAGAGTGCTGGTAAAGCAAGCCTCAGGGGAAGATGCAGAACAGTCAGAGTCCACATCAGAGAAGAGAAAGGAGTCAAGCCGCGACTTGAGCTTCGCCAGGAGTTCAGTGGATAAGACCCCATGCTTCCGCTGCAGGGGGCAAGTGTTTGATTCCTGGTTGGGGAGCTAAGATCCTGCAAGCTGTGGGGCCCAGCCAAGAAGAAATTAAAAAAAAAAATGATAAACTAAAATAAAAAGGGCAGAGTCGACACAAAGTAAGCAGAAATCAGTGAAGTAGAAAAAGCATTAGGAATAAATGAAACCAAAAGTGACTTTTTCGGAACATTCAGTAAAGTTGGTGAACTGGTCAGACGAATCAGGAATAAAAGCCACAAATCACTATTAACAGCATCTTGAATAAGCGAGACGACAGCGCTACAGATTTTCAGAAGGACAGCAAGAAAGCACTATAGACACCTTTTTGCCAATAAACACGACAACTTACATCAAACGGACAAAATTTTCGGGAAGATACCGAACGACCAAAGGTCACCACAAAGGAAGGAGATACCCTGAACGGTCCTACATCTTCTCAGGGAAATGAGATCATAGCGAAAAACCTCTCACAGAGAAACCTCCAAGGCTGGATGGCTCTCCTGCTAAATCCTGTCAAATATTTCAGGAACAAACTATACCAGCTCTGCATAAAGTGTTTACAGCAGTGGAAGAGGAGAAAGGCTCTCCAGCTCATCCTATGAGTCAGGTGTCACCAGGATACCACGGTCGGATGACGGCATCACAAGGGAGAAAAGCGCAGTCTGAGAATCCTTGGGAACACAGACGCAGAAATTCTGAGCAAAGCAGTAAGCAGTACACGTCCTGTAACGCAGGTAATACGGGTAACACAGTTACACCCCAGGAGGGTTTCCCGGTGGCTCAGACGGTAAAGAACCACCTGCCAAGCAGGAGACCCAGGTTCAACCCCTGGGTCAGGAAGATCTCCTGGAGAAAGGAATGGCAACTCACTCCAGTATTCTTGCCTGGGAAATCCCACGGACAAAGGAGCCTGGTGGGCCACGGTCCATGGAGTCGGACAGGCTGAGCACATGCATCACATCGCTCTTCTGGAAATGCAAGGCTGGTTTGCTGCTAGAAAGTGTAATTCAACATAGTAACAAAGTAAAGGAGAAAAACCACAGTATCTCAATAGATGCAGAGAAAGCATCTGACCACACCCGACACTGGTTCCTCAAAAACATTCCTCCGTGGACAGTATCAGGCCAGCACGTCCTCAGCCTGGAAATGGGCATCCACGACTGCCCCACGGCTGACACCACACTCAGTGGCTCCAGCTGAATGCGCCCCTTCAGGGTGAACGCGGGACAGGAACGCCCCCTCCTGCTCCGGCTAGGGAGACGAGGCGAGGAAAAGAGACGAGGCCTCCAGCCTGGAGGCAGAAGCAGCTGTCACTGCCCACAGATCCCACCACCGTCTCTGCAGAAATACCACACAACAGGTTAAAGGCTACTAGAGCTCATCGTGAGGTCAGCAAGGCTGCAAAATAAAACGTCCCTTTTATAAATACGAACTATCTGTATACACTAGCAACAAAACGAAATTAAGAGTAAAAAGCAGATTACAATAGCAGCAGACACACGGAACACTTGGAGGTAAGTCCGACAGAAAGAAACGGGAAGACAGGAGAGAGGCCACTCTCGGGTGAAGATGACACTGCTGAGGGCGGCTCTGCCCAGGGGACCCCGCTGCAGGGCGGTCCCAGCCGAACCTCAGCAGGCTTCTGCGGAGGTCGGCAAGCTGGGTCCAAAATGAACACGGAAACGCCAAGAGCCAGAACCCCCCAAACTGAAGAAGAACGAAACTGGAGGCCAAGACGGAGCCTGGAAGATGGCAGAGGAGAGGGGCTGGTCACCCCACGGCCGCCCGCCTCTCCTGACCCTGCTCCTCCCAGCCACACACACACAGACGCAGACACTCGCTCCTGTACATGAGCGAGTGTGTACACTCGCACACACACATGCTCTTGTACACACACACACACTTTCACACACTCTCGTACACACACACACATGCTCTCACACACCCTCACACTCACACACACAATACTTGTGCATACACTCTCGTACACACACAATACTGGTACATACACACTCGTACACACACACACATGCTCTCACACACCCTCGCACTCACACACACAATACTTGTGCATACACTCTCGTACACACACACACATGCTCTCACA
>SNSB01003624.1:1025448-1052027 GCA_012922965.1 Capreolus pygargus
TCACACACCCTCGCACTCACACACACAATACTTGTGCATACACTCACACACACACACATGCTCTCACACACCCTCGCACACACAATACTTGTGCATACACTCTCGTACACACACACACATGCTCTCACACACACAGTACTTGTGCATACACTCTCGTACACACACACACATGCTCTCACACACCCTCGCACTCGCACACACAATGCTTGTGCATACACTCTCGTACACACACACACATGCTCCTGCCCCCACACACGCTCTCTCGCGCACACAGCCTGCAGTCCTACTGCAGACATGCCATCTCCCAGGAGCCCTCTTGCCGCCCCTGCGTGGACCCTGACACTTGTGCGTCGCTCCCCTGTTTTCACGCTGGGCTGTGAAGCGTGTCAGGCACAGACGTCTGACATGATGACCCAGCAGCCTTGGTCTCCCTCCATCAACAGAGCGGCGTGGGCAGGAGGAGAAGGCTCTCTCCTCCCACCTGAGCGGCCTGCTCTGCCACTACCGCTGGGCGCGGGCACATGGACGGCGGGACCAGGCCTGACTGTGAGGGCACGCCCACTGCAGGACGCAGCCTCTGTGGTTCGAACAGGTGACCAGCCCTGGAAGCCTGCCTGGCCGGCGCTGGGGGAGCCACAGGTGCAGCGGTGCTGTCCGGAGGCCCAGCCAAGCCGATGTGCGCGGGCCGGAGCCGCCCACCCCAAACCCCGCACCAGGCTGCCTGCACTGGCCTTGTTTTCCATCTCTGGCAGGGATGAGGATCTGATCTCCAGACAGAATTTTCTCTCTTCCTTTTTAATTAGTACTTGGTAACATCACCAAGCTGTGAGCTTATGGCTTTGTAGATCTCGTGTTTTTGACACTGATTACTCACAAAGGCTTTTTAGGCTCCATTTCAACTCTGCAACTGACACGCTGGTAATTGAACGAGAGAGGAAGTGGCAACAGACTTCACCCCCGGCCATTCCCACCTGAGCGCTGGGCTTCCACGTGGCTGCGGCCCCCGCGGCCCCGAGGCTTTAGCCCGGAGGCCAGAGGTGGTCCACCCAGGGTTCTGCCCTAGCCTTCCCTGCTCAGGGTCTGGCCCTGCTGTCCATTCTGGAGCTAGACCGCACGTCCTTGAAGTGGGAAAGGAGCCGGAAGTAGAGGCTTCCCCAAGGATCCTGAGGATCCAAACCCATGGGGTGCCTGGCGCCCCCGGGACAGGTCGGCCCCCTCCTCAGGGCTCCCGTGCCCACACAACCCCTGAGCCAGTCCTCAGTCGGACGTGGGCCGGACCCTGATGCGTGCAGCTGCAGAGCTGACCCTTCCTCCCCAACTCCCCCTGCAGAGCAGCGGAGTCAGGAGCCGGGAGGGCAGGGCAGGGTGTGTGCGGGTTACGAGGCGTGGCCACCACTGTCTTCCTCTCAGGATGGAGGCCAATTGGGGGACCAGGACCAGTGTGTCTGAGCCCCAGGCTGGAGGTGGGCTGCAGCGGCGGGGGCTAGGGTAAGATGTCACCGGGCTGGCCAATCTCGGGGCTTCTGGAGCCGACGTGGCCCCCCTGGAGCCCCCAGGGGGCAGGGTGGCTGCAAGGGGGACCTGCTCACTCCTCAGGACCACGCAGGCGCTCCAGGGACTGCCCAGATCCACTGCAGCCAGGGCCGGCTCCCCGCGACTCCCCATGGCCCTGTACAGGCGGTCCGCTCCCCATGTCCCGACGGGGAGGCGGCCTCCTCTCTTCCTGGTAGAACCCAGAGTGTCTCTGAGGGACGATAAACCAACCAACAGGGTCCAGCCCTGCCCTTGGTGTCCGCCCGGCGTGACGCAGCTGGGCCTGAGAATGGGTCGGGGTGGCCAGGCGCGTTGAGGCCCTGGCGCTGGCGCTCGGGGAGTGGGCCGGCTTCACTAGTCTGCCTGCCTCTGACCGTGCTGGGACTCCCTTAAATACAATTGGTTAGCCACAGTTTAAGGTTCTTTATTGTAATTCTATTTTAAGATGCAATTAAAACATCTCACTGCTGAAGTGCACGGTTCCTACTGGGCTTTTCTGCTAACATGGAGTCAAAGCCAAAGGTGGGGGTGGAGACCGGGCCAAGACTCATGTTGGAGACAGCGGGTTTGGTCAGGACTCATCTCCCGTAGAGAAGCCCCCCGCCCCATGAGCTGCCTTCCCGTGCACAAGCCAGGGCCCGAGAACCCCCCGAGCTCCGCACCGCGCCCTGTCCAGGCCCTGCCACCCCGCCGCCCCAGGCAGGTCCCGGGGTCCGGCTGTGCTAAAGGCACATCCTCTGTGCCCTCTCCCAGGGGCTCCGTGCTGACGCCAAGCGGCACACCCTTACCCGGTGGCAACTTCTCACGCTACCCTGCTGCCCAGCTCCACCAAGGCTCGAGACGTCCAGGCAGCTCAGAGCACAGGTGGGGCGGGGGCGTCCTTTGCTCTGGCTGGACAGCGCCCTGCTGTCAGGATGGATCACATCGACGCCACCAAGGGAGGCCCACCCCGAGGGCGCCCATCTGACGAGTCACCCAGGGCGTCTGCCCACTGCTAGGACCCACGGGGCGTCGGGCATAGGATGAGTGCCAGCCAGTGACCACCCAGACCAGTGGGGTGGGTCAGAGGGTCCCAGCTCCCCAGCCCCCGGCCAGAGATGCTGCGTGCGCACCTGCATTCACTCGCGGATGCCCCGCCCGCCCGCGGACAATGGGCGCAAAAGAGAGCAAGGGCTTCGTTCTCTGAAGAGAACGTGCGGGGATGCAGTCTGCGGATGCACAGCGTGTGAAGTGCATTTTCCATTTCATCAGCACCTCAGCCTGCATGCGGCCAAACCTGGCTTCCAGACGTGCTTCGTGGGACCTGAATCGTATGACAGCCTCTCCTCATCCTGCTGACAGCGCTGCATTTGCATTGACCACATTCATTCAAAAAAGAAATTTCCAAACACATTCTGCTGCTGAATTTGCTCCTTGGCCCCAAGAATGGAATACAGATAATGTCCTCACTTCTTGCAGCTATCTTCCTGTGATTTAATTTCAGAAATGACTTTTGCAAAGGCCCCTCACGTTCACGTCTGTCCGGGGAAAGGAAATTACTCTCTTTGGGGAGTTGGAAGACCACAGATTGTTCCCAACTCTGCCAGCCTTTTCTGCCGAGTAAGCACCAGCTTTGTGTCAGGACACGGGACCCAGGACTCGCATGCTGCAGCCTTTGAGCAGAGAGCCGGGCATCGGTGGGGGGCAGTGGGGCACAGCGGCAGAGGCCAAGTTCGGCCGAGCCCAGAGGGCGTGCGGAGGCTCAGGGTGACCCTGCAGAGCCGGTCCTGCAGGAAGGGTCAAGAGCCCCTGCCTCAGCCTCCCTCAGCCAGTGTGACTCCGGGGAGTCAGTCGGGGCTCTGACGCCCGCTGCTCCCACGAGGCGGAGGGTTCCCATCCAGTGCCTTCCCCACAGCCTGCTCACGGCCGAGGGGGCTCCTAGGGCTCGCGTCCCCCAGGGGTGGGAGGGCGTGCAAGGGAGGGGTCGCCGGCCCTTCTGCACTCTGGGAGCAGGAGAGTGTGAGGGTTGGGCCCACGCAGGGAATCGGGAGCCCACGTGATCCTGGGCCACGACGAGCCACACAATGCTATCCTCTCCAGGAAGGACAGCCACCCGGATTAGGAAAACACTGCTTCGTTTCCTGGCAGAGCGTGACCTTAAGGAGGAATCTCATCTCCCAAGTGGCCTGGCAGGGCCTCTGTCTGAACACAGCCCACGCTCGCCCGTCTGAGCGGCTTCCCTGGGCCTCGCTCCCGGGCCAAAGCTCCTGGGGCTGCGATGCCCCCTCGGGTTTCCAGGCTCCTTGGTGCCGGGCAGGGGAGCGGGGCACGCGGCCACTGCAGCAGAGCCGGGACTTCAGGCCATAGTGAGGAGCCCGAATCCTGTCTGAGAGGCGCGGGGGCCTCGCCAGGGCGGGCCTGTCGGGCGGCTCGCAGTCACCAGCCCGGCCCAGAGAGCCAACATCTGAGTGGTCTGGTGACATCATGTGATTTAAAAGTTAATTAAACGGAGGGGGATAAAGTATAACAGCCCCAGGTGTTTATTTCCAAGCAGTGTTTGGAAGGAAAAGGGGAAATCTAATAAGCAGCTCTGTGAGGTATTGTGTTAGGAGTAATCATGTCGCTAAATCACCCGGTGTCCATGGTGGGGCTCCCCGCCGCTCAGGTGCCCCTCCTGGTCTGACACCCACGGGCAGGGCCCTGCGGGACGCGGAGGGGGGCGGGAGCGGGGCCCTAGCCCTCCTGAAGGTGCACCCCCAGATGCAGGCGGGCCTCTCACTCCCAGCATGGGCGCCCGTGGGGACGGAGGGAGGAGAGGCCTGGGGCCAGGGCCTGGCCGTGGCTGGGACCGGCTGGATGGACAGTCACTGGGGGGGGCTCCCTCAGGGTCTGGTAGGGGGAGTGTGGCAGGAGCTCAGTGGGGCTGGGAGCCTCCATCCTTCCCGGCCCCTGCAACCTCCTTCAGGCTGAACAAGTGAGCCCTTCATCCTCTGCAATCCCTGGGCATCGTGCACAGCCCTCCTGCCGGCTTTCCGGGCACCATGTGGCCGGGCAGGGGAGGGGCAGGCGGGGGGGGGGGCAGGGAAGGGGGGGGGGGGCAGGCAGGGGGGCAGACAGGTTTGGGGGTAGGGCGGGCAGGTTGGGGAGGGGCAGGCAGGTGGGGGGGCAGCCCTGGAGCCTGGGTCCAGCCCCTGAAAGGTCTGCTTAGAGCTGGCTGAGCCGTTCCTGTGAGTCACCAGGTAACAAATGGCCTCCCCAGCTCCCGCGGGGGTGCTTTGGCGAGGGCTGCGATTGATGGCCCTCATGGTGAAGTGTAATTACCAGCTCATTCCTTGAGCACCAGGCACATTCATCCACGTGCCCGCTGAGGCTCTCGTCACTGAGCGGGTGGCCCCGCCGCACCTCTGCGCCTGTACGGCCTCCACGTCCCCCGGGTCCTGACGCCCCCGAGCTCCTCTTTGGGCCTCAGGCCCCACAAGCCGGCTCTGAACCCGCGGGGCCCACCCTGTGCCCCGCCCACAGCTGCCCACGGCCCCTCCTGCTCACAGGCAGCCCAGGGGGCACTCCTAACCCCTCAGCAGGCCCGGAGGGATGGAGTCACAGATGAGCCCCCGCCTGACAATGGCCCACAGGACCCTGGAGGGACCCGGGCCTTGCCCCCGGCCTGTCCTGGAGGGCCTGGCGTCCTCCTGGGAGACGGCTGGCACTGCCCGGGGCGGGGGAGCTCACCTTAGGGAACCCCCATCAGCCATGTTGCCAGCCCCCCACCAGAGGCCAGTGCAGCGGCCCCACCCGGGCAGGCAGGGTGGGGGAGAGGGGAGACCCAGCCCCCCACGCCGGAGGGACACCATAAGGGCCGGGCTGACCACTGCTCCTCCCCGCGGCTGCCCAGGACGTGTGGGATCTCCCGGATCAGGGGTCGAGTCTGTGTCTCCTGTGCTGGCTGGCAGATTCCTCACTGCTGAGCCACCAGGGAAGCCCCGTGATTCACAGCTTTGTCTGGATACAGGCCCCGGGGTGGGGCTGGAGGGTCACTGCGTGGCTCTGTCTTCAGTTTTTTGAGGAATCTCCAGACCGCTGAGGACAGCGGCTGCACCAGTTCACATTCCCGATGATGGTGTAGGGGGGCCCCTTGTCTACACGCCCATTGTCCCTGCTGCTCATTACTGCGGGCTTTCTGACGACAGCGATTCTGACCCGTGTGAGGTGACGCCTCCTTGCAGCTCTGATCTTCATTTCTCTAAGACACTGAGCATCTTTCATGTGCCTGTGGAACATCGAGCGTCTTCTCTGGAGAAAGGTCTGCTTAGGCCTTCTGTCCATTTCTCGATTGGGTCGCTTGCTTTTTCATTATCGCGTTGTATGAGCTGTTTACGTATTTTGGAAAGAAGCCCTTGTTGATAATGTCATTCACAAATGTTCTCTCCCAGCCTGTAGACTGTCATTTCATTCTGTTTACGATTTCCATTACTGTGAAAAGCTTTTAAGTTTGATTAGGTTCCATTTATTTATTTTTGTTTTCATTTCTACTACCTTGGGAGACTGATATAAGAAAACACTGCTGTAATTTATGCCAGAGAACGCTTTGCCTGTCCTCTCTTCTAGGAGTTCAGAGTTTGATGGTGTCCTAATCTATACTTAGGTCTTTAAGCCATTTTTGTTTACTTCCGCGTGTGGCAGGAGGCTATGTTGTAACTTCACTGATCTGCATGCGGCCCTACAACTTTCCCAGCACTGCTTGCTGAAGGCACTATCTTTCCCCCGTTGCTCCTGCCTTCTTATTTGTGGATTCACTGACGGCAGCTGTGTGTGTTGCTGGGCTCTCTAGTCTGTTCCGCTGATCCATCTGTCTGTTTCTGTGCCAGTGCCACGCTGCCTTGACTGCTGTAGCTTTGTAGCATTGTCTGAGGTCTGGGAGGGTCATGCCTCCAGCTTTGTTCTTTTTGCTCAGGACTGCTTTGGCGATTCTGGGTCTGCCGTGGTTCCACGTAAGTTTTAGAGTTACCTGTCCTGGCTCTGTGAGAAGTGTCAGGGGTAACGGACAGCACCGAGTCTGCAGACAGTGCTGGGCAGTAGCCGCTGAGCCGTTCTCACTCCTCACCAGTCCCTGGCCCGTGGACACAGCCTGTCCTGCATGAACATGGGCTCCAGTGCTGATCTCAAGTGCAGAACTGGCCCCGGACGCCGGGGAGAGGACAGGACGGGGAGAGCGACAGGAGAAGTGCTGGAGGGGAGCGCCGCAGGCAGACGATGCCTCCCGGGGTGACAGAGAGGCCGGGCCTTGCTAGGGGGCCGGGGATGTCTTGCCCCAGGACACCAGTGCCCGTTCAGAGGTGCACTTGGCACGTTCTTAGACTCCCAGCCAGAGGTACAGGTGGGGGGCTGGGGCCTGCGGGTCTGGGCTCCGCCCTGGCCCTGCACCCTCCAGGGACAGTGTCAGCGCTGGACTCACTGCCCCGCAGCCCAGACCTCCTCCCTGCATGCATTAATTGGGGCAGAGTAAACAACAGTGTTTTTGAAAAATGTGTGTTTCTATGTGATTGCTTTTATAATTGGTTAGCTTAACATTTGAAATTTGATTTAATTTCAGCTTGATTTTCCTCACCACGGGGTCAGGCTGAGAGCCGGGGAAATCACTGCAGGAGCTCTGTCGTTAGCGGCGGGGGTCCGGGGGCACGTGTGCCAGAGCCTGCAGGCTGGCATCGGGGCCTCATCTCAGCTGAGTCGGGGGAGCGGGGCGGGGACCCGGCAGCCCCCGGGTCAGAGGCTGCCTGTGTCGGGCGCCGTGTCTGGGCGCTCCCTGGGAACCCTCCGTGTGGTGAGGAGTCTGGGCTGCTGTGGGCTGAGTGGGCAGCCAGTGAGCAGGCGCTCGGCAGGTCTCTGAGTGGCAGCTGTCTGCGCATGCCGCCAGCCAGATCTGTCATTTACTTAATGTTTTTCTTTAAATCAACTATCCTTATCAACTTAAATAGGCCCAGCTTGGAAGGAAGCTCTGTATCACCAGCGTAACATGAAAACAAACACGCCTCCCACAGGGTAACCCTGACAATAAGTTCACAAATCAGCTGCACGGAGCCTCGTCCAAGTCTGGGGGGGTGGGGAGTAGCCCACCGCGGGTAGGGGAAGGGCTAGCCAGCCCCCGAGAAGCACCCCCCTCCACTGCAGGAAGAAAGGGGCGGCAGGAGCTGCCCCGGCATCACCTGAGAGAACCGTCACCGTCACCGCTGGGGGTCGGCAGAGGCACACGGGCCGGGGCACTGTCCTGGGGGGGCACCCCGCTCCCCACAGCTCCCCCCTCGGCTCCAAGCCTGCCCCAGACACGCACTGACCCTGGGACTCTGAACGTCCATCCTGACCTGAGGATTTCTGACCCGAAGCCAAGCCGCCTGCCCCGTATAAGGGGAAACCCGGCCCCCAACCTGGGCTAGCTGTGGGAAGCCGGGCGCATGCCGGGCCCGTCTGTGGGGCCAGCACCCCCCAGGTTCCTGGCTCCCCAGACCCCGGGGTCCTGGTTCCCAGGTGAGTTAAAGCTATAGGACTGGGTGCGGGGTGGGGCGGGGTTCAATAGGCCAGCCCGGTCACCTCACTTGTCCAGCCCCGGGGTCCGCTGGGCCCTGAGGACGGAGGGGGAGCTGAGGCCCCGCCCTGCAGCCCTGCCGGGGGTCTCCACCCGTCTCCAGCGGCGCTCGGTCATTGCACTCAGGCCCTTTCCCGAAGGGGTGCAGCCGTGAGCCACAGAGGGGCCGTGTGGAGGGCAGCCCCCAGGACCCAGGCCGGGGGCCCCCGCGGGTGACGGCAGGGCCCCTCTCTGCCTTGAGGCTGGAGGGACGGGCAGTCGGCGGGTCTCAGGGAAGCGGAGGGGAGGTCCGTGACGGATGGGGGGCAGCTCCCCTCGGCCCCCACCCTGGGCCCAGCACGGGGCCTTCTGATCCAGCGTGTGTGGGGCAGCGAACAGATAGTAAATGTGAGGCTGCCCCGCAGCAGGGTCACTGTCAGAGTGCCCAGCCTGCCCAGCGGCCCCCAAGACTCCAGCTCCCCGAGGTGCTCTGCCAGGCGCCTGTGCCACGGCCGTGCTCCCAGGACAGACACCAGGGTCCGGCCCGGCCCCAGCTCCGCGGGGACCACACCGGACGCTGGCCCATGCAGGTCTCCAGAACCCCTACTCCCTTCCGTCTCCTGGGAAAACTGCTTTAATATTCCTCACGGCAGCCGTGCCTCGGAGGAGGGGCAGACAGACCGTGGCGCCCGGGCGGATGGGGCTGAGAGCCGAGGGGGGCCGCTCCTTGGAAAGCAGAGGCTGCTCACGCGGCCCCCAGAGGAGTACCTTCCACAGACTTTGATGCGAACTAATGAGGTTTGCACAGTTAATCAGGACCGGCGGCCCGGGAGACTCGGCATCCGCCCAGGGCCAGTTCGCCACCAGACAAGCACTCCTGCCCAGCCCTGCGGTGTAAGCTCGGGGGGAGAGACAGCTCCCCGGGAGAGCAGGCGGTCCTGCACCGGGACTCTTGGCTCCATGAGCTGGACAAGGGCACGTGTGACCCACTAGGCCTTGGGACCGCAGTCCAGCCCAGCAGTGGACGGCACCAGCCCCGGGGTCCTCTGGCGGGCCCATCCCAGATCTACGGCACCCAAACCAGGTGCCCCGTGACCAGTAGGGACGCCTGTGCCAGGCGGGGGTGGGGGGGGGGGGGTGGGTATGAGGGTCCCAAGCCAAGCACTGGGTGAGGCTGGGGGCAGCGAGGCCCGGGCCTGCAGGGAAGGGCAGGCGGGGCAGGGGTCAGCCCACGAGCTCAGAGGCAAAGCCCCTTGGGGATGGTCTTTGGGAACAAGGGCCTACTGGCTCTTGGGATGGGGATGGGGGTGTTTTGGGTGGGCCCCCCAAGTTGATGAGGGGCTTCTTCTTTGAGGCAGTTACTAGCCATCTGCTGGCCTCGGGACCCCCAGGGCAGCACCCAGTGGGCGCTCAGAGTCACCCACACACACATCTCACACGCCTGCTCCTTGGAGGCATCACAGGTGAACCGTGTTCAACTACAAACTGTCACCAGGTCCAAACATCTAGGGGGACAGCGTGGCCAGGGCTGGGCCTCCGCGGCTCCCAGTCCTAGCTGTCTCAGGCCTCTGCTTTCGCCATCCCCCGCCCGCAGCCCAGCGCCCTGCTGTGCAGACAGGGCGGCGTGGAGAGGGCCTCCTCGTCCCAGCGCGGCCCCGAGGCCCAGCTCAGGCAGGCACGCTCGGGTGAGGAGCCCCGGACTGTGGCCCGACCCAGGTCACCACGGGCAGAGGGGGCGCCTCAGAGCCCTGCCCCAGCCTCCAGCTGCGAGCTGTCACTGGGGCAACCCCAGGCACCTTCCCAAAAGCCTGCTGGCTTCAGCCCCGAGCCCTGAGCCCAGGCCGCCCAGAGTCCCCCACGGCCTGGCTCCAGCCTCCGTTCTCTTCTCCAGCCCCACCCCTGGCTTGGGTGGCTCTCTCCAGGGAGGCGGGGCAATGGGCAGAAAACGCACAGGGTGGGGGTGGGGGGCTTCCCGGCCCTCTCCACGCTCCCACCCCCATGAATGCATTAGGCTGCTGGTCTGTGTCCGCAGACCAGACGGGACGCCTGTGCCAGGGCAGGGTGGGCCTGGGAGCCAGGGTGGTGAGGGGCCTGCTCCCCCCATGAGGTTGGGGTGGGGGTGGCTGCAAACGTGCTCTGCTCATCCCAGCCGCTTTCCAGGGACGCGGCGGGCAGCTGGGGGTGCACACCCACCCCCGGGGCAGCGGGGCCTGCAGGAGCTGGGACGCTCCCAGACACCTGCACACCAGACCCTCCGGGGCCACGGGAGCCTCGACCTGAGTCTCTGACCCCTGATAACGGGCGCCCTGGGGTGGACTCTGCTCTGCCTATCCGCAGGGCCCAACAAGCGGGGCGTGCTGGACAGGCCGTGAGGGGGCAGGGGGTCTGGTCAGTGGGGACTGCATAGCCTGGAGACTGCAGGGACCCGTCCCACTGCACTGCCCACCGTGGATTTCTCAGGGGCGGGGCCGTGGGCCCCCGGGAGGCGCGCTGACCGGGTTCGAGGGGACAGAGGCAGGGGGGCCCCCCGCATATCCCCGTGCCCTGCCAGGGCACGCACGGAGCCACGAGGAGGCGCCCCCCGCACGGGCGCCGGGGACAGTCTCGGTCCAGCACCCTCCCCCCGGCTGACAGCAACGCCTAAGGAGTCACCTCCATCCTGCAGACGCCGACCCAGCGCTGGCTCTGGGCCACAGCTGACAACGAGGGGCAATGGCGAGGACAAGATGCCCCCAGGGCACGCGGGCGGGCCCCAGGCGCAGGCTCTGCTCGCCCTGCCGCCAGACTCTGCTCCCTGCTTCCGACCCTCGGGGACCTGCCGCTCTCTCTGGGCCTGAGGCCAGGCCCAGAAGGAGGCCAGCTCCCCGGCCGGACTCGCCTCAGGGCCGGGCTGGCAGGACAGAGTGGGTGAAGGTGGCCCCTGCTGCCGGCAGGGCTGGCTGACCTGGACGCACGATCGCAGGGAAGGCACGCTGGGTGCAGAAGCGGGGAGGCAGCCCCGGCCCACGGCCCACCCAGCTGTGCTCCGGCTTCCGGGCCGCCCACGGGCTAAGGCTGTGTTTACGTGTTCACGTGGCTGAAAAGGTTTACACCTGTTTACAGCAGCTTCACCAGTAACTGCTGAGGCCTGGGAACAACCATGTCCTTCAGGAAGTGACGGACAAGCCAACCGTGGGTGGTCCAGACGGGAAGACGACTCAGAGCAAAAGAGCAACCAGCCGGCAAGTCAGGAGGAGGAGAGCTGGGGCCTCAGTCAGGTCAGCAAGTAAGGAAGCCGACCTGTGAGTCCAGTGCCTCCGGGAAAGGCAAAGCCACGGAGCCGGTGACGACCAGGGCGCCAGGTGGTGGCAAGCACAGGGCTGCTCAGGGTGCAAAGCTGTTCTGTGGGACGTGACAGCTCGTGTTCGTCAAAACCCACAGCCCGGACGACACAGGGGCGACCCACAGACTCCACAGTTTGAAGAACACGAGTCCTGGTTCATTGCTCCTAACAGAGCCACCCCTTGTGCAGGGCCCAGGGACGCAGCTCCACCCCCACGGCGCCTCCACACGCGGGGGCACACGCACACATGCTGTGGCCCTGGTGCGGGCATGCGAGAAGCAGCCACCTCCCCCCGGATCCCTGGGCCCCGCCCCTCAGGTCTCAGACAGCAGGGCCGCCGCGACGCTGCTGACACAGCTGTGACGCTGGGGACAGGGCCTGCTGGAAGGTTCAGGCTGCAGGGCCTCCAGACACCACACCCGTCTGCAGTACTTATGGGTCTGGGCAGTGGGTGGACGCGGTGCCCGTTCTAGAACGTGGTGGTCAGCGGGGCCTGGATGGGCGCTCAGAGCCGCAGGCGAGCACCGCGGGGCCCAGGGGCACTGAGGCCCACAGGGAAGAGAAGCGGCTACCCACACATGGGGCGTCTGGAAACCCCCACCTCCTCCCAGCTCAAAGGAACCCTGGCTGTCAGCTCCCGGGACAGACCTTCCAGGTACGCCTGAGGGCTCCGGGCCCACTCCTGGGGGACAGGCCTCTCGGGCATGCCTGAGGGCTCCTGGCCCACTCCTGGGGGACAGGCCTCTCGGGCACGCCTGAGGGCTCCCGGCCCACTCCTGGGGGCAGGCGGGCCGGGGGCCAGGCCCTGCGGGGAGACGCGGGGCGACGCGGGGCTGAGCTCTGGCAGGCGGCTCCCCCTCCCCCCAGGCCCGCCCTCCCCTCTGCACACCTGCGCCCCCGACCTGTGATGGCGTAGCTGTTTCTAACTCTGCCTCCAGCACCCCTGCTGCCTGCAAAATCACCTCTGGGAAAACAGTCAATCACGGAGGCTGCCGTCGCCTATGGTCATTCCTCAGCTGGACCCGTGGCCCCGGGAGCCTGTGTCTGCCCCAGGCGGCAGGGCCGGCCTCCGCTCCCGCCAGCTTCCCTGAGACCCTTCCTTGGAGCTTGGCTGGCCGGGAATCTTTCTGACCCCTGGGGCCAGGCCAGAAGGGCCCTGAGTCCAAGCCCAGTGAAACAGGTGCCCCGTGCAGGGCGCCTGGAGGGGAGGACCCCGCCGGCCACCACTTCTCTGGGCCCCTCCCGCCCTCAGCCCACACTCTGCACGTGCTCTGAGCCGGCAGGCAGGGGGCCGTGCTGGACACCGGGCTCCCGCCCCGACTCAGCGCTCTGGGGTCCAGCAGGAGGGCAGAAGGGCGCTGAGCTGCTCAGACCTCCCACCGTCGGGTGTGGCAGAGCCCGAGCCATGCTGCTGGCCCCCGAAAGCCCTCCCTGGGGCCCCGGCCTGCTGGCCCCCGACCACAGGAGCAGCGAAGGTTCGGGGCTCTCCCTGGTCCCGCCCACCGCCGTCCAGCTGCACCCGCGGCCGCTGAGGGCCCCTCCCTGACTTTCCCCCCGTTCCTCAGCCCCCAGAGAACACTGAGATGCAGAGCCCTGGGCCCCGGGGTGGTGCGGACGCTGAGGGAGGAGGGCAGGGCAGGGCCCGGGGCGCGCAGCGTCCCACCTTGAAGATGAGGCAGTCGGCCTTCTGCTCGGCGTACATGGACGTCAGCCGGTACTGGTTCTCCGTGGTGATGTCCACCTGGTAGCCGGTCAGAGTGTAGCACACCTTCCGGAACTCCTGGATCTTGGTCTGGAAGACCTCCTTCAGCCGCTGATTCTTCAGCTCCGCGCTCTCCACTTGCCTCTTCAGCTCTGTGGGGAGGGACAGCGGGGTCAGCTCCCTGGGGTCTCAGGAGGAGTCGGGGGCGGCAGGGCATCGACTGAGGGATGAAGGGGGGTGCACGCCACGCCCGGGGGCCAGGCGGCCACGCGCGGCTCCCCAGGAGGACAGTGAGCCGGGCTCACCCCTCTGCTGGGCACGGATGGGGGCGCCCAGCCCGGACTCCAGCCCCGGGTCTGTCCCGTTAGCCCGGGGAGTGGCAAGCACTCCCCAGGCCGCAGCGGAGAGGCCTGGGGGAGGGGGCCGCGGGGCAGAGGTCATCTGGAGACTCTGGATCACGCTGCCCATGGTTCCCCGGCCGGCCTCCCAGAGACCAGCCCCTGAGTGTGGGGTGGGGCAGGGCACCCGGGCCCTGTCCTCACTGGAGAGCTCAGGGCGGGCTGCACGGGGAGGGAGCCGCTGCGTGAAGCCACCAGGAGGGCACACAGCAGTTACCTGCATCCTCCCCCAGAGACGCCGTCCGGCAATTAAACCTTGGCTCAGCCCCGTGATTAGCGAGCCGGCTCCACTCAGCGCAGAGTCGCCTGTGAGCCCGACGCTGACCGGGGGCCCTGTCTGGAGCTGCCCGGGGGGTGCGGGATCCCCGGGCCTCCAGCCTCAGCCTAGTGTGTGGCCTGCCCTCCCCGAGGACCACCCCCTCACTGTGACGGGGACGCAAGTGGCCCCTGCCGCAGGCTGACCCTCAGGACCCAGGGCATCTGGTGCAGGTGTGAGCGCCCTGGCGGGGCTGCTTTAAGATGAGCGGATGTCGTCAGAGTGTCTTTCAGAGGAGGCGACAGGGCCGGCAGGGAGCCCGCACTCCGGGGAGAGAGACCCCCCACGTCTCCCCCCACACTGTTTCCAGGGGTCGTCGGGGATGCAGCCGTCTTGAAGATTAGGCTGGACTGAGTGGGGCCCGGGGCCAGGCGCTGCTGGGGGGACGGGGGTGGCAGCCACAGCGGCCGCGAGGTGTGTGCAGGGTCCCCGCCTAAGCGTGGACTCGGGCGGCTGGCCATTGATCGCAGACTCACATCAGAGGTGGGGCCCTCTGACCCCGGACCTCAGGACCCTCAGGCTCCACAACACGCCAGGATTCTAGCACGCTTCCCGAGTCTTGTCTACACAGCCTGCAGCGCTGGGGCAACCCAGCCCTGAACCAGGGACCCCAACGCCAGGCCTCTCCACGGCCCCCGCGCTCCTGAATGGCTTCCCACCCTGAAGGCCGGAGGGGCGCCCTCACTCCAGAGCTGAGCCTGGGGACGGGGCCCTTCTCAACCCAGTAATCAGACTTCGAAGTCAGAAAGGCAGTGGGCCGCTCTGACCCCAGGTTCTCCCCGTGTCCCTCAGCTGAGCCACCGAGGATGGGTCGTTAACGGGGGGAAAACCTGTTCTGGAGGAAGCATTTACGGCCGAGCGTGTGGGGGCATCTCACCCCGGACATAGGCCGCACCGCCCATGAGCTCTCGGACGCCCGATGGGGACAGGAGCGTTCGGGTGATGCACGCAGCCCAGCCGTGAGAGGGGACACCCGCTGTGTGCAGTCGAAGCCTGTTCCCCCGCCGACAGACCCCATAGCAGGTGGGTGACCCGAGCTGCCTGCTGCTCGCGGACCTGCCAGGACGGCCCCAGGACCCCAGGGGGCAGGTCTCACCCCAGGCCCAGTGCAGCCCTCTCAGCCCACAAGGGGCGAGGCTGGGACGCAGGGCTCAGGGACAGTGTCCTCCAGGCCTCGCGCCACCGGCCGAGGGTACCTGGCCCTGGGCGGCCTGGTCCACGGGGGCAGGCCAGGGGCAGCAGAGCCCGCCGAACGGGCGAGTCCAGGATGGACCCTGGGGGCGGCCCCTTTGATTTGGGGCAGAGTCAGTGCCTTGACCTGCCCCCACGATCCGTGTAGCTCAATCGCTTACATAAACGTGAATGAATAATTCACAAAATGGCTTGGATTAAATAAATAAAATGCAGGCCTTCCTCCGTGGAAACAGCAGTGCTTTGGCGCAGCCTCTCCCAGAGCGAGCAGAGGCCTCCCCCGGCGGGGCCAGGGGCCAGGGGCCAGGACCCGGACAGTCACAGCTGTCCCACTGGGGCCCGGGCCGGCCTTGGGCCTGACTTGCCGGCGATGTCCACTCCTGGATGCCAGCAGCCAGAGGCCAGAGGCTGCCTGGCTTGCTAAGCTCCCAGCCCCAGACCTCACCCCCATGGGCTCTCCCAGGCCGCTCCACTGTGCTAGGCGCGAACGCCTCACCCCCGGGCCCTGCGCAGGGCCCCTGGCCTCCCTGCCAGCCCGGACAGCAGGCGCAGCTGAGAGGGCCCTAAGCTGCGGTGTGGGACCCGCCAGCCATCCCTTGCCCGTCCTGCCCTCCAGCCTGCAGGCAGTCCCCTCTGAGCTGAGCCTTCCTCCCCACCCCACCAGCAGGCTTGAGTTGTGCCCATGGGCGGCCTGCGCCCAGTCTGGGCAGCCAGGGGTCTGAGGTTCCGGGTGAGGGCGTCCAGCCTCAGGCCCAAAGCCCGTTTCAGACACTCCCTTCCCGAGACGCCCACAAGATGCTCCTGGGACTCACACCTGTGGCAGGGACGGTCTCCCCCAGCCCCGCTGACTAACACAGCCAGAGAGGGTCTCCCTAGCTCTCTCTGCATCTGTGGGGGAGTGATGGGGTCTCTCTGTCTGGGGGGGCAGTGAGGGGGGTCTCTGTGTCTGGGGGGGAGTGAGGGGGTCTCTGTGTCTGGAGGGGAGTAAGGGGGTCTCTGTGTCTGGGGGGGGAATAAGGGGGTCTCTGTCTGGTCGTGGGGGAGTGAGGGGGGTCTCTGGGGGGACTGAGGGTCTCTCTCTCTCTGTTTCTGGGGGGGGAGTGAGGGGGTCTCTGTCTGGTTATAGGGGGAGTGAGGGGGTCTCTGTGTGTCTGGGGAGGGAGTGAGGGTCTCTGCGTGTCTGGGGGGAGTGACGGTCTCTCTGTATCTGGGGGGAGGACTGAGGGGCCTGGCAGCTGAGCTCCCTGTTGAGCCCTCAACCCTAGCAGCTGGGCAGCGGCCATTCCGGAAAGGGGGCTGGAGCCACACGGGTGCCCGGCAGACGAGCCCCAGAGGGAGGGCCTGGCCAGCCTCCGCCCCCCGCTCACCCAGAGAAGCATCCACAGAAGACACCAGGGTCACGGGACCCGCAGGAGCTTCTAACCTACAGACGGGAATAAGACAACCTGGACGGACAGACACCGGTAACGTCCAGCCTCGTCCAAGAGGCCGCCCCACGGCGGGGGTCAGGCTCCCACGGACGTCAGGGAGGGGCTCAGACAGCAGAGGATGCCTCCCAGAGATGCAGAAAACAAACGGAAAAGACCAAAGACAGGATGAAACCAGTGGCCCTGGGCGCCCCAATACCGAGCTGGCGGGAATTTTACAGAAAGAGATTTCGGAAGGAGGGCAGGAGAAATGTCAAGGACACCACACAGAAGCCTCTGGAAGCAGAGGTCGTGTCTCCCAGGCCGGACGGGCTCACTCGCCACCTCCTGCAGGGAGCAGGAGCCGGATCCACATGGGCGTCCGATCCCAGGGCCAGCGGCAGGACCGATCACCGACCCAACAAGGCGGGCCGCAAAGCTCCATGCAAACCGGCTCCCGCCTGGGGCCTGAGGGCAGCCGAAGGTCTCTGAAAAGCCCCACCCTGCCGTCCACAGCCCCCCGAACACAGCGGGGCGGGAACTGCAGAGCAAGGGCAGCATGACGGCGGGTCAGGGGGCTGAGAGTAGGGGCACGCCGCCTGGAGAGGCCAGCCGCGGTGATGGGCTGCGGTCTAAGCGCCAGGCTGTGTGCGGAGGCCGGAGAGGCAAGAGGAGCCCTGGAGGGGTGGGATTCGTGTGTCCCCAGAGGACGGCGCGTGTTTCTGGCCGTGAGGAACGCGGCCAGTCACGGGAGGGCCCACGCCCTTCCCGGTACGCTGCCCACGGCCACAATCACGGGAGGGCCACGCCCTTCCCAGGACGCTGCCCACGGCCACAATCATGGGAGGGCCACGCCCTTCCCAGGACGCTGCCCACGCCCTTCCCAGGACGCTGCCCACGGCCACAATCGCGGGAGGGCCCATGCCCTTCCCAGAGGGCTGCTCATTCCCTTCCCAGGACGCTGCCCACGGCCACAATCGCAGGAGGGCCACGCCCTTCCCAGGACGCTGCCCACGGCCATCATGGCATCACGAGGCTCCCACAGGTGCTCCAAAAGGCCTTCTGTCCCCAAGACGACGGTGAGGCAAGCCCAGGGCGGCTGGGGGCCCCGGATGGGAGGGGGTGCTAACAGCACCAAGGCAGGCTGGTGCTGGGACCAGCACCCCAGCGGCCTCCCCACCCCCACCCCATGGAGGGACCCAGCACGGGGCGGGGGTGGCTGCCACAGCGGGGGAGCCCCGAGCTGGCTGTGGACAGGCCCCTGCGGGCTGCCCGTGCAGGCTGGGCTCCTGCAGGGACGCTGTTTAGGAGTTGGAAGTAGCTTCTGAAATTGTCCTTTGGGGACTCAGGACAGTCATTTTTCTTTCTGAAAAGTGAATAAAAAACACTTAGGTAATGTTGAGATCTTCAGGCTTTATAAAAGCAACAAAAGGTTGAATTCTTTATCGTTATAAAGAGCATCTCTCTGTGCAAAAGGGTCCACTCCCAGGACACCTGAGAAACGGCAAGAGGAAGGCCTTCGGGACTGCCCGGCAGGGGAGGGTGGGGGTTGCGGGGAGCAGGACGCGGGCTGGGGGGGCACCGTTTGCTTTTCTAAGAGTGGGAACCGCCAGCTCCCAGGTTCACACACAGCTGGTCCCCCCCGGGCACAGCTGGGGCAGCCACGGCGGGAGTGAAGGCTGCCTAGCTCCACACTGCTCACCAGGAGCAGCCTCCGTGGCTGGCTCCGCGACGGGGAGGCCAAGGCTGGGGACGGGGGCGGGCCGGCTTTCCGGGACTGCCCCAGCCTGTGGCTTGGACGGAGGCTGGTCCACCTGGGGAGCAGGGCTCCCCGTAGCCTCTGGATGCTCGGCCTCGGGCCCTGGCAGGCCGTGAGCACTGCTGGCTCTGCTCAGGCCCTGTGCAGGGCCCCTGCTAGGGCTGAATCATTCATGTCTGGGAACGCCTAAACTAGTTCAGTTTTACATTTTTAAATATTTAATAATGAGGCATCAAATATTGATGCAACTTTATTAGCCACCATGGGAGCCGGCACTGCAGGGCTGGGACCGTGAGAGCCCCGGGCCGTGGGCCACCTGGAGTGGGGAGATGGTGGGGCGTCTGTGGGCGCCGAGCTCCACCAGCGGGACTCCGTCACGGCAGGGCGAGGCTGCCCCCCGACATGGCAGAGCCTCCTGCTGGCGGAGGAGGGGAGGGAAGATGGCAGAGAGGCCCGCGTGGTCCACAGGTGCTGAAGGGTTCGAGGCCAGCCTGGCAGCTCCTCGGTCCCACGCTCCCCTCCCAACTCAGCGCCCAGGCCGGACGCCTTTCCAGGAAGGGCATGCCGGGCACACCAGCCCCGCTGCTGGCTGCAGCGACAGGAGGCTGGGACCCAGACTCGCTGGCCGGAGTCTCCTGCCACCAGAGGGCCCAGAACAGTCTCTCCGCCATGAGCTCAGGCCCCCCGTGGGGCTGGAAATTGCACGTTTCACGCGAGAGAGGAGACGCGGCCCTGGAATTACATGCAGATGAGCAGCACGCGTGCCCACTGCCAGGCTGCCTGGCAGACGCCCGCCCTGGTGAGCGCGGCACCAGCTTTCAAACGGGCCTTGCTGGGTGGTTAACTGCTCACTCGGCAAGCAGCTTGTCACCTTGCACAGAAATGATCTGAAAAGACACCAGCAATTACAGCCCACCAGATTACGGGGTGGGAGAGTCACCGGGTGACAGGCGGGCGCGGATGCGGATGCAGTTCCACACTCTCGGGAAGCCACCCTCCCCCACCGCCAAGACGCTGCAGTGGGGGCCCAGGGGGAGGCCTGTCTCCGGCCCAAGCCACGCCAAGCGCCAACCCACCAGCTCCTTTGGGAACAGACGGCCAGTTGAGCCTGGACGAACAGCCAGAGCCTGCCCCCCCCCGGACCCAGACAGCCCTGGGCAGGGTAGACATGGGGTCAAGCCCAGAGAAGGTCAGTGCCCTGCTCAGCATCACCCAGAGAGCAGGGGAGCCGGCTAGGCCCCCAGAGGCCCCCGGGCAGAGCCAGCCCTGTGGTGAGGACCCGCCCTGTCTCTGGGTCGCCTCGGGCACAAGCCTGGCCCCCTGCCCAGGGCCAGCACAGCCTCTGGGCCCCACGCTTGGTGCCCTCGTGGAACTCCCTGCCCTATGATGACTTATTAACCTGCTTGGTTGCTGACCACCCACGTCTCCCAACTAAAGCCCCCACGGGGGGGGACCTGGGTGCGCGGCTCGTGACTGCCGCTCATCCAGCCAGCTGAGGCTCCCTCTGCACGCGCCGGCTGGTCTCACGCTTTGGAAGCACCCCACGAAGCATCACCACGTGCACCCCCACTTCAGGACAGGGAAACGGGCTCCAGCAGTCACAAGCAAAGCGCCTGCAGATACATTCATGTGCTGTGTGTGCACACACACACACACGTGCACATTCTTCCGCACACATTCATACACTCGCCAGGGCCAGAGACCCCCCAGAGAAGAAGTGCCTTCGACACCCGAGATGGACCGTGAGAACGCCGCTAGCTGACGTGGGTTTCCAGGGGCTTCCACACGCCCTGCAGGCTGCCTGCCAGAGGAGGAGACTCCGGGGAGCAGAGGGTGACGGGGCCCTGGCCTGCAGGCTTGAGCGGGGAGGAGCCCGGGGTGGCGGCTGTGAGCTACTGGCCGGCAGGCACTGTCCCGAGTGGGGGGCGGTTCCAGAAGGCTCTGGCTCTGCCCACCCCACGCTGCGTGCGTCATTAGCTCCTGGCGGTGGGCTCGCAGAACACGAACTCCCTGGAAGGCGAGCTCCCTCTCAGAGAGGGGAGGCTTCCAGAGCTCATCTTTTATTGACTGAGCCATTCGCGAGTCAATCTGTCTGCTTTGGGCAAGACAAGAGTTTAAATTGTCTCTCTCTTCCTCCTTTGGAGGCAAGGCAGTCTATTAAAGATGCCGACATCTGCAGCAAGGCCTCACGGCCGAGCTGCAGGGACCTCCTCAGACGGCACGGGAGCAGAAAGAGAGCCTTCAAACCAGCTGGGCTGCAGGCCTGGGAAGCAGCAGACGGGGCGAGGGCAGCCCGCGGGGTCTGCAGGCCAGGACACAGGCTTCCCGGTGGAGCCAGGCCTGGGCGAGCACCTCTGGGAAGATGGGTCCGCCTGGGGGTGACCACACGGAGACTGTCCTGGCTCCGCCTGTGAGATGGAGCGAGCCTGATGCACACGCCCGCTGGTTGGGGAGGGGAGGCGGCATGGGCGGTCCTGCAGCCCCTCTCGGCCTGGACGGCCCTGCTATCCCGGCACACGGCGCCCCGGTCAGAGACAGCCTCTGCCTGGGAAGGAAGTGGAGGCTCAGAGGGACCACGGGACTCGCCTGAGGACACACGGCAGCCGGTGGCTGTCAGGACCAGAATCTAGGCTGTGTGAACTCTGCTCCTGGCCCAGGCAGTGGGGCTTGGGCGTGGCCCCCTGCAGAGTCCAGATGTGACAGCATGTGGCTCCCCCACCTCGGAGTCCCGAAGATGCCACTGGCGCCCCCCCGGCCGCAGGAAAGCCTCCTCCCCCGTCCTGCACCCGGCCTCCTCCTCTCCGGAGGCCCCCGACCACGAAGAGCCACAGCGCCAGCAGCACGGTCCCCGCCTAGCGAGGGTGGGGAGGGAGGTCCTCCGGGCCCCCGAGGCGGCGGCAAGTTTGGAGCACCCCCCGCTGCGGGCCCCCAGCAGCGGCAGGAGAGCACCCTTCTGGAGCCCCTGGAGGAACCCGGGAGGCCCTCTGGCCGTTTCTTGAACAGAAACGTACCGCAGAGCATGGCAACCCGCTTCCCACCGAGGGCAACGCAAACCTCCGTCCACACGCAGGCTCGGACCCAGGCACTCACAGCAGCCAGAGCGTGCGAAGAGCCCGAGGGCGCCAGCTGACGGGGGGCCCACCACGGAGCGCGTGCAGAGGGGGTCACCCAAGACATAGCGATGACACGCCCACGGGCTGGGGGACCCCTTCCTGCGCGGCGTCCACAGGGGAGCCACCGGCAGAGCCAGAGGCCGACGGGGCCGTGGGGGCCTCGGCCGCTGACTGCCACCGTGAGCGATGCCCTCTGGGGAGCCCAACGTCCCGGAGCCAGACTGTCGGGACCGGCGTTTACTGGAAACATCTGCTCACGCAGGACAGCAGACAACTGGGCGTCTAGGTTGCTGTTCTTTCTAAAGACTATCAGAAGAGCGTCAGGTTCATAGCGAAACTGGAGGCGACAAAGACTGCCTCAAAACCAAGCCACAGCGCCCAACCCCATCAACACGCCCACCAGAGGGGAGCACTCGCTCACGATCCTGCCCAGAAGCCACGAGCCCCACGGCCCTCCGCTGCCCTGACACTCACCGGGGGGCCGTGCCGCCTGTGGGTCTGACCGAACGTGTATTGGCCAGCATTCAGTCTCCCAGAGGCACAGAGGACAGCTTCCTCGCCCTGAACGCTCCCAGGGCTCCACCCCGCCCCCCAGCGCCCCCTGACACCCCTCATCCCGTCTCCACCGCTCTGCCCTCTCCAGACGGTTGTGCCACCAGCTACACGGTCCGTGGTCTTTCCAGGCCGGCTCCTTTCGCTCAGTCGTGGGCATGGAACTTCCTCTGTATCTTCCTCCTGACTCGACGGCTCATCTGTTCTCAGCGCTGAACGACGGGCCACTGTCTGGACGGAGCATGGTTTACTCATCCGCTCGCCTCCTGAAGGCCCCTCTTGCCCCCAGGTTGTGGCACTTGCAGATATTTCGTGTGGACATACACGTGTCCGGCTCCTTCGGGAAAAGGCTGCATCATCCAGTCGCTTTGTAAGAAAACACCAGACTGGCTTCCAGACTGGCTGCGCCATCCTGCGCCCCCACCAGCCACGGACGGAGTTCCCGCGGCTCTGCTGCTGGCCAACGTTCAGTCACAGCAGTGAGGGGCCTGGGCCGTTCTCACGGGCTTGGGACTCCCACTGTAGCCCGGGAGGCCGGTTCTGAGCCCGCTAATCCCGCGATGCCCAGGAGACAGCTCGTGAAGAGTCCCGTCAGGAGCTGGGAGCCGGGGAGAGGGGGACGCGGAGACCCCAGAGACGCTGCAGACACAGGCCCTGCAGGGCCGCTCCTGCCCAGACAGCCTGATTGCCCAGGAATGTCCCTGCCACCCACATTCTGAGCAGGCTGCTTTGCCTGGCCATTGGGTGTTTCCAACGTGGAGAACAGGGTTAGCTGGGGGTGCTTGGCTGGTGCCGATGCTGGGGTCCGGCCCCTGGATGGCGTCAGGTCTGCCTGTGGCCCAGGACATGGCAGGGCCACCGGGGACTTGCTCACAGGCAGCAGGAGGCAGAGGGGCCCGCAGCCACCGCGGCGGGGGCTGGCACGCCCCTTCCTCAGCCTGTCTGCCTGCAAACCCGGAGATTAAATTACATGACTCCCTTACAACTCCAATTAAACACCTAATTGATGGTGTTGCCCTTTATTACCTGACACCAAGAGCAAACAAACAGTGCAGAGAGAGCAGCCTAGGACACACAGTGATTAAAGTGCCAAGCAGTTTCCAAACAGAGCCTGCCTGGGCGCGGCTGACTCGGGGGCCCTCCACACCCCAGCGGCCGACAAGGGGGCCCTCCGCACACCCCAGCGGCCGACGAGACGGGCTCTCTGCACACCCCAGCGGCCGACAAGACGGGCTCTCTGCACACCCCAGCGGCCGACAAGGGGGCCCTCCGCACACCCCAGCGGCCGACGAGACGGGCTCTCTGCACACCCCAGTGGCCGATGAGGGGGCCCTCCACACCCCAGCGGCCGACGAGGGGGCCCTCTACACCCCAGCGGCCGACAAGACGGGCTCTCTGCACACCCCAGCGGCCAACGAGGGGCCCCTCCGCACATCGCAGTGGCCGACGAGGGGGCTCTGCACACCCCAGCGGGCAGACCCGTGCCGCCCCTGCCGGGTGCGCCTGGGCTCAGGGCTCTGCTGCTGTCCAGGCTCCTGCGGGGGCCATCCTGGGCTCCGGGGAAGCCATGCTGGGGGTGCCGAGCATGGCCCAGCAGGTCCAGGCAGCAGGCAGGGCGGCAGCATCCACCGTCGGGCCCACGTGGCCCTGCCTGACCCCGTCAGCAAGCACGGTGACCTCCCCACACCTCCAGGCCCCTTGCTCGTGGGCCCGTGTCCCTGAGAAGGCGCGCGCCCTGCCAGGAGCTTCCGGCTCTTCTCTGGGGCTCGGGTCCTGCCTCCAAAGCAGATGCCTCACCAGAGCCACAGGTCACCACTGCGACTCTCAGGGGAGCTGCCGGGCAAAGGGTTCTCGAGCTGTTTCTGGTTCTCCAGTAGAGGTGACCCCGGGAGAACCCCGAGAATGGGAGGAGAAGCGGGCAGTCTTGGGGCCTGGGGCTGGGGGCGCAGGGAGAGGCACGCGCCCCCGACGGAGGAAGGCGGCCTGGACCCACGTTTCCGGACACGGCCCGGCAGCAGACGGTGGCCAGGAGCGGGGCGGGGGTAGAGGCACGAATCCGGGACCCGAGCCCGCAGAGGGGCTCCCAGCACGCGGGTTGCCCTGATCGGGCCCCTCTTGGTCCCAACGGGCCTGGCGCTCCCCCACCCATCCAGAGACACGGGACGCAACGAAGCTGAAAACTCGCCCACCAAAGTAATTTATGTCTTTAAAGCAGTGTCAATAAAAACCAAAAGCTCAATGGCTTTTTCTTGAACTTGACAAAACATTTCTGAAATTCATTTAGAATAATAAACAAGCTAAGGAAATCTAAATGAAGGGAAAGAAAAGGGAAAAGCCGTGCTCTACACCAGATATGCAAACATACTTTCAGTTATAATTACTAAAGATGTGGAACAGGAAAATGAAATAAACGCCCAGAAGCCATGAAATAAAGACAAAGAAAAATAAAGACACATTATAAACCTACAGGGCAAGGAACGATTATCTCATAGGTGCCACCAGGGCAGCTGTCTGTGATCAGGAAAGAGATCAATTGAGGCCTTCACCTTATGCCACATCCCAAAATACGTTCCAAGCAGATTAGATCTTTAAATATAAAACACAAGCCAAAAAGTCACAGAAGAAAATAGAATTTATCAAGTTAATAAAGAACTTTCTAAGCTTAAATGGAATAGACCGATGAAGCTCCAAAATAAGTTAACGCTTTCTGTACAAAATAATCATAAAGAAAAACAAGAAGTTAAACTTCTCTACAAACTGAATAGAGGAAGAGATAAGGGCGCTCTGGTTGTGATGAGACCATTCGGAAAAAGAGGGGGTAAAAAATGCTTCCTTATTAGTAATCAAGTGAAATGTTGTTTCTATTAAAAAGTCTTAAGTATGCAGTAAAGCCGACCCTCTGGGTGTACATGTGCGGGGTCTGACCAGGCGCAGGCGTCTGCGGGCCCATCGCCGGGGCCCCAGCCCAGCACTGCAGCCCGTGCTCTGCCTCTGACTGGCTCCCCGGCCCCTCCTGGACGTCCTCCACAGGGCCTGGTACCCTGCGGACCTCGAGGCCTCTCCCGCACTCGGCCCTTCAGACCCTTTACGGAGCCCCAGACGCTGGTCATCGGCCATCTCCATGCTGAGCGGCAGGGTGGCGGCTGACCAGGGGGTCTGTCCGCTCACCAGTTCAAGGTCGTCTGCATGGTTATTAACAGCTCTGGTGACCATGAGATATCCTCACTGGATTCGGGCCACAGGTTCACAAGTTCCAGGCCTGGGAAAGATGAACACAGGAAACCCATCGGCCCTTTACAAAGGCGCTGACCTGCAAGGAGGGAACGGCCGATCGCCAGCCAGAAGCACCTGCGTGGGCAGAGGGGGAAGAAGCCGCTGACGCAGAGCTGATCTCCCACGGAAACCGCGGCTCGGGGCCCACCCGGGCCTCAGGGACAGCTTCCCGACAGGGAGGCTCTCACCCTGAACGTGGTCTGCCTCTTCCTTTATTAGAAGTCCTCTGACTCCTTGCTCAATGCACAGTCGTTTTCAGCATACAGACCTTTTATGTGCTTTGTTAGAATTATACGTAGGAATTTCATTCTGGGAGGCTGAGCAGGGATGGTATAATGTCTTAGATTTCAGCTTCCCTAACTGCTCACAAATGTCATATTCGTATTATGCACACATATCATGGAAAGTGAATCCAGCAAGGTTGCAGGATATAATGGGATTCCCAGGTGGTGCTAATGGTCAAGAACCTGTCTGCCAATGTAGGAGACGAAAGAGACATGGGTTTGGGTTCGACCCCTGGGTTGGGAAGATCCCGTGGAGGAGGGCATGGCAACCCTCTCCAGTATTCTTGCCTGGAGAAGACCACAGACAGAGGCGCCTGGCAGGCAATGGTCCAGGATAGGTTCAGGCAGGTTCAGGACACGACTGAAGCGGCTGAGCACGAAGGATATAAGCGCAACACAGAATCAACAATGAACTCACTGCATTCGTTTTTTTAAAAAAACTTCGGGCGCATCTGTGTAGACAAAGATGTCATCTGCAAAGAGGCAAAGCTGTGCATTGCCTTTCCTCACTGCTCTGTCAGATCAGACAACAAAAGAACAGGGGAAGTTCAGACCAAGGTGAGCAGAGACACCAGAACCACAGACGAAACAGCAAGCTGTATTCAGCAACGTGTGGAAAGAAAAATATACCACAGATGAGGGCAATTTACAGCAGGAACGCAAGGCTGGTTCAACATATGAGTAAAACGTCTTCACAATAACCTACCACACCGACAGGGTAAGGAAGAAAAACCAGGGGAGCCTGTAAGTGATGCAGAAAAGCATCTGAAAAACTCAACACCTAACATGACAAACGCTCTCGGCGGGCTCAGACTGGACGGGAATGAGCAGGGGCGTCTGCAAAGAGCCCCGAGCTGACCGCGCGCCCCCTGGACCGGGACTGGGCCAGTGCCCGTGCTGACCACCAGTGCCCGACACAGTCCTCAAGTCCCAGCCGCACGGCAACAGGGGGAGAACGTGCGACGAAGGTGTCAGACCCACAGAGGCAAACGCCACAGGCCCTGCTCACGGACAGCACGCCTCCAAGAGCGGAGCCACAGGCCCCGCTCACGGACAGCACGCCTCCAAGAGCGGAGCCACACCCTCCCAGGGAGCACACGCCACAGCCCCGTTCACGGACAGCACGCCTCCAAGAGCGGAGCCACAGGCCCCGTTCACGGACAGCACGCCTCCAAGAGCGGAGCCACAGGCCCCG
>SNSB01003624.1:1052037-1069926 GCA_012922965.1 Capreolus pygargus
CTCACGGACAGCACGCCTCCAAGAGCGGAGCCACACCCTCCCAGGGCTGACTGACCTCAGCGAGGCCTCGGGCTGCGAGCCCGACACAAACCAGCCCACCTCGGTGTTGCCGCTGCCACTCAGCCTCGTCCCGTGCCTCGGGCCCCTGGACTGCAGCCCGCCAGGCTCCCGGGCCCATGGGGTTTCCCAGGCAAGAATGCGGGGGAGGGCTGCCATTTCCTTTTCCACACACAAGCACAGAACAATGGGGACGATAAAGAAAAACACGCACGGAGAACTAAAAATTAACAAAAATGAAAGACACACAAGTCTATTTCTAACAAAACAGGTGACTGGTGAGTACGCTGAAAACCACAAGATGCTGATGAACGAACTCGAAGGTGGCCTGAGTCAGTGGAGAGACACGCTGGTGCTGGACGGGGAAGACTCAGCACATTAACGACACAGATTCTCCTCAAACTGATCTACAGATTCAATGGATTCCCTGTGTAAAGGTCACCAGGATTTCTGCAGATATAGACGCGCTGAACCTAAAGATAAACAGAAAGGCAACAGAAACGGGGTTGCCAGACAATGTTGAAAAAAGCACGTAAAGTGGGAGGGATTACGCTGCTGACCTTAAGACTTGCCGTCCAGCTACCAAGACGCTCGGAGCAGCAAGCTCGGGGGGCCGGTGAGGGGACGGGACCACATCGTCGGGCAGCTGACATGACAAGTGAACAGAGGTGGCTGACGGAGGCACGGCACCATTGCAACACACGATGCTGGAGTAACAGGACATTTACAGGAGAAAGTCCCCCAGACAAAGAGAAGAAATCGCCGCAATCTGAATCTCACACGACAGGAAAAATTAACAAAGTGGGCCACAGATTTCAATGCAGAAATAAAAGACTTCTAAGAGATAAAACATGAGGAAAAAGGGTTTTGACCTTGGGTTTGCCAAAGTCCCTAGATCTGACTCCTAAAAGAGAACTGATCACTAGAGCACATCCAAGTTATAGGTGTTTGCTCTGAGAAAGCCTCTGCTAGGAAACACAAGCCCCAAACTCGAGCCAAAGAATGGACAAAAGCTTGGGCCTCCACCCACCCAAGGGGATACAGGAAGGGCTAACGTGAAACAAATGAGGCTCAACATCTTTACCCATCAGGGAAACACCAGTTACACCACGGTGGGCCTCTACCGCGCATACCTGGGAATGACTGAAGGGCCCAGAGCTGGTGGGATGTTCAGCCACGGACCCCCGTGGGGCCAGTGCGGGTGCGGAACCACAGCCAGCCTCGAGGCTCAGTGCACGAACCACATGACCCAGTGATGCAACGCCGGCGTCACCCAAAGAAACCAAGAACGCTCACAGGAACCAGCACGGTTACGTCCTGCCTTCACTTTCCAGGTTTGGTCACGGTCTGGGCGTGTCTGACCCACCCTCTGTGGCTCGGTTCCACGTCAGCTCCGCCCGAGGCCACCACTGTGCTTTTCAGACCCACCCACATGCTGCTCGGGCATTCGAAGACCCCAGCAGGCCTCCCTCCCTCCTGCTGCAACGCCGGGAACGCCAGTGAGAAGGACCACGCAGTTTTGCTGGGGTGGGGGGGGAAGGACATGACTCCTGCCTCTGCTTCCCACTTCCCTGCGGTCTCCCTGGCTGTTCAGAGGCGGCCCCTCCAGCTGAGAACCACCAGCAGGGAAAGTGCCGGCAAGGCCCTTCCTGCTGCGCGCTGGGGGCTCTCCCTGCTCCCCGAAGGCTCTGGGTGACCAGAGGCCAGTTCCCGCTGAGCACGGCTCTCCGACGCAGGTTACACCCACCTCTACGCCTCAGGTAGCCAGACTAGTGGCCACATGTAGCCCTGAGGCCACCACCTTGTGCCGGGCGCCGAGCCACACGGAGCCTCAGCGTCCTCACGGGTGGCCCGCGGCGGCCCAGACTCTGTGCTCAGCACTGTGACGTCCCGGCCAGTGCTAATCCAGGCCGGCGGCTCCGGTCAGGGGCCCCCAGTGCCTCCCCCACCCCCCGGCAGCCCCGTCCTCCCCCTACAGGGCGGGCGCAGGCTGAAGTGGGAAAGGGGGTGAGCCTCGGTCTGCAGAGAGACAGAGCAGACCGGCACAGCTGCTGCGGGCCGGCCCACGGCCGCCTCCCCGTGGCGGCCTCTTCCCCGGCCAGAGCGAGCGGGGCTCCAGGCAGGGGCCCAGGCACAGCCCTCTCCAGAGACCCTCCGGGTCGGCGGCACAGTCAGGCAGGGACAAATCTGATCATCTCCTGTGTGTTGCTCTGACAAGATTAGGTATTTTAACATTAATGCATTACCTAATTAAACCCCAGTTAGTAATCTCTCTGGCCCCGGCTGGGTGGGTGGGGAGCCACGCGAGGAGCTGGGCCAGCTCAGGTGGGGGCAGGGGCGGGGAGACGGGGCTCAGGCTCCTGCCGGCCGAGGGCCGTGCTCCTGGCAGGGGCTGTCCTGAGGCTGAGGTCCAGGAACACCTGTCGTGGTGTGGTCACCTGCGGCCGGGCAGCTGCCCCACACTGTCCCTCCAAGCCCCCAAAATGGCTCCCGTCATGAGGACAGCGAGGCTGACGCCTCCAGGGAGCCGGGGCACCTCCACTGCTGGGCCGCCCCCATCCTGGCCGCCAGCTGTCACAGTGAAGACCACGCCCACCTACACGACCGCCAGGGCATCTGCAGGCCGAGCACCAAGGCCACGCAGTGTGTACAGCAGATGAGCCCATCGGGTGCGGGGCTGGCCCGCAGGCCACGGGGGAAGGTGGGGAGGGCCCCTCTCTCCACGACGAGACTCTGGAGGTTAGGGTGTCCATGTGCTGAGATTTCTACGGCTGGAGGGAGGTCACAGGTCAGAGCCCGGCTGCCTGACCCCGTTGCTGGAGTCCTGGGTGCTGAGGCAGACGCGGACGGCCCGGGAGGGCGTTTGCTGAGCTGTGACTCTGCTGACCATGCGAAGCCTGGCCAGACAGAAACACAGCAACAGAGGCCAGGCTCTGACAGCACGCTCCGTGCACAGGCAGCCACCCATTCAGCTACTCAGTGCCCCCGCCATCTGTCCGCTGGGAGCTCAGGAGCCACCACCGAGGCGCCGGGCATCCTCATGGCTCCCGGGGTCCTGGAGCAGCGCCCGCGGTCCCAGCGCCAGACTTGCTGCTGAGAAGGGGCGTCTTGTGACCCCTGGCCTTTGACCCACTTTTCCGGTGTGTGTGTGAGCTGTCTGCCACCACGGGCCCTGCCCAGCACCCCCACAAATAAAGGGAACCCCTCCGTGCTGTGAAAGGTCCCTGAGACAGCATGGGTGTGGCCTGGCCTCCCAGCCTCCGCAGAGCAGCTAGGACTGACAGCGGCCCCCTCGGGCTGCAGGCTCCTCAACTTGCCTCACCTTTTCCTCCTGTTTCCCACCTCACTGTCTTGCTTCTCTGCTTTTCAGATTAACTGTCTCAGTTTTATCTTAAAAATCCACTATTTAGATCATCATTAACTCTTTCATATTCTTAACTTCCAGAAGTTCGTTGTCTTTCATTTCGGAGAAGTTTGAAGTCTCTTGTCCGTGTGCTGCTGTTAAAAGCCCCTCCCTGTCTCTGAGGACACGCTTTCCGGAGGTCTCCACCCCTCTGATGGCCCGTGTCCTCCAGGCGCCTTTCCCACTTGCTTGCTCTGCACCCCCGCACACGTCAGCCAACCCTGGTCAGAGCCAGCACTGGGCTCTCCCAGCTGGTCAGCTCAGCTCAAGGGCCACTGAGCAGTAACTGAGCATCTGAGCAGACCTCCAGGTTCAGCACCTTCATGTCTCCTCGGGTTGATCAGGTTCAGGGGGTGAAAGGCACGGGGGTGAGGGCTCCTGGGATTCTGACCCAGCAGGTCCGAGATGGAGCTGGGGGAAGCGCTACGATCCGACCTTGCTGGGAGAAAGGCCGCAGCCCACAGATGGAGCTGGGTGAAGCCTGGGGTCAGTGGGCCTCTCGGTTATGCCTCGGGCGCGCATCCTTCGTGCTCCTGAGGTTGGCGGTCACGCCCCTCCACCAGCGCCATTTGCTGCCAATTCCTGGCCTTTGGGGAGAGTCGTGGCATCACTCAGCCTGGTTCAGGCCATGACCACAGCTTCCTGGAGTCCTTCCTAAGTCACTCACCATTAAACCACCCGCCCACCGGCTGTCCCGACTGCAGAGGTCTGCCGCGGTCCCACTCTCCGTGGGGCCTCAGGGAACATGGCAGAGCAGGGGCCCAGGTTCAGCCAGCCGTCTGTCCGGACGCCCACAGTGCCCTTGGGCACGTGTCAGGTGCCCCAGGAGGTTCCGAGCAGCTGCGTCCCCACAGCTGAGCACGCAGCCCGCCGGTCGGAGGAGTGGCAGACTTGAGGAGTCAACGGTCTGTCGCGTCAGATGGTGTGAATGCTTGTGTAGAACGAAGAGACACCTTGAGCGCCCGAGTCTGCATTTCCAGCTCCTGAACTCGTCAAGGACACAGCGACTCACGAAGCAGGGCTGGAGGAGCCGGGGAGAGAGCAGGAGTGCGGGCCTGCAGACCACGCTTGGCTGCCCGCCGGCCGAGGCCCCGCGGGAGGCCCCTCACAGCTCCTCGGGCCGGGAAGCCCACCCCGGGCCGCAGGGGCCCCCTCACGGCGGTCTTGGCGGCTCAGCCGTGGTTTGGCCCCAGAACCTGGGCGGCACCGGGCAGCCAATGCCAGGCTCCTGAAGACAAGACAGGAGGGGCGGGTGGGGGCACGCATCTGCAGGAGGGTGTGCACCTCACACGGCGCCCACGGTCACCGTCCACCAGCCCCACACTCGGTCACGGCAAAGCAGCTGGAGAACGGGTGTGGCCTCGGAGCCGGCAGACCTGCACTTCAGGGTCCCCGCTGAACCTGGCAGCACACAGACCCCCGCCTCACAGATGACCCTGGGCCGACAGGCGTGGGACCAGGACCGCTCGGGACGCCCTGGGGATGGGGAGCAGGCAGAGCGCGGCCCCGCGGGGCGGCCGGGCTCGCTCCGGTCAAGGCCGCGGCTGACCGAGGCCTCCAGGCCCGAGGGCCGGTGCTGGGCCTGCCTCCCGCCTCTACGGGCTCGCAGCACAGTGACCGCTGGTCAGGCGCCCCGAGAAAGGCTGGCTCCACGTGGAGGTCGACAGCCGGAGCTCACGGGCTGGAGGGGCTGCATCCATGACCCCGGGGACGGGGTGACGGCAGAGCCCGGCTCCGACGAGATGATGCCTGCGCTCCCTCTCCAAGCCTGACACGGCAGACATGGGCGGAGGAAGCGGAAAGGGCTTCCCGGGGGAAAAGCTGCTTGGAAACGCAGGTGGCAAATGTCAGGAAAACAGCAGCCGTGTCCTCCCGACGCGGACGCCCCGCAGACATCGCGGGGGTGGGGGGTGAGCAGAGCCAGCAGCAGACATGGGAGCGGGGGCCATGCTCTGGGGGCGCAGGGAGGGCATCCCCCCCACCAGCCACTCGAGGCCCAGGGCAGGCAGCAGCGCCTGGCACCTTCTGACAAAGGAGAGAGGCTGCAGGAGGCCCCCAGCCCCCAGGCTCCCCCTGGGCCTGAGCTGGGTGACCCCTGGGAAAACGGAGCCCCCAGACGATGCCCTCCCTTCGTGGTGGTGACGGACCTGCCTCTGCCCGAGGGCCAGCCTTGGGGACCTCGGCATGCAGCAGGCAGGCTCACAATGACTGCACGGCCTGGAGGCAGAGACACGCTGCGGGGTCAGAGACCGCGGCCCCGAGGTAGAGCTGCAGAGTGGGTGGACCCTCCGGGTGGGAGAGGCAGCTCCAAGCCTGCCTACCCGTCACAGGCCCCTGCAGAGGCCTCGCTGGGTCCGGAAACATACTTAGACTGTGAGAGATGGGCCCTGCTTTCCGGAGCGCTGGTGTCCCTGTGATTAATGGACACACACACGCTGATAAATGGTATTAACTTGTTCCCGGGTTGGAGAGATGCCACCTCGGCTCCTCACCGCGCTCACTCTGCAGACCAGGGCCCCCACCCCCCGAGGCCCGTGGCCCAGCTCCTGCACAGCTGGACGGAGGGACGGATGGAAGGACCGGGGCCTACCTGCCACCTCCCGGGACGAGGGCAGCCCCGCGGCAGCCTCCAGGTGGGCGGGGACGGGGCCGCCGGCCTCCAGGGCGCGGACGAGCTCCCGCAGCCGCTCACACTCCTCCCGCAGCTGCTGCTGGTCCTCCCGGAGCCGCTGCCGCGCCGCGCCAGCCGGGTTCAGGCTCAGGTGCAGCACCTTGGTCTTGCTCTGGTCGTAGTCACCCTGCGGGAGGACCACAGGCAGGCGGTCAGAGCCCCCAAGGGCGAGCGCGAAGGGAAGCCAGCCCACAGGGTGCCCCCATCTCTGGGGCATCGGCAGGAGGCAGCACGCGAGCCCCCGCTCTGATCCGCGTCCCCGAGCGTCGGCGTCCAGTGCGTGCTTTCAGACACTGTCCGCAAACGCCTGATCCTCAGCAGCCTGGCAGTGATCCCCCTGCCCCAGGCTTTCACACCGAGACCCGGCTTTCAAACTTCAAACACTTAAGAAAGCCGTGACACTAAAGTGGAGTCCCCGCACGCCTCACCGTCACAGCTCCTGTTGCTGACGCACGACGCCAGCCCTGAGCGCAGAAGGGGACGGCTGCGGGCAGAGCTGCTCTGGGGCCTGGTCGCCAGGAGCGGTCAGTCAGTGAACGTCCACGCTGGATGTGTGCACATCCCTGCAGGCGTGCCTCAGCTTCCTGCCACTCGCATCAGGGAGCCCTTACCCCCATGAGGCTTGCCCCCGCCCCCGTGAAGCTCACCCCTCACCCCCATCAGGCTCGGTTCTCACCCCCGTCAGGCTTATCACCCCTCACGCCCTGTGAAGCTCATCCCCCACCCCCATCAGGCTCGCTCCTCATCCCCGTCAGGCTCATCCCCCACCCCTGTGGAGCTCACCCCTCACCCCCGTGAAGTTCAACCCCCACCCCCCATCAGGCTCACCCCTCACCCCCGTCAGGCTCATCCCCCACCCCCGTCAAGCTCACTGGCACCAAGTGAGGTCACCAAGACTCACCCCAACAGCTAAGCACAGGCGGGGAGCAGACAGACTGCTGCTGAATAAACCCCACCCTCAGTTCTGTCCCTGCCGTTTGGCCCAGAGTCCCCAGGAGAGGCAGCTCGGCTCTGAGGCTCTGGAAGTCAAAGCAGGAGCCGCGTGTCTCAGCTGTCACTCCCTGAGCCCCCCTGACGAGCGGGAGCCCCGCGAGAGAAAGGCCTGGGCCTCGGCGAGGGGAGCCCAAGGGTCTCCCCGAGGCGCGGGGAGAGAGACGCGCTGTGTGCCTGGCCAAGGGGCCCTGGGCCTGCCAGCCGGGCCCGCCCACCTCCCAGGGAGGGCCGCTGGCCCAGCTGAGCAGTCGTCTTCCTCCACTCCAACACAGAGACTCCCTCTTGGAACACCTGACCTCCGCCTGGGACCTCTGCCCACAGCTCCATCCTCCAGGGGCAGCAGCGGGATCAGCACCGTTACTCAGATCACCAAACCCCCGGGAGGTGGGGCAGGCCGGCAACATGGCCATGCCACAGAGCAGCCGCCCCCACACGGGAGTGAAGCTGTGAGGATGCCAGCCCTCCAAGGCACCAGAGGCCTGTGTGGCCCCCGCCGGCCAGCCCGTGCCAGCCTGCTAACTGCGGCCCTAAAAGGGAGGGGGCGTGTGGAGACGCTGCCAGCCCTTCTGCCCCAGGCGCGGGGAGGGCCAGCAGAGGGCGGGGCGCTGGCGGCTGGCTCCCCATGAGTTTCTGAAAGCCTCGTAAGAGCCTCAAAGGACAAAGAGACACGGTGGAACTCCGGTGAGTCACAGGCTATCAGGCCAGAAGGGATCTTATTTCGTCCGATTCTCACAGTCTGGGAGACACAGCCAGGCATGGAGTCCGTCCACCCTGCATGCTCGGGCAAAGGCCCCGCGGCCAACAGGGGGCGCCCGGGGACCCGCGTGTCCCACGGGCACCGGGTCATGGGGTGCAGGGAGAAGACGAGCACAGACATGTTCTGCCAAGGGCCATGTTCGCACAGACGTGCCAGGCGGTGCTGGTCACACCGTCTGTCCCCGCGGGGCAGCGACAGGGAAGGCAGGGAGGAGGGCAGGAAGCGCCGTGCAGACTGTGAAGCTCTGCACGGGCAGCGCAGGCGGGCACCGGGTGGGGGAGCGGCTGACCTGACGGCAGGTCAGGGCCAGGCCAGCACCTCCTGGCGGGACCACTTGCCAGGAAGAGATGCTGGACAGGTGGACAGCCCCGCGCAGGGGCATCGAACTGAATCCTCACCTCACACTGTGCATGAAAGTGACCCCAGAGCGGATAAAAACCTAAGCATGAGAGCCAATGCTGGCAGGAAACGCAGGCACTGGGTTTGGTCTTGGATTCTTCCACGTGACACTAAAAACCAGGAACAAAAGAAAATGCAGACACACTGGACTTCATCAAAATGAAAACTTCCGTGCTTCACAGCGCACCACCAAGGAAGCGAAAAAACAACGCCCAGAGCCGGAGAGAGTATTTGTGAATCACTTCTCCGGTAAGAGACTTGTACCCAGAGCACAGGAAGAGTTCCTGCAACTTGGTAACAACAGGGAAAAACAGAAGAAGACAAACTTATGTAAAAACGGGCAAAGCGTCTGAACCGATCCTTCTCCAGGGAAGATAGACAAACAGCAATGAGCACAGGAAAAGATGCTGGACACCAGTGTCATCAGCGATCAGCGAAACTGGACTCGGAACCTGCTTCCCAGGCAGGAATGACAAAGGCAGTCTCCGTGAGGACAGAGAAACCGAGCCCTGCTGCTGCTGGGGCAGAAAATGGTGCTTCCTCCATGGAAACCAGTTCCTCAAACCACTAGACAGAGTGACCACGTGGTTTGGGCTTCCCAGGGGGCTCAGGGGTGAAGAATCCACCTGCCAATGCAGGACACGTGGGCTTGATCCCTGGGTTGGGAAGGTCCCCTGGAGAAGGAAATGGCAACCCATTCCTGTGTCCTTGCCCGGGCAATACCATGGACAGAGGAGCCTGGTGGGCTACAGTCCACAGGGTTACAGAGAGTCAGACACGATTGAGCAACAAAACCACCACCACCAGCACCACGGGATCCAGCGAGTCTACACCCAGGGACACACCTGAGAAGAATGAAAACACACGTCCCCAGATAAACTTGTACACAAATGTTCACAGCAGCACCATCCAAGTGTCCACCCACACCAGGGAATATGACGCGGCCATGAAAAGGAGCAGAGCGCTGAGACCAGCTGCAACGTGAACGATCGCTGAAAACACTGCCCGGGGACTTCCCACGCAGGGGCTCATCGGGAACTAAGATCTCACACACCTCGGTGCGGCAAAAGGGGAAAGAGGAAAAACCGCGCTCGGGGGGTGAAGCCAGTCAGAGAGGACCACACACACACCGCCACTCGCGTGACTGTCCAGGCAAGGACAGCTCCAGGTGCAGAGAGCAGAGCAGCGGCTGCTGGAGGCGGGAGGGGGCGGGGCGCGCAGGGCGACGCAAAGGGTGTGCGGGGGCTCCCTCCCGAGCGGATAGGAATGTTCGGAATCTGTGTGATGGCTGCTCGCTACCTGTGAGACCATGAAACCCACCGAGCCGCACGCTTCACACGGGCGAGCTCTGTGGTGTGTGAATCCTATCTCAATAAAGCTGTTTTTAAGAAAGAGATGAAGGAAGAGAGGAAAAGCACACAGCAGGACGCGTGCGGGCGCTCCATCTGCCCTGAGAGCCCGCCCAGCACCGGCTCCTCGTCCACTCGCCTGCCTGGCCTGCGGGCAGCGTGAACGGGCCGGGGCCCTGGGGGGGGCGCTGGGCCCGCGGGAAGCGCGTGCTGGGCTGGTGGGCATGGACGGGGCTGGGCCCGGAGTGGGGGTTGGGGGATGCGGGTCCACAGTGGGGCTGACCCTGGCTGGCACGGCCCAGGACCTCGGGCGTGGACACGACCCTGCCTGCAGGTCTCCTCGCGCCTGCACGACCCCAGGAGGTCAGGGCAGAGGTCTCGAGCGCTGCCCCTGACCAAGGCTGTCCCGGCTTCCTCTCAAACCACCTCCCAGTCACAGGCCCCCACGCAGCCAGGACTCCAGCCTCAGCGACACGCTTTCCAGACCCTAGTCCTCAGGGCAGGTCTGCGAGTCTGGCTTGGCAGGAAGCAGGCCAGCCCACCCAGCTCAGGCCCATATCACCTGGGTCCAGCTGGACTTTCGGGGGGCTTCCCGAGGTGCCTCTGGGGGGCAGGCACTTGAGACATGGTTGTGACAGCGCCTCGGGGCTGGGGTCGGCCACAGACCCTGACGCCTGCACCCTCCCACAGGGCGCTCACAAGTCAAGGAAAATCACTCTGCTCAGAGGAGGGGGGCTGCGGCAGCTGTTCCCCCAGGAGTCTGACCCGCCTGGGGACGGAGGAGCGCCACAGACCTCGGGGCGACCGTTCCCAGGTGCCCGGGAGGACTGACCCAAGGCCCAGCTGGACTGCACACAAGCTGCTACCCAGTCGGCCTCCCTCACAGGCCCGACGAGGCTGCCACGGGTCAAAGGCCCACAGGACTGGGTGGCCAGGCTGGGGGAGGAGGCATCAGGGCTCAGGACACCTGGGTTCTGCTCCGCGGCCCCTCGGGAAGCGAGGCCCTCCCATCCCTCGTCTGTCCCTCCTTCCTTCCCTGTGGACTGCAGTGCCCGGGAGAGGAGGTGCTCACAGCCAGCCAGGGGCGGGGTGCCACCCTTCACCCTGGGCGTGGTTGGAGGCACAGGGGCCCCGTGGGACTGTGAGGGACATCAGGGCATCGTGGCACCCTGACGGCCATTGGGGCATCATGGCACTCTGACGGGCACCAGGGCCTGGTGGCACTGTGAGGGGCATTGGGGGCCAGCACCACTAAAGCAGATGGGAGGGCGTGAACAAATCTGCTGATATCTGCGACTAGATGATGGCTCTGAGGAAGAAAGGGGAGAAACGGCTGTAATTTTCTGCTAAAAATTTGTTGCCTTGTTTGATTCACAGCTGAGGAAACTGTTGAGACGCTGACGGGAATCTCAAAAGGAAAAGTTCTGAGCCTCTCTTTGATGCGTGGGTGCAATTACCGGCAAACAAAAACTCTCCCTCACCAGGAGCGGAGGCCTGTTGCCATCCAAGACCACAGGTAGGCTCAGGGCAAGCTGCAGAGGAACTCCAGCCCCGCCGGGGTCCTCGGGGGTCTGAGAGTTTCTCAGGATATAGGAGGGGTCTCGAGTCCGCAGAGGACCGGGCCTGCCCGACAACCACAGGCCGGGGCAGCAGGGCTGGGCCTGAGTAGGGCTCCTCCCGGGGGCCATACAGCCTACCTGCAGCCTGCAGGTCACGGGGGTTTCCTTCTCACGCTCAGATTCTGGGCAAGCTGTGACGGACGGCCAGGGCCCCTGCGTCCGAGCCTTGGAGCTGGCCTTCTGAGCCCAATGCACCTGCCTTGCTGCCGTCAGCGGTCAAGTTCTGCCCTGCCCTGTGGGCTGCCCAGGGCGTCTGTCCTCCAGGGCCTCAGCTTCCATCTGAGGAAGTGGGAGGGCAGTGAACCTGACCTCTAAGGGCCTTCTCAGCTTAACGCCTGGGAAACCAGGATGGGGGGCAGACCTCCGGGACCCCTGTGGGCTGTGAAGGACCGCGACAGCCGGGGAGGGGGCCTGCTGTGCCTGTTAAGAGACCCTGCTGGCAGGAGGTAGGGATGCGCCGAGAATTAAAAAGCACAGTTAAGTAACCACCGATCCTCATGCATATTTATGAATCACCCGGCCTGAAAACTGAATCAATACCTCTCCCCGCTGCAGGAAGCTCAGCTCAGGGAGAAGGGCAGGGAGCTTCAAGGTCCCACTGAAGCTGAGGAGCAGGGTGAGCCAGACCTCAAGCACAGGGACGCTCAGCCCTCCAGGTCCAGGGCTGTAGGACCAGCTGGTGAATGGGAGGGCCTGGCTGCGGGGCAGAAGAGGGCGGGGTGACCAGCACCCACGCCCCTCACCACAGACACAGGCTGTGCTCCTTGTGCCAGGCCCCTGAGCTATAACAGAAGATGTTCAGCAAAGCCAGTAAGAAAAGTTTTCGGAATTGTGATAAAATTCGCTGCCTTAATCATTTTTAAGTGTGTTGTTCGGTTTGAGTACATTCAAGCTGCTGTGCAGCTGTCACCACTGTCCACCCACAGACCTTCCTAAGCTGAGGCCCTGTCCCCAGGGCTCTGCCCCCCAGCCCCTGGCCCCCACTCTCTGCCTTCTGTTTCTGTGGCCCTGACTCCTCCAGGGACCCCACACAGGTGGAATCACACAGTGTCTGTTCTTCTGTGCGAGCTTCCCGGTGGGGTGGACATAGACCCTAACAAGAGTCTCAGCGACATCCTCCCGGAGGAGGGCGAGACCAGGAGACCCGACCCCTAGACCCTCACGCTCTCAGTTCACGACATCCAGCAAGTTCTAAGCTGGCTGGGGGAGGGGGAGCTGGATGTGCTGATTCCAAAGTTCATATAAAAGTGAACAAGAGAAAACCCTGATAAACAAAGAGCCTGGGGGCAGCAGGACACCAAGCCCCCGCCTCGACCTGACCTGGGGCATTGGGTGCACAAGGGGGCTGACCTCACGCCAGCGAGGAAAAGACAGGCTTTCAGAAAGTGGTCCAGGGGTACCAGGAGGAGCCCCTCCCAAAACCATGCCTCCCACCTAATAAAAAACCCAAACCAGATTCCAAATCCGTCAGATTTAAATGTAAAAAATGAAACTGCCCCAGAAAACCAGAAGATACCATGAGAGAATTCTTTTCTATCTGGACAAGAGAAACATAAAAGACATGAACAAAAACCCAGAAGCTAAAAAGGAAAAGGTGATAAATGCATCTGTAATAAAATAAATCTAAAAGCCAAAAACTTCTTGGTTAAAAAAAAAAAAGGAAAAACAGCACAAGCATAAAAGTCAAAAGACAAATGATAATTAGAAAAACATATTCACAACTTAAAATGTCCTTAATATACAAAGAGCTCCAAGAAACCAACAAGAAAAGGACCAACAAGCCATTTGAAAAATGAACCAAGGACATCAACACACTAACACATTTAAAAATCCTCGCTCACATGTGATAAAGGGGCTGACAGTTCCAACGACACTGTTTTCACCTACTGGACCAGAGAAGTCCAGAAGTCCGGTGTCTGGGGCAGGGGGTCAGTGCCCTCACGGCGCAGCCGTCGGGTGGCCGTCGGGTGCTGCTGTCGAAACCCACACAGGTACGCGCCGACCTTCTCTTCTGGGAGTCTCTGCCACACACAGACACACGCATGGCAGAGGCGTGCTCAAAAGGATGCATGCCATGGAAAGGTCGTGATCACTTTCCTGGTAACCGGCAGGATTAACATGTCATAACACACGCACGCAGACGTGCCATGTGTTGCGTAAAAACTAACGGGACACCACGTATCTGTGGGGAGAACCCCCCAAACGCACAGAGGGACAAAAGCATCAGGAAGTGTGAAGATGGGCTGAGTTCACAGGGGGTGGGGTGGGCAGCACAGACTCACACGATGGGGAGCAAGCCCACCGGCTCCAAGAAGCTACATGCGAGAGGAGCTGGACAGAAGCCTCGCGCGCACCTGGCCTGATGCCCGCAGCCCTGGGCGCTGGCTCCCCCGTCACGAAGCAGCCAGGGCCCGGGAAGGGAAGCATCCGCCATGGCCCTGGTCTGCGGGTCAGGAGCTCACACCTGGACGTGCGTCCTCCAGAGCCCACCTCCGGGGCGCCCTGCCCGCACCACCACGTGTGCCCTGGAGTTCCCGTGCCCCAGGAACACTGGCTGCAGTCAGGCTGGGTGCCCGGGACCCCCCACCACAAGAAGGCAGGGCGCACGGCACACGGCCGCTCACGGCCCGGAGAGGGCAGCTGGCTGGAGGGCAGCCTGGTCTTGACACCACAGAGCTCCAGCTTGGCCAGGACGGGAGTGGGGCGGCAGGATGCAGCTGGCCCTGTGGTTCTCATACAGACAACCCAGGCTTTCAGGGCAGACAGGGGCTGCTTGCCAGGGAGGTCTGGACCTCTGCTGGGGTGGTGGAGCCGGCTCAGGGTGGGGGGCGTGATCGTGTCACCTCCCGCCATGCGGCAGATGGGTGGCTTCTGTGTGCCAGGCTGCCTCTGCTCGGGGGGAACAGCACGCCCACCTCAGTGCCCGTGAGTGCTGAGTGAGCAGGATCAGGGTCAGGCCAGTGGTGCTCCCGGGTGCGGCCGGGAAGGGGCCAGGGTCACAGCTGAGGGAGGGGCTGATGTGTGCAGAGCCGTGGCTGCACCGTCACCAGTCCACACCCAGTGTCAAGGAGCCCCACGTGCAGAGCAACAGCAGCCTGCAGGGCTGGGCGTGGGGTGAGCCTGGGCCCCCTAGGGACCCAGCCGGCCCCGCCAGGAACAGCCTTGGGGGCTCACCCCACCTGGCACCAGGGTCCTGCCCCCGCCAGGGAGCAACGCCCAGAGAACATTCCAGAAGCACAGGCAGCAGGCCATCAGGAAATAACCTATCTAGTCAGGACTGGCTGTAGGTTTGGGGCTCCTGGCCAGTGAGACCTGGTGGGGGAGGGACCTCAGGTCCAAGGACTGACCCTGGCCGGGGGGCGGGGGGGCGGGGGGCAGCGCAGGCGGAACCTGCAGTCCAGGGGTCAGCGGGGCTCAGGTCTGCTGCATGGACAGCGGGCGGGGGCCGGGGGCAGCGAGGTGTGAAGGCTGCCCCCCTTGTAGCCCCTGATACAGCCCTGTCCCCCTACCTGCCCCCCGTATCCCGGAGCAGGAAGCCAGGCTAGGGGCCGCTATGATTAGATGGGGTCAGAGGCGAGGGCAGCGAGGCATGAAAGCGGTGAAGGCTGCCCCTCCCGCAGCCCCCACCCGCCCAGCCCCCATATCCCAGAGCAGGAGGAGGCCAGGCCAGGAGCCGCTATCATTAGATGGGGTGGGAGCCAGGCAGTTTCCTCCACACGTTCTCTGCTCACAGGGAACCTGGCAATTTTCTACCCACTCCATTTCCAAAAAAGATACAGTCAGTGTAAATGTCACGGGGCTGCAGTCAGGCCCCTTCCTGAGCACAGCTCCACCCCCACCGCCGACCGGAAGCAGGCAGGGTGGGGACGTGAGGGGACGCTCCCGCTCGGGGAGGGGGGGCTTCTCCCGCCCCCTCTGAGCGACGGTGGGACGGGGGCTCAAACCCCAAAGATGAATTCTGCCTAATTACGTGCGTGCTGAGGCATTTAGAGGTACAGATGTTTGCAATTTGCTTTAAAATGCGTCAAGAAAAGAGACAGGACTAACGGAAGGAAGGGGCGGACAGGTGCGTCACGGCGGCCGCGGGAGAGCGTCCCCGGCAGGGGGGACACGGGGTGCTCACGGCGAAACTCTTGCAACTTTGCTGTATGTCTGACCACGTCTGCAACGTCGGGAAACAAGTAGGGCTGCATCAGCATGCTGGCTCCACTCCCGGGACCCAGGGGAGTCACAGGGCCCGAGGCCTCCCGCCCGCCCGCAGAGAAGCTTGCTCCTCACTGGAAGGGGCCCTGCTGGGGGACCAGTGGCCGTCAGGCCCAGAGCAGCAGTGTGTCTGACCCTCGGGCTGCTCCCCAGAGTGCCAGGCGGCTCACCGGCCGACAGCCCCCGACGGGCCCACGGTGTGGACGCACGGGGCACCATCGAGGTGACGCTGTCATGAAGAGCAGCGACCTCGGCGGGGCAGTGCTCCTGGCTGGAGGTCCCATGCTCTGCACCACAGCCGGCCGGAGGTGGGTCAGCTCCACGTCCCGGCCAGCAGACCGAGACCAGGGCCACCACTGTGGGCGGGCAGGGCCGACAGCGGGCCCCAGGCCCGCCGCTGAGGAGGGTGCGGGCACAGCCCGGCGGGGGCAGGGGGGCACCACGGGCCTGGGACGCCGGGAGTGTGGCCCGCAGAGCCTGGCTCCCAGAGGCCCCCACAGCTTCAGGCCCAGAGTTTCAGGGGGTGTGCTCGAGAGCAGCCTGCATCAGAACACCCCGCCTTCACGAGACGGCCAGCCGCGCCTGGCTCCTGGGGCCTCAGTCCCGCCATCGCTAAGCAGGGCTCGTCTTCCTGATGGCTGCCTACTTTAGGGACACGGGGGTCACCCCAAACGCAGTGGGAAGAGCCGGCGACCCCAGAAGACCGGGCCAGGCCACATGGACAGAAGCAGTGGCCAGGAGCCCGCTCTGCACCGTCGCCCAGCCCCGCTGGGCACCAGCGGGCAGACGGGCAGCCACGCACTCGGCTCTGAGCAGTAACCGGAGCGCGTGCCTCACCAACCAGCTGTGAACTAATTACAAGAAGTTCTAACTAGTCGACTCCCTCTCCAAGCATATGTTCCCAATTAAGTCAAACTGCAGCTGATTTTAATCAATCTTCCTTGAAGCAGCCTGCCGTGAAGACTCTGCCAGGGGAGAGGGGAGGGGGGCTGCATCAGGAGCAGGCCAGCAGCGCCGCAGACAGACACAAGCTGGGGGGCTGTGTGCCGAGCCACCACCAGCCTGCATCCCCCGCCCTGACCCAGACTCTGGTCCGCAGCGCCGCGGTTACACGGACCACGCCTGGGGCCAGCCAGGACACCTGCAGGGTGCCGGCCTTTCCTGCGGCCTGCATGGCCCAGGGCCCGGTCTCTGCCCTCACAACGGTGCAGCCACACATGGTCCCTGAGCCCTTGTCAGCTGCTCCTGTCATCCCCAAGGGGGCTCATCGCCCCCACTTTATAAAGGACGTGCTGGGGGCTCAGATGGCAAAGCGCGACACGCCTGCGACCACCCAGCCGAGGAGGAGGGCTCCAGCCGAGCTCTGCAGACGCGGATGCCCCAGCCCACGGGGGCCCGCCCGGGGCCCAGGAGGCTGGATGTGCTCGACATCATGGACCCCAGCCCCCGCACCCACTGACTGACCGTGCTCACTGAACCTCTGACCTGGTCTGACCCCCGACACCCGCAGCAGGGCTGCGGCGGCACCTCGTGACTGTTGGCTTCAGCAGGACTGGCTGAGCCCTGTCCTGAGGCCCGGGAGCTGTCAGCCGTGACCTCGGGCGCGCTCGACCCAACGCGGCTGCTGAAGGGCGGCCGGGGATTCACCTGCCAGCAGCCGCCCCGCGTCAGGACTGCGGCCCAATTAAAACCAAGCGAGATGACAGGTCTGGAGCTGAACACCGACCAGTGCGGCTCCCGGCGCCGTGCTCCGTCAAGGATGTCACGTCTCCCGTCTCCAGGAATCGGGAATAAAAAAGAGATTTGATTTGCCTCTAATAGGTGTCAAGACAAAAATCAATGGCCTGTCCAGAATCTGGGTAATCACAGACCTGCAGGTTTCTTGCCTGAGAACAATTTAGACAGGAGGATAAAAATGGAAAAGTAACACTGCAACAGTGTAAACAGCCACGGGCCCTCAGAGCTGCAGGCCGCCCGGGACCCTCTGCTGGGCCTCTGCCCCCAGGAGCACAGCCAGCATACCCGCCACGGGCGCCGCAGGGGCTCTGCGGTGAGCAGTCGGGAAAACAGGCTGCGCATCGACGAAGCACACGGGGCTGGAGGTGCTGGGGGGAACAGCGCGGCCCGAGGCTGGGGGTGCCCGCCACGGGCTCGGGACCCAAGCTCTCAGCCAGCGAGGGCGCCTGGAGGGGACAGGCCCCCGGGTCAGTCGGGCCCGTTCACCGGGAAGTGGATGGCTGTGGCGCGGGAGCCTCGCAGGAGGGCGGGCGAGCCTTGGACAAACTCACCTGCAGGGTGAGCCGCTCCAGCTGCGCCTCCAGCGCCCTCTTCTCCTCCTCCAGGCGACTCCGCTCCGCTTCCAGCTCCTCAACCTTCAACCTGCAAGGAGAGCAGACCGTGACGGGAGGCCCACTGCAGCACGGCCTCTGGGCAGGGAA
>SNSB01003624.1:1070026-1086209 GCA_012922965.1 Capreolus pygargus
GCGGGGGGCGCTGACCGCGACGCCGGGGGCGGGGGGACTAACGGGGGGCGGGGGGCGCTGACCGCGACGCCGGGGGCGGGGGGACTAACAGGGGGCGGGGGGCGCTGACCGCGACGCCAGGGGCAGGGAGACTAACGGGGGGCAGGTGGGGGCGCTTCGCTGACCGTGATGCCAGGGGCAGGGAGACTAACGGGGGACAGGGGGCCTTCGCTGACCGTGATGCCAGGGGCAGGGAGACTAACGGGTGGGCGGGGGGGGGGCTTCACTGACCGCAACGCCAGGGGCAGGGAGAGTAACGGGGGGCAGGTGGGGTCTGTGTGTCCTGTGCCCATTGGTCCACCCCACACGTGGGACCACACCCTGGGGAGGACTCAAGAATCAAGGAAAGGACCAAACTCCATGAAAACACAGAAAAGACATACAGCATGGGCTGTGGACGCGGCTGGGGGCCACCAGGGCAGGGCGCAGACACAGGCGCTCTCGCCCCGAAGGCCCCGAGGCCACGCAAGCCCGGGGCAGCGGCAGGCGCGCAGGTAGGCCATCGCTGTTGTGAGAAGGCGGCTGTTTCTGTCTTCATGCTTTACAGGAACTGCGCTGACATAGTTTAAAACAAACAAGCGCCTGGGGGCTCCCTGCTGGCTCAGTGGTGAAGACTCCGCCTGCCAACGCAGGAGTCGGGGTTCGATCCCTGATCCGGAAGGACCCCACGGGCCGTGGAGCAACGAAGCCCGCGTGGCCACAGCTCCTGAGCTTGTGCTCTAGGGCCCGCGTGTGGCAGCTGCTGAAGTCCGCGCTGCACGGAGCCCGTGCCCTGCACAGGGGAGGCCACGGAGGTGGGAGGCCGTGCACGTGACGACAGAGAGACCCGCCCGTCACAACCAGAGGAGAGCTGCTGTGCAGCAATTAGACCCAGCAAACGGCCAAATATAAATAAATAGGATGAAAAATAAAAAAGTTCCCAGGAAGCAGGGCCCAGCATTGACACAGGGCGAGGGACGCAGCCTCTCCCACCAGCGGGAGTGGAGGACTCACGCCCCACGGGTCATTCAGGAAGGTCGACTCGGGAGTGGGAGGGTGATTTTCTTCAGACAGAACTGCTCCAGAATGGCCTCGCAAATCAACAAAAGCGAGACTGGAAGGGACCAAACTCTTTCCAAGGGGCCTAACTGCACCTCTGAATAAAGCACCAAGATTTATAGGGACACAGAAATGTCCAGAACCCAGCAAGCTGACACGCACGGTCTGCCGTCAGTCAAAGGTTACCGGGCATTGAAAGAACGAGGAAAACAGGACCCACAATGAGGAGCATAACCAAGAAGGAACTACACAGGCATTAAATCAGCATCCACAGACATGGAAAGTTATTAAAAGCTCCTGGAATAAAGGCACGTTCCATTGGGTGGGAGCTGCAGCGTCTGAGATGAAAAGCACTGGATGAGATTCATGATGGATGAGGCTCTGCAGGACAAAAGTTCAGTGCACTTGAAGACAGGGCGATAAAAACCACCACGGTGGCACAGGAAGATCAATCTTCAAAACCGAGAGGGCAGCGTGAGCAGGGGGGCAGCTTCATGAAGCAGGATCTATGTGTGGCTGGAGTCCCTGCGGGGGTGGGGGGGGGTACAGAAGAGTACTGCAGGAGGGTCCAAATGTGATCAAAGTATACAGCCACAGACTCCAGAAGCCACACAGATCCCAGCACGAGAAAGAGAAGCAAACAGCCCCAATGCATGGAACAATGTGGGTGCTTAAAACCAGTGCTGATAAGGAGACCCTACAAGCAGCCTCAGGGAGGAAATGCTACCCACGGAGAAACACAGCAGCTCCCTCAGCAGAGAAACGCAAGTGAGAAAGAGGAGAAAAATCTATCAAATGCTGGAAGAAGTGAAAAATGTCAACCTAGAATTCTATTCCCAGTGAAAATATCTTCCAAAAAACAAAAGCAAAATAAAGATGTCCTCAGGCACACAGAAGCAGAGGATTTATCCTGGGTGGGCCTCTGGCGGGCCTGCCCTACAGGGAATGTGTCGGGAAAGCCTCCAGGCAGAAGGGGAGAGGACCCACCCGAGGCAGGAGCAGTGAATGGCTTCATGCTATTTAAGTCTTTAGAAAATACCTAAATCACTATTTTAAAAAGAGATCCAACAAAACCAATAAAAACATACTGGGGTTTAAGTCCAGATAAAATGTATGGCAGCCAGAACACAGGGCCGCATGAGAGGCAAGCAGCTGTAGATGACACGCTGCGTGTGAAGAGGCATCTGTCACTGGGAGGTAGACGGGGATAAGTGAAGGGTGAGCATTAAAAACCCAGGCAGCCACTAAGAAAAGAGAAAGTTACAACTAATAGGCCGAAAAGGGAAATAAATGGTATCATAAAAAAACATGCAAGTAGTTCAAAGGAAGTCAGAAATACAGGAAAACGGGAATGGAGATAGGACAAACAAAGGAAAATAAGACAGGGTCAAATGTAACCACACAATAATCACATTAAATGTAAACACTCTAAACACCCCCAATTAAAAGGCAGAGAGAGGGACTCCCCTGGTCCAGTGGCCGGGACTCTGTGCTCCCAATGCAGGGGCCCAGGCTCGATCCGTGGTCAGGGAACTAGATGCCACGCGTCACAACTGAAGACCCCACATGCCACAGCTGAGACCTGGCGCAGCCATATATATAAATCAGTATTTTTAAAACAATATTAAAATGAAAAAAGGTAGAGAGAGGATCCAGTGAACGGAAAGGCAGCCCCCAGTTACACGCAGCCGAAGAGTGGGCGGCGGCAATGCTGGGGGCGGGGCTGGAAGGCAGGAGACGCCGTCACTAGCTCTCAGGGGGCCTGGGCAAGTGCTTAGGAACGGGCACTGTGGAGTCCCGGGGGCCGATGAGCGCAGTGTTCAAAGGGCTTCCTGCTTCCTCCTGTTTATAATGAAAGTGAAGCGGGAACTGTGCACAGCGTGTCACCTCTGACCTGATGCCCAAAACTCAGGCATCTTCCCTGGAGTCAGCCCATCGGCCCATCAGGGATTCGCCAGACATACGCGGGCTGGGACTGCACAACGGGCCACCTGCGGGCCCTGCAAAGCGGCGGAAAATAAAGCCAAGAAACAGAGGTGCTGGTAACGAGGGGCGGGGCGAGCCATGTGGCCCACTCGGTGCTGCCCACGCAACCCTCCGGTAAACCAACAGTCATCCCAAATCACCACCACCAGCTGGACACAGGGAAGAGAGGGGCAAGGAGCGAAGGATGGCCGCTGCGGTGCTGGACAAAAGAGACTTCAGAGGAGACACCTAGACAGTGGCTGCCCAAAAAGAGGCATTTCAAAAATGTAAAACTGTTTATTCACCAAGAAGACACAATAACCGTCAATGAACATGCTCCTAGAAGCACAGCTTCAAAACACACGAAGTGGAAAATGACAACCGGAAGGAAAAACAGACAAATCCACAAGTATGTCTGGAGATGTCAGGGCTCCTTGCCAAGGAGTTACACCTCTGGACAGAGGCTGAGCAAGGACCTACAGTCCACCAGGACTTCAGAGAACGTTCCACCTGACACCATGCAACACACGCTCTTCTCGAGCGGAGAGAACGTTCTCCAAGACGGAGCACACTCCTGGGACATTAATAAACACTAGCAAATTAAAAAAGGAAAACCATACAAACTAATTCACAGACTGTAATGGAATTTAAACCAGGCATCCCTAACGGAAGGGCTTCCCTGGGGGCTCAGTGGTAAAGAGCCTGCCTGCCAATGCGGGAGACACGGGTTCAATCCTTGGGTTGGGAAGACAGATCTCCTGGAGAAGGAAGTGGCAACCTATTCCAGTATTCTTTCCTGGGAAATCCCAAGGACAGAGGAGTCTGGTGGGCTACAGTCCATGGGGTTGCAAAAGAGTTGGACACAATTCAGTGACTGAACAACAAGAACAGAAAGACAAGAGGGAAATATCGACACCCCGGGAAACGTAGCAGCACATCAAAATGACGCTGTTAAAAGAAGACGACGAAATGAGAAAACATCTGTAACGAATGAAAGTGAGAACACAACAGACCTCAGTGCGGGGTGCAGCTGGAGCGGTGCTTAGGGGGAAATCTGTAGCCTTAAACACTTATATTATATAACAGGAAAAAGCTCAAATCAACAATCTAAGTCCCCACCTTAGGGAACTAAAAAAAGAAAAAAGGAAAAAGTACACCCAAAGCAAGAAGAACTAATAAAGCGCAGAAATCAATGAAAAATGAAAAAGAAAGAAGAAGAAAAAGAAAAAGAAAAATGAAGGAAATCTGACACTGTTCCTCTGGAAAGACCAATTAAATCGTGAGGCTCCGGCGGAAGAAGCCAGGCAGCAGCGCCAGGAACGGGGGAGCCCACCCTGGGCCCTGCAGACACACACGGGAGCCACGGGGGCGTCCACACGGACAACTGCCCATGGTCCAGCCATATCGCCCACACAAAACCCACAAGCCAGCCTTCAGAGACCTTCCACAACAGAAATATCCAGGCCTACATGGTTTTACAGGGTGCAAACATTTAATGAAGAAATAATGCTAATTCTACACAATCTCCTCCAGAAAAAAGAAGGAATAATTCCCAGCTTGGCACAGGAGGCCAGCATTACGCTGGAAGAGAAACAGATGAGGACAGAAAATAAACAAAACCCACACTCTCATATCCCACATGAATGAAAACATCATCAACAAAGCATGAGCAAGTTGAGTCCAGCAATACCAAAGAACAGTGACAGCCGAGGAGACTTATCTTATGATGTCAGACTGGTTCAATACTGAAAAATAAATCAATATAAACTACCCTGCTGGCAGCTCAAAGAAGAAAAAACACAATCGTATCAATCCGTGGAAAAAGAAAGGGTCTGGCAAAGTTCAACATCTGTTCATGACAAACCAAAAATAAAAGACCGATCAAGAATGGAAGAGAACTCCTACATCCTGATACACATACAAAAACCTGCAACTAACGTCATTCTCGAGGGCGAAAGACTAGGAGCTCCCTCAAGACCAGACAAGCAGACACTCCAACACCAGCCTGGAAGTCTTAACCTTTGGTTAACCTCCAGTGCACCGCTGGGAGAAGACATGAAACTGATACAGACAATTTATGAAAGTCGCTCAGTCGAGTCTGATTCTTTATGACCCTGTGGACTGGAGCCCGCCAGGCTCCTCTGTCCATGGACTTCTCCAGGCAAGAACACTGGAGTGGGTAGCCATTCCCTTCTCCAGGGGATCTTCTCGGCCCAGGGGTGGAACCTGGGTCTCCCGCACTGCTGGTGGATTCTTCACCATCTGGGCCATCAGAGAAGCTCAGATAATTTAGAGACCGGAGTATCTGCGCAGTGAGACCCCAAGGAGTCAACCAAAAATAAGTACCAAAAACCCCTCACAGACCTGAAAAGTGAGCTTGGCATGGTACAGGAGGTACGATGAACAACTCAAGAGTCAATCGCCGCTCCACAGGCGCAGCGCGTAACAGCAAGGCAAAGCGAGCAAGTGTGGGGCTGACAGAGAAGACGCACGCAGGCATAGACAGACCTAACAAAGCATGCAGCACCTGGGTAGTGAAAAGACAAAATGCTGGTGAAAAAAATCAAAGATGTAAACAAACAGATACTGTGTTCATGGAATGGGAGACCCAACACAAGGAGAACGTCAGCTCTTCCCAAATGACACACAGATTTAACACAAAGCCAATAAAACTCCAGCAGGACTTTTTGGGGGTGGGGGGGAGCAGGTAGATCTAGACAAACCAACTCTAAAATTTACACAGAAAGTCAAAGGAACTAGAACAGCTAAAACAACTCTGAAGAAGAATTAAATCAGGGGGCTCACTCTCGTAGATGCTAACTCACCCCAAGGCTACAAGTAGCCGAGACAGTGGTGATGAGGTAAACACTGAGATCAACACAGCAAGGCAGAGTCCAGAAAGAGAAAAATATGCCCACCTGATTTGTGACAACAGCATAAAAGCAATTCAACCAAGGAAGGACAGCCTTTGCCGTAAATTGTCTGGAAGGAATTAAACATCTTTAGGCAGAAATAAATCTTCACCTAAACCTCACGTCTTACACCCACTTCAACTGAACATGGGTCAGAAGCTTAAATGTAAAATGTGATATCAGAAAATTTTAAGAAATAAACAAAGCAGAACATCTTTGATACGCAAGGCTAAGCAAAAAGTTTTCAGACTCAATATCTAAAAACTGATAAATTGGACTTTTTCAAAATTTAAAACTTTTGTTAAAGACGTTGGTAAGGTAATGAAAAGAACAGGCTACCGAGTAAAAGAAAATATTTGCAAATCACGTATTTGAAAAACACATATCCACTATAAATCAGGAACTTGCAAAATTCAACAATAAGTAAAAAAAAAAAAAAAAAAAAAAACCAGAACAGCAACAAGAAAAAAACAACTAAATATTTAAACAGATATCTCACCAAAAAGGCTAAACAGGTTGCAACTAATGAAAATACACTCAACACCATTAGCCATTCGGGCAGACACTCCAACTGTCGCGTTCTCATTTTCATTCAGTTGCAGATGTTTTCTAATTCTGTTTGTCATCTTCCTTTAACAGTTCTGCTGTGCTGCTGCGTTTCCCAGAGTGTGGATATTTCCCTCTTGTCTTTCTGTTTGTGTTGCTCAGTCACTAAGTCGTGTCCAACTCTTTCGCAACCCCGTGGACTGTGGCCCACCAGGCTCCTCTGTCCATGGGGTTTCCCAGGCAACACGTAAAAAGCCAAGGTGAGACAGCCATGGTGTGTGGTATCACACACCCAGCAGAAGGGCTAAATAAAATAAGAATATTGACAATACCAAGTGCTGACACAGAAGAACCCAACTCTCACGCAGCTCTGCTTAAATAACCGCCAAAGCACTTTCCAAAGCCAAACACACGCTGAACACATTGCTTAGAAATCCCACTCTGGGGTATCTACCCTGGAGAAATGGAAGTCATTGCCCCTACACAACCTGCACACAAACGTTTGTAACAGTTCTAGTCGTAACTGCCCCACGCTGAAAGCAACGACATATCCTTCAGGAAGTGAACAGATGTTGCGGTATATCCATCAGTGGAATATTACCCAGTTATAAAAAGGGACAACTACAGCAAGGAAGCAGAACGCTTGGGAACCCGTGACTCGGTTGGCCTGACAGCAGAGCACATGTTCTGGCCAAGTGCACATGGATATTCTCCAGAAAAGACCACATGTCAGGCTACAAAACAAGTCTCAGTAAGCTAAATTTATTGATCTAATGGAACTAACTCACTGAGATGAAAGTGAAGCCCAAGAGGAAAAAAACCTGGAAAACAAATATGTGAAAACTAAATAATAGACTCAAGCAATAGATCAGAGAAGAAATCACAAGGAAATTAGGAAATATTTTGAGAAAATAAAATGAACACAAAACACAGGATACCAATGAAAGCAAGGCTCTTGGGGAATTTATAGCTGTAAATGCCTACATTTTAAAAGAAAGCAAAGTAGTGAAAGTCACTCAGCCATGTCCTACTCTTTGCGACCCCATGGACTGTAGACCAGGCTCCTCTGTCCACGGAATTCTCCAGGCCAGAATACTGGAGTGGGTAGCCGTTCCCTTCTCCAGGGGATCTTCCCGACCCTGGGATTGAACCCAGGTTTCCCACACTGCAGGCAGATTCTTTACCAGCTGAGCCACCACGGCAGAGGAGGATCTCAAATCAATAACATGAGTATACATCTGAAGAAACTAGAAAAGGAAGAGCAAATTAAGCTCAAAGCTAGAAGAAAGAAAATAATAAAGACTAGAACAGAGATAAATGACACAGAAAACAGAAAAACAGTAAGAAAATCAACAAACCAAAAAGCTGGTTATTTGAAAAGATCAACAAAATCAACAAATCTTTGGCTGAAATGACTAATATGTTTCAATATAGATAAAAATCTGCTATATTTCTAAACAGCAGCAATGAAAAATCTGAAAAAAAAAAAAAGGAATTTAACAAAATCAGTCCACTTACAAGAGCGTTAAAGAGAACAAACTACTTAGGTTTTAATTTACCAAGGGAGGTAAAAGATTTGTATACTGAAAACTGCAAAAGATTGCTGAAAGAAATTAAAGAAAAACTAAATAGATAGGGAGATATACCATGTTCATGGATAGGAAGACTTAAAATGGTTAAGACGTCAGAGGAGTTGAAACCACCTTGGAAAAGAACAAATTGGGAAAATTCATACTTCCTGATTTCCAAACTTGGTGATACAGTTTCAGAAAGATACAGTAATCAGAAAATAAAGGACTTCATGGTGACAACATCATGGAGCAATCTCACTTCTGAGAGAAAGACACTGGTCTCAAAAGATTAAAATTGTAGGACTCCTCTTATAGAACATCACTGAGAAAGAAACGGAACTGTGGGGAAGAGACCAGATCAGAGGCTGCAGCAGGACCGCGGGTGTGCGGGGGCGACCATCAGCTGACAGCAGGAGGGGCTTTGAAGTGACGGCGTTAGTCTGCGCTCTGATTAAGGGGCGAGTAATTAAAATGCCTGGGACTGTACACCAAGAAAAAGACAATTTGGAAAGACTGATGCTGATATTGGAAGACTGATGCTGACATTGAAGCTCCAACACTTTGGCCACCTGATGAGAAGAGCCAACTCACTGGAAAAGATTCTGATGCTGAGAAAGATTGAGGGCAGGAGGAGAAGCGGGTGACAGAGGATGAGATGGCTGGATGGCATCACAGACTCAATGGACAAGAGTTTGAGCAAACTCCAGGAGACAGTGAAGGACGGGGAAGCCTGGCGTGCTGCAGTTCATGGGTTGCAAAGAGTCGAACACAAGCAACTGAACAACAACAGCTATATAACAATTCTAGAAGTCAAAGGTAACAAGCCTCCTGGTATATGTTCTGAGGCTTATCGTGATGGTGATTACAAGCAGGGGCACACATCTGTCAAGTTTGACTGTGGTGTCTGGTGGGGTGGGTGGGTGGAAGAGGAGTGTTTGACCACTGACATTCTTCAGATCTGGAGGAACACGGTGATAAGCAAAAGCAGACGGGCTTTCACTTTACTCACTGTTTTCATGCGTGCATGCTCAGTCATGTCCGACTACACGACTCCATGGACTGTAGCCCATCAGGCTCCTCTGTCTGTGGGACTTTTCCAGGCAAGATACTGGAGTGGGTTGCTGTTCCCTTCTCCACGGGATCTTCCCGACTCAGGGATCGAGCCCGTGTCTCCTGCATTGGCTGGAGGGTCTCACCACTGAGCAACCAGGGAAGTCCAATCATTGTTTTAAGCTTCTCCAAGACAACATGCTGTCTGAGGTCTCCTCTCTGGGGAAAAACTCCCACGGCCCCACCCTCAGTGCCCCACGACACTGGGCATTAGAAGGGACATGTCCTGTTGGATGTGGAGTACGGCCCGATGACACGGACGTTTAAAATCCCTCAGGGCTGACACTGAAGGGGAAGCTTGGGGTGCAGAGCCTGACCTACAGGAAGCACTGGGTGAACGTCAGCTGTTTTGGTGCAAAGATTATGACAGCTGCTGATGGGGGCGGGAAGGGTGTCTTAGTTTCACAACCATAATGCATCAGAATCCTACATGCAAGTACCATCGGATTTCTGGGACTCAGAAAACACGCATGTGTGTATGTAAAAACATGGGCAATAGTTCATGCAGAAATATTCATCATAGCTTGTTCTCAGCAGCTAAAAACATGAAATAATTCAAGTTCCAAAAGGGGACTAGTCAACTGTAGTATGAGACAAACTAAGGGTTAATGTTTACACGAAGACTGCAGAAACACAGAAAAGCGTTACAAGACAAAGTGGAGGGTTGGGGTTTAAATGGTGTCGGTCTCACTGCACACAATGGTTATGAACAGAAAAATTGGTAGAGACTTCAGCTGAAGATGGTGGCTTCTACATTTACAATTAAGTGCAACCTCTCTCAAAATTCCTTTAAAATGAGAGCATGGGTCTTCCTGACTTCTTGTGAGGCCTACTTCTGAATAGACAAAGAAAATAGAAGTCACAGCGTCCAAAAAACCTTAGAAGTTGGAAAACAGAAGCATAGTGGTAAATGACACAACAGAGCTAAGCCCTGGACCAGCGTGGACATGCCGAGAAGTTTCCACCACTAACAGCCCCGAAGGTCTCGGAAACGGCATCACGGGGAGTTCACTTCTGAAAGCAGTTTGGAGTCTCTCTCTCTCTCTCCCCCGCTTCTCAGGGGAGAATTGCAGGAACCTGCACAAACCCAGGAGGAAGCGCATGTCCTCTTCAGGGAGCCTCTGTCGACAGTGGCAAGGAGCACGGCCCCACGGGTGCCGCCACGCGGGAGGCCACCACCGCCAGGAGCTCTCCAACGTCCCTCTGGAGACCCCCCACAAGCCTGGCCACCTCCTCCCGCACCATCTAAACAGACTGTGCAAAGCTGATGCCACGGATCCTCTCAGCGTCTACAGTTCTCCAGAGACAACACACAGACCTGGCAGCATCCTGTGGGGGAAGCACTGTAACCGCGAACGCAAGTTTTCAACGTTTGTAGGACGATGCAGGGCGCGCGCCCCAGCTGGCTCCGTGGTAAAGAATCCACCTGCCAACACAGGAGACGTGAGTTCAATCTCTGGGTCGGGAAGATCCCCTGGAGGAGGAAATGGCAACCCACTCTAGTATCCTTCTCTGGAAAATCCCATGGACAGAGGAGCCTGGAGGGCTGCAGTCCTCGGGGTCACGGAGAGGCAGACACGACTGAAGTGACTCAGCACACACACGCACACAAGTTGATGCAGATTATCTAGTTCATCTTGGCTGAGGTGTGGGAGTCCTTGGTTTTTGAGGAAGTGGTCCATCGTCCCTGAGTTGATGATTCTGTGAGCATAAATTGCTCATGACACCCCCGCGTGCTCTCAACGGCTGGGGTTCTGTAGAGGAGTCCCCGCTCCTTCCAGGCACTGATGCTCTGGGCCTCCACTTTTTCTACTTGTCACCTTTGCTGGAGCTTCACTAATTTTCAAAGAGCTGGCTTTCGGCTTCAGTGATTTTCTGTTTTTCTCCTTTCACTCTATTTGCTCTTTACGAGTGCCTCCTTTCTGCTTGCTTTGGGCTCCCTTTGCCCTTCTTTTTCCAAGGTCTGGAGACTGGACTATAAACCAGACATCCGCCTGCTCTCCTAGAGCAGACAGCCGGGGCCGGGCACTCCTGCCTGAACCACAGACGCTCAAAGGTATGTTTTCACCATCACTTGGCTGTGTGTCCCTCTCCTTTGCGACGCCCTCTTTCACACCCGGGCTGTTTAACAGTGTGTTTAATCTCCAAATGCCAGGAGACTCCCCTGGGTTCCCCTGGCACGGACTTCCGGATCGAGCTCCTTCTGGACACAGGACACACGGGGGTGAAGCTGACGGCCCAGGACGAGCCGTTCCGCGAGCGGGTGTGGTCCGTCCCGCCGTGCCTCTGCGGCCGATCGGGTCCTGCTCACTCCTCCCGCGTCTCCGCTGCCTTTCGCTCCAGTCCTGCTGTGCTGCGAGCACAGGTGGGTCTGCCCACGCCTCCTCCCAGGCCACCGCTCGGCTTCGTGAGTGGAAGTCACGCTTCTGTGCAGAGCCTCACGCAGGGTCCCTTTTGGTCCGCCGTGTTTTACCTGACATTATTCCATCGGCACAAGCCACACCTACTCTAAAAACATCCATGCGTTTGTGCCCAGGTGCCACTTCTCGTTCTCTTACTTTCTACCTGCCTGTGCTGTCATGGCTGAAGTGGGCCTTGCAGATAAAATGTAACTGGGTCGCGTTTGTATCCACGCTGCCAGTCTGTCTCCTAATCAGTGCCTTTGCATTAAACGTGACTTGACTTCCTGGTGGCTGCATCTGCCACTTCACTCATGTTCCCTGTTCGTTCCCTCGGTCTCCCTTTTTCTGCCTTCCTGTGGGCTCCTTGGCCACTTTCTAGAATCTCATTCTGCAGCGTTTTGGAAACATGGCGCTGTACGCATTTCTTACTGTTGCTGGAAGCGTGAAGATGCACACACGTAACGTGGCTTCCCGGTGCGGACAGACTCCCGTGCCCGCTGTCAAACCAGGTGGGCTTGAGGCTCCCACACGTGTGCTGAGCACCATCACGGGGCGCTCCAGGCTTCCACCCTTGGGGATGACTCACGGAAACGCAAGGACAGCCTGCCATGCTGACGCGGCTCGCTGCTTCTCCCGTGCCGCTGTCCTTTCCCCGTGGAGGTTCCAGGCTTTCCCCTCTCACCGTGCCCCTCATGCCCAGGAGCTTCCTCTGACGTTCATCAAGGGCAGGTCTGCTGGTGACAGATTCTCTGAGCTCCGCTTCGGTGGAGGGTGTCTTGATTTTTCTTTCATCCCTGAGGATGTTTTTGCTGGCTGACAGCTCTTTTCTCTCAGAACTTGAGAAATGTTGTGCATTTCCTCTGGCTTCTGCAGTGTCAGATGAAAAACTCGCTGCTGCTCAGATCCATGTCCCCACAGATAATAGTGTTTCTCTCCAGCTCCTTTCAAGACTTTTCCTTTGTGATTAATTTTGGAGGTTGATCAGGAGGTTGATCAGCACGTGTCACGGTGCGGGTTTCTTCGGTTTTATGATGTAAGGGCTCCACTGAGCTTCTGAAATCTGTAGTTCCATGCCCTTCACCAGATCTGGGAAACTGCCAGTCATTACTTCTTAGGGTGTCTTCTCAGCCTCAACGCCCTTCTCCCCTCTGGGACCCCAGCTAAGCGAGGTCCCCCTGTCTCCTGACCACGGGTCCCTGAGGCTCTGCTCCTGTTTGCTCCGTCTGTCTCCCTGCTCTCTGCTGAGGGGTTTCTGCTGACCTGGCAGTCTACTGTGGGGCGTACCTGCTGAGTTTTCTATTTTGGTTATTGTATTTTTCTGGTGTATAATTTATATTTGGTTCTTTTTTTTAAAACATAGTTTTTATTTCTTTGTTGAAATTTGTTATTTGTTTAGAGAGGATGCGTAACTGTTTGCAGAAGCACTCTTACGAGGCTGCTGTAAAATCCTCATCAGGGAGTTCCGTCTGAGTCACCGAGGCGCTGGTGTCTGTCGACGGTCTTGTCTTGTCCCAACTCCAGGTAGGATGGGTTTTACTGTATCCTGGACACGCCAAGCACCATGTTGCAAAACCTCACCCCCCCACTGAAGACCAGACATTTATTTTCTTGAGAGAGAAGACAGCAGGTCTTGGAGAGAGGCACAGCAGGCGGAGGGCAATGGAGGGCCGTGTCTACGAACGCCAACCCCTGGTCCTGCCCCAACTCTGTACCCGGAAGCTGGCAGCCCACCTCCAGACGGGGCTCTTCCCCAAATATGCAAGGGTGCACGGTGAAACGGCCACGGTAGACCTAGAGAAGCCGCCGGCACAGGGCCCAGCAGGCCCAGGCGGGACTGGCGCCCCCTCCTCTGAGCGGACGCCAGGGCCGCAGGGGCGGCATCAGCAGGAGGCCTCCCCCCAAGCCGCCACGCTGGCAGAGGAAGCAGCGTGAGAGAAGGGGGCACGGGCTGAAGGAGACTTCGGAAAGTCCCATCACTGACATCAAAGAGCTAGTGAACATATCTCACACGAGGGAACACTCAAAGAACAACAATGCTTCCAAAAACCCAAAAACCTCAGTAACTTAGGAGTATGACAGCAGAAATAAAGTAAGAACGGGCTGATAGATTTGAGAACATTTTATAGAAAGTAAAGACAAATGACAGAAGATAGGACCAAAAGTGTTTTTATAACAAAGTATCCAGAAAGTGCAACATCTAAGTAACAGCTTCAGAAAGAAACAACAGAGAAAACAAGAGGAAAAATGACCAATGAATAATCGAAGGGACTTTCCAAGAGCTGGAGGGTGAGAGGCCACGGGCCACCCAGCCCGAGACACGACAGCGTGGCCGTGACATTTCAGGACCCTGGACAGCAGACGGCCGGCGGTCCTCCGGAGAGCAGCACGGGGCAGGCTGGGACCCCGGGCCCAGAGGCTCTGCTCCGGGGGAGGCCGCCCCTCCCGCCCGCCACAGGGTCAGTGCAGGAGTGGAAGCTGGGCTCAGTCCCGGCTGGGCCGCCCCCCGGTTCCTGCAGCCAGGCAGCAGGTAGCCCGGGGCCCAAACGCACTGCAGGAGCTGTGCTCACGGGGGCGTCGGCAGCAGGCAGAGGCGGCCTACTGACGGGGAGCGGGCTTCCTCCCGACGGAGTGGCCTGGTCGGGAGGGCGTGAGGCCGCAAAGGCCTCCTCGACCAAACGCGAGGATCCCACAGTGGCTCCCCTCCCAACCGAGCCCTCAGCCCGGGGGCACCGGGGTCTGAGGCATCCTCAGCCTCGCCGTGGTTCAGACCAGGCCCAGGCCCGCGGGGATGGGTCACGCTTCTGCCTGGGTCCTGGGTGGTGGCCGTGTGGCCACGTCCCTCTGCAGCTATGCCCTCCTCTGAGGCAGAGCCTGTCTCTGGACCCACGGTGCTTCAAGGATACTCAAGACCACGCGCAGGGGGCTCGGCGAGGATCCGCTCACAGCCGAGCCCCAGCAGCCTGGAAGGGCGTGGGCGGGTCCCAGGGCACAGCCATCCTGGGAGGGGGCATCTCCAGGGTCAGGGTCCCCCAGCCCTGAGGCAGGGGCTGCTCCTGCTGGACTGGGCCTGGGGCTGTGTGGGTGGGGCCCGGAGGGCAGTGAGGGCCCTGGGGGTTTGGGGGACGAGCCGGCCCCCATACGGATGCCCGGTCTCAGGAGGATGAGCCTGTCCAGGCCCTGAAACACAGACAGCACCTGGGGTTTGCCGGAGCCGAGCCGCAATGGCAGGGAGCGAGAGCCCAGCTCTCTTCCAGCCGAGGGGCCCCTGAGCTGCTGCTGCTCAAGTCTTTACTCGAGTTCCACGCAGCTTTCTTCAGTAACAGAGTCATGCTTCAAAATGTCACACGTGCACACCTGCCATGTCACATGTGTTGCATGTATCATGTATGTTTCACACGTGTGATCTACCCGCAGCGTCTCTCCCTGCGCGAGTGACACAGCGTGGCTGAGCCCACGCTGCCCCGGCCCGCCAGGCTCGCGGGAGGCTGCAGGTCATGCAAAGGTGGCGGGTGGGTGGTGGCCGGCCGGCCTTCGGGTGCACCGACCCTGTGGGAGCCGGGCTCCCGGGTCAGCGGTTTCAGGAAAAGACTCTCAGTAGCAGTCCTGCTGCGCGGGGGGTGGGGAGGACTAGAGGGGAAGCTGCCGGGGTTCACTCAGAGCGAGCCCTCCCGAGCACCGGGGCGGATGGTGGTGGTGGCCTTCCCGGCCCCTGTCCTCCAGCTGAGCAGTTTCCCGGGAAAGCCAGGAAGCCCTCAGCCGCGTGGAGGACGCTGACCCCATGGTCACGGCCATGAGATGCTGGGGGCAGAGGGCACAGGCTCCTGAACAGTGAGCGGGGCGGGGGTGCGGGCGCCTGGGGACCCTCACCCCCACAGCCTGGAGGAAGGACGTACGGGCCCAGCGGGCAGCGGCCAGGCCCTCCCATCAGCCCACCCACTGCTCCTGGGAACACGGCTGAGCCTCCCCAGAGCTGCCCTTCCAGCCAGCGAGCACATTCTCTGGAGCCCCCCGAGTCCCGTGGGAGCACCCCCACTGCATGTCGTCACACACGCACGCCCGTGGGTGAAGCAGAGTCAGGTCCCCACAGACAGCACCATGCCGGGCTCGGGGCAGGAGGAGGCCGGTGAGCAACGGCCAACCCGGTGCAGGGGCGGAGAGCAGAAACCTATGATGACAACACGGCAGGGGTGGGCACAGAGGAGCCGGGGGCGGGCACAGAGGAGCCGGGGGCAGGGCAGGGCAGGACGCACCTGAGTGAGCTCACCTCCTCCCTGGAGAACAGGAAGCTCTGCTCAGCTGGGCCCGCCTGCGACTTCAGTATCTTCAGCTCCATCTCCAGCTGTGAGGAGACACGGGCAAGAGGTCAGCCTGGACCACGGGAGACACAGGTGAGAGGTCAGCCTGGACCAGGGGAGACACGGGCGAGAGGTCAGCCTGGACCACGGGAGACACGGGTGAGAGGTCAGCCTGGACCAGGGGAGACACGGGCGAGAGGTCAGCCTGGACCAGGGCCCCAGGAGACACGGGCGAGAGGTCAGCCTGGACCAGGGCCCCGGGAGACACGGGCGAGAGGTCCGCCTGGACCAGGGCCCCGGGAGAC
>SNSB01003624.1:1086309-1096890 GCA_012922965.1 Capreolus pygargus
GGGAGACACGGGCGAGAGGTCCGCCTGGACCAGGGCCCCGGGAGACACGGGTGAGGTGTCAGCCTGGACCAGGGCCCTGGGAGATATGGGGCGAGAGGTCAGCCTGGACCATAGGCCCCAGGAGCCCGGGGGTGCAGCCACCTCCCTGTGGGGGGCAGGCGAGGAGACCCTCCTCCCTGGGCTCCTATCTGCCGCCAGGCCTCCCGCAAAAAGAGCTTTGGTGTTTTAGTTCTTGTCTCCACAACAGCCTTGGAGGGAGACACTGTCACACGGGTACGTTGACGGGAAACGCCAGAATCTGGGGCAAGGGGACCCAGCAGCCGGAAAGAACGTATTCCAGCGCTGAAGCACTTTGATCGGTTCTAACAGTCCTGATCCATTATTTATTTTGGATGTCAGAGTCCTCTACAGGATGTCAAGTCGCACAGACCGTCTGGAAGGCAGCGAGGAAGTGAGCTGCCGTAACCCGTGGGGTTGGGGTGGGGGTGGGGAAAGGCAAGGCTGGAGAAGAGCAGGGAGGACACCGAGCCGTGGACCCGAGGGGGACAGTGATGGGGCGGGTGGTCCCGTGGGGCGGGGCAGACCCCAGCTGTGGGCAGCGCGCTCGGCCCTGGCTGCCCTGGGCTCCGAGGGCCCCAATGGGACACGGTGGGCGGAAGGACAGGCCAGGTGGCCGGCCGCGGGCACAGGACCATGTCCCCACACTGGCCTCCAGCCGTCCCTCAGCCCACCCTCAGGGCCTGCCACCCCTGCCCCCCAGCCAGCCCTGCCCCCCGCGCACGGGTCACTGACACTCAGCTCGGGTATTCCTGGCCCGCTGCCCCACCCGGGACTCCTGCTGGTCTGGCTGTTCTGATGCCCAGTGAGGACCTTAACCCTGTTGAGTTCCCCACTGAGCCCCTGAGGGAACAGGGAAAGCCAGGAAGGCTCCTCGAGGGGTCCACACCAGCCGCAGGCCCCGGATGGGAGTGGGGCGGCGTCACCGAGGCGGGCTCTGTGGCCGGGCTGACGCCTGAACCGAGCCCTCCAGGCCAGTCCTGCGAGGGCCTCCTTGCGCGACCTGATTGGAGGGATTCCTGGGCCCCAGACACCCAATACTGTGACGCCCTGACCGGCCGTCAGGTCCCTGCAGGAGACCCTGCCCCTAAGTGGGCCAGCGGGCCTGGGAGACCTGAGCCTGCCCGCCGGAGCACAGACCAAGCACAAGCACCCTGGGGACCAGCTCCCAGAACAGCCTCGCCGAACTGAGTTACACGTGAGCCCACAGCCAACTCCTCCGCCTCTCCCGGCGCTGAAGGACACGGCCCAGCGCCCGCCGCGCTAGCTGCACCCCCCAGAGGTGGCAGAGGCCCTCGGCGGGGCCCCTTCATCAGGGCGATGGCCCGATTCACCAGCCCACATCAATGACGCCCGCGCCACGTGGTGTCACGAGCAGAGCAGAACCTGGTCGTGTTCGGGCCAGCGGCGTCCACGTGTCCAGAGGCCCCCAGACCTCTGCTCGGAAGCTGGGGCTTGGACAAAGCTCCTCCTGGGAACCAAGCTGTCCGTGTGCTGCTGACCCTGAGTGCCCAGTCCCTCCTCTCTGATGCCATCCGCAGATCCTACCTGGCGGCTGGTGGTGGTCACCCAGGAGCCCCCCTCCTCACTGTCTCCACCTTCACGGTCATGATCAAACACACTGGCAGACACGAACTTCCCTGGATCAGGAAGGGTCTCCGCTAGGGGAACATGGGCCCGGCAGTCGATCCAAATTGGTCCCTGTTCTGTGCAGGTGGGGGCTGATCTGACAGCAGGGCACGGTGGTGGTCTCTCCTGGAGACCCACAGCCCTGTGCCAGGCCCTGCCGGAGGCCCACGCACCCCGTCCTGGAACCCGCGGGCACTCTGCAGCCTCTGGAATCGCACTCAGACGGGTGAAGTGGAGAGGCCTCTCCCCAGCTTTGCCCGGACCCTCGCCCAGCCCCCAGCCCCCAGGCTGGGCTCACGCGTTTACCAGCTAAGAGGCTGATGATCTTCCCTTCCTTACAATGTGTTTATTGTTTATAAAAACGGAACATTTCCTACACGTTGTTCTGTATGTTAGTTTTTTTCACGTAGTACATCTGGAGGCATTTGCAGATCCGCACACAGAGAGCGCCCAGTTCGCCGTCATGGGTCCGGGAACCGCCCCCGACAGCCAACCTCCTGCCGACCAACATCTGACCTGCTTCCTGTCCGGCGGCTCAGACACGCCGGTCCCCTGGGCACAAGCCGACCTGCAGGCCGAGTCCCAGAGCTGCATGTCTGCCTGCAGTCCCACCTGACGTCATCACCGCACAATGCGCGGTGGTCAGCCGGCTCACAGGCTGCGGTGACCGCAAGTGTTCACTGCAGGGCGCCCAGCCCGGGGCGAGCGAGGAGCTTGGGCTGCTCATGCTAAAGGCCCCGAGCCCTTGGCGGCTTTCAGGGAGGGCTTTTAAGGACAAGATCGGGGCGAGGGCTGTGGGTGTCTGAGCGGCCTGAAGGCATTCTTCTGCTCTGTTGTGGGGAGGTAACTGGGGGGTATTTTGGGCGTCAACACCATCAACCTTCTGGATCCAACTGGCCTTGGGCCCACGTGCGGGGGGTCAGCACCTAGTGAAAGTCTGAGCTGGCAGGGGTCTTGGTGTCTGCAGACAATGAAGCACACGGGCCAGGAAGCTACCCACTGCCTCGAGGAGGAACTGAAGGCCCTGGACGTCCTGCTAGAGCTGAACTCATCACTGCTCTGTCCTGCTGTTTCCCTCTCTGCGTTTCCTTGCTTTTCTGATTAAATGTGCTCTTTGGCACTGGGGGACAGCCTGGGAGGTAAAGGTCTTTCACAGACGAGAGGCGGGGACCCGGGAAGGCCCCACGGGTCCTGCTGGGCTTCAGGGTGGGGCCCAGCCGGCCTCGAGGCGGCAAAGAAAGGCTCCTCGCCCCCCAGGGGCGCATGCGGCTTCCTGTCTGTAACCAGGTCAGCTTTGGACATCCGGTCGACAAGAATCCTGGGGCCTTCTCTCTCCTGCCTCACCCACCCCATATTTTAAAAAGTACCCAAACCACCTATTCTCGGAACCTGGGGCTCGGGGAGGGTGAAGCCCCACGTCCAGGGCCCGGCCGCGGGCGGAGCCGGCTTGTCTGTCAGCACCCGCGGCTCCTGCGTCCACCCACCTCCTACCGCTGCTGGAGTAGGAGGGAGGATTTTCCTCATCGTCTGACTCGTCTCTGTAGACACAGGCTCCGTCAACTTTCTGTGCGTTGGCTCGGCCGCCCACCCCCTCGCGGGGTCTCAGGTGGGCTGCGGGGTCTGCTGGCCGACCGTCCCGCCCCAGCCGCATCCCTGCTCCTCCCCAGCTCCAGTCCCGCGTCTCTTCCCGTCCAACAGTGACAGCTGCGAGCTCCAGAACACCAAGGTATGGTTCTAATACCCGACGATGCTGCCGCATTGTGACTTGGGTGGGACTAATCTAGCATCTTCCTATTTACAGCGTGTCGGTTTTCACTTGAAATGAATACACTCGTGCTGAGAAATTACCCGTATGTTATTAGGGGACTTAAGACTGACTGTTGGACTTTGTCAAGCAGGTTTTTAGGAAATACGGAGCAGACGTCCTGTGAGCTGACAGCCCAGGGTCAGAGCGGCAGCCTGGCCTGGAGAAGCCCTGCGCACATCCCGTCCCGACACGTGTGGATGCCCACAGCACCTCCGAGCACCTGCGCACATCCTGTGACACGTATGGATGCACGTGGCACCTCCAAACGTCCCGTCCCGACATGCGTGGAACACGCGGCACAGATGGGCCCCTGCGGAGTTGGCGTCCATACAACCCAAGCTTCCCTCCCCTGTGCCCAGGCAGCCTGGGCGGTGTGGATGGCGCTGGACCTGCAGCGGGATTTCCCTGGGACTCACACTCTGATGCCGTTCCGTCTCTTCCTTTTTGCTGGCGGGGCGACAGAGGTGGCTGGTTTTTTTTACAAGTTGGTAGTAACTGGTCTGTTTGAAATTTCTCTCTCTTCTGGAGTCAGTATTCATAGGTTATATTTTCGTAGAAAAATGATTCATCTCATTCAGGTTTTCACTTTAAACAGAGTTGCAACATAATTCCTAACTTTTTACATAACTCATGGGGACCTCGTGCTTGTCTCCGGGGTTCTCTCTAATGCGCGTTTTCAGCGGTCCTCCTCCGCAGAGGGGAGGCCTGTGTGCAGGGCAGTGCTCACGCTGTGTGTGAGTCCACCTCCACGGCTGCGCAGCAGCACATGGGAGCCTCGTCCAGGGCAGACCGGAGCCTTCGGGGCCCAGGACACTCTCTCCTCACCCGCCCCAGCCCGGCCAGCAACTCCAAGCTAACTACTCTTATTTCTTCATTTGGGAGGTGATGCTTTCTATCAATTTTTTACTAGGATTGTGAATAATTAATATGTTTTACTAGTTTGTTTTCAAAGCACAGGCATTTGGATTTATTTGTTATTTCTACCATTTTTCACTTTCTCATTAACTTCTACTTTGATCTTTACAAATTCCTACTTCTCCTTTACTAAGGTTAATTCTGTCTTCCTGTTCCAAGTTCCTGGATTGGGTGTTTAATCCATACATATTCACTCTTTCTTATTCAATAACATAAATATTTAAACCTGTGATTTTTCTTCTCAGCGCTGGTCTGGCTGTTTCCCACAGGCTCTGAAGGGAAGAGTTCCCATTAAGACTATTTTCTCAATTTTATGACCCAAGAATGAGACCGAGTCTTTTGCTCTATTACTTTTTTTCTTTCAAGAATTAGGTGCTATTTCTTTTTTTGGTTATGCTCTTAAATTCAAATTTCATCAGAGTGTGATCAGAGATAACCAATTTGTCCTAGTTCTATTGGAAATTTTTTAAGTTTTAAAAAATTTTATTTTTTATTTTTGGCTGTGCCGGGTCTCCACTGCCGTGTGCAAGCTTCCTCTAGTCGAGGTGCATTCGGGCTCCTCACTGTGGAGGCCCCTCTTGTCGAGGGGTACGTGCTCCAAGGAGCAAGGGCTCAGCAGCTGTGGCTCCAGACTGGAGAGGCCCCACGGTCTGTGAGCTCGCCCCAGGCGAGGACGGGACCCGTGTTCCCTGCACTGCAGGGCGGTTCTCAACCAGGGGTCCACCAGGGAAGCCCGTGCTACCTGAGGGTGCTGGGTCTCGCAAGCCAGCGTCACCTGGTGGTCTGGTGAAACCGCCAGGGCTGGACTCACCCTCTCGCTCAGCTCCATCCTGAGGAAGACCCCGGGGACAGCACCTGCTAAGCCCCCAGGCTGGCCGAGGCGACGGCCTTCCTGCTGCTCAGGACACCTGCCACAGCGGGCCCTCCAGCCAACTCCGCCTCCTCTGCAGCAGGGTCGGGTCACAGGCGGCTCCAGGGGAGGTCAGAGTGGGCGTGCTGGGAGAGGTTCTCACAGAGGAGGACCAGCATGCAGTGGAGCCGGGGAGCCAAGGCACAGAGCACGAAAACCCGAACACCGGAAACGGGCAGGGGATCCTCAGTTCTGGTCTCAGTCACTGGTAGTCAAGTCTGCTGGGGGCGACTCTAAAGCAACACACCGCCCAGTACCTTCTGGAAGAGGGTCCGGCGCTCCAGGGAGGTCGGGGGAGAGCAGGGCCAGGACAGAGCTTCCTGGAAGGACCTGGGGAGGGACAGACCCCAGACAGCCGGGCTGTCTGGCAGGGACTGCCTGCAACTCCAGCTCCAAGCTGGCCCCTGGAGACCCGCCCGCGCCTCGCCCCACGCTCCAGCCAGGGACAGAGCGGGCTGCTGAGGGCGCAGAGTCCCTGTTTCTCTCCCCCTGACCCAGCGTCGCCCCGCCCTCCGCGCCTCCTCCCAGCAGAGCTGGAGAGGGTGCTTCTGTCACAGATCGAGGCCCTGGGCGGGACTGAGCCTCCCCAGGAAGAAACACTGACCCGCGGGCAGCAGCACGCAGGATCCCAGAGAGGTGGGCCCTGAGGGCGGCCCAGCGCACGGTCGGGGAGCACCCAGGACGCGGCAGCAGCTGGAGCCCACGGGGTGCGCGCGGGCAGGGAGGAGGGGCACCTGAGGACCCAGCAAACCGAGCGGCCCCGGGGCTGCGGACGGACACAAGGAGGACCGGAGAGACCAGGCCTGCTCCCCGCGGCCAGGCTGGCGTCTCCGGGTCCGCGGGCGCCGGGCAGGCACTCAGCAGGCATCAACTCCCCAGCAGAGCGCTGCCCGCCCCGGGCCCACTGGTGACACGGCCCCTCCCTCTCCGTGAGGAGACTGGACGCCAGTGGTCCTCAAGGCGAGCTTGCTAGTACAGCACGACCTTTAGACAGAATCCGTGAACGACAGTTTAATTCACCGGGCCAGTACCCAACCCCACAACGCGCTCCCCCTCCCCCAACGCAAGTCTAACTAGCATGGCCGCTGGTGAGCCCCAGCGTGAGGCGTCACACACGTCTCAGCACAGGAGCCCGGCCTCCGTCCAGCCCCACGGATGGTCACGATGGGGCTGAGGGCCTGGGTTTCCAGAGCTGCCCACCCAGGGCCTTCATCACAGAGGTCCAGGCCGCTGCCTTCTCCCCCGGAGCCCCACCAGGCAGGGCCCCAGGCCTCCTGGAGACGAGAAGATGCTGAGACCAGAGGGGACCACAGTCGAAGGGCCTGCTCGGCCTGGACCCTTCGAGTACCCAGGAAGGTCTCGGGGGCGGGGGCGGTGGTGCTGCGTCCTGGGAGGGCCTGGAACGGCCCCCTTGTCAATTCTACTCAGTCTGAGGGCCACGCCAGGTGCAACAGGCCACAGGCAGTCACCACCAGCTCAGCCAGCTGCTGACCTGAGCTCGGACACACCGTCGCCTCGGATAAAAAGAAGCCCCGCTGAAGAACGTGTCCAGGCTGTGTTTTGCCCTGGAAGGCCATTTCTCGAGCGGGCACATTTGCTGACAGCGCTCCCAGCACCAAGCTGCAGGGCGCCGCCAGCTCCCAGGGGAACCTGTCCACCAGCTGTAGTCCAATGGGAGGCCCATCCAAAACCTGGCGAGCGCGCGCCAGGCCTCGCCTGGGGCAGGAGATGGGAGGACGGCTACGAAAGTGCAGAGGAAAGATCCAAGGCCGCGCTGTGTCTGCTGTGGGAGCCACGCAGGCCCCGTGAGCGCGGCCCCCCTGCGCTCATTCGGAGATGGGGCTCCCCGCCAGCGGGACCCCGGCCCTCCGCCCCCGTCACAGCCTGGCTCTCAGAGATGTGGGGGCCTCTCACGGCCACAGGGTCAGTCACCGTCCGGCTCCACCTACACGAGCCTAAGCAGCTGGGCCTGCACACGTGGGCTCATGCCTCCGGGCCAGGCCCCTGAGAAAGCAGCGTTTCCCCGCAGGCGCTGAGGCTTGGGGCAGGCCCAGGGCTGGGGACCACTCCTCACGGTCTCCGTGGTCACCTCCGGGCCCGACCGACACGCCCGCCTAGGACAGACCCAGAACGTGAAATGACTCACCACCAGTCAGAACCAGGAGGTGCTTTTAATAATTTACGGAAAGGCGGCTGGCCCCACTGGAGGACTGTGATAAGGCTGGATGTCTGGCTGGGGGGTGCATGCGGGCGGTGGTGCCAATGGTGAACGATGGAGGCTCACCCCCCTCCCGGTGATTCACTGGCCTGAGCACTGCGGTCGACAGTGACGCAGCGTCAGCAAGATCCGTGGGGTTGGGCACGGCCCAGCAGGGCTAGGAACCATCTCCCACCATCCGTGTGATCTGTGCCTGAGCCCCAGGACTCAGGGAGCACCGCTGGTCTCCCATGCAGGGGAAGCCCCGGAGGCCTGCAAGCCCCTGGAACCTGCCTGGCTGCGCCATCCACAGGCAACGGAGGCGGCTGTAAAGCACGTGTCACTGGGCGGCACACGAAGCCTGGATGCCCACAGCCTGGACCACTGCGCCCGCTTGGAGACGGAGCGGAGGAGGAGGGCGGTGGGAGGCGGAGGGGGTCGCCAGGCGCCCATGCTCACTTGCCGTCTGGACTGGCGCTTCCGGGAGGAGCCCTGGGAGGCGGGCCAAGGACCCCAGCAGAGGAGTCCAGCCCAGTCCCTGAGGTCGAGTGACAGCAAGGGGACAGTTAGAACCAAAACCTCCCCTCCAGCCACAGCCCGCCCAACCTAATGAGGGCCGGGCGTGTCAAAGACACAACTGCATGGGGGACGTCTTTCCTTGGGATGTTAATTGCATTTAAAGAAAAAAACAGGAATGGTACTTACACACACTAATTGGCACGAATTTGCTAATTATTAACAAAAAGTCAAACTGTCTTTGTGCTGTCATCTGCAATTACCTAAAGATGCTTAATTATTACTAATTTTTTTTTAAACGTCTCTTCTTGCCTAGCGAGCTGACTTTGGGCCGGACAACAGCAGGTCAGGGAGCTGGGGCTGGGAAAGCAAGAGCAGGAGCCTTCCTGGACAGAGGCCCTGGGGCGGTCAGGGCCCCTGGATGCAGGCTGCTCGCAGCCCAGACCCAGAGGAGCCCCACCCTCTGAGCGGCAGCAACACCCCGGCAGGACCGAGGCCTTGGGCACTGGCGCAGGAGGGCGGGCTGACTGTGGCCTCCAAGCCTCAGCACGGGAGGGTCACTGCCCCTGCCCCAGTCTCTTCCTCCTCCACCCCTCGAGGGTTTACATCAGAGCAGAAAGCCGCTTGTAAGCAAACACAGGTATTTCTGGGCGGTCCCGCCCCCTGAGGCCTGGCCCATTGGCATCAGGCTGGGTCCTGGGGCTGCAGGGCCCTCTGGGCCCAGTTGGGAGGAGAACAGAGGCTCGCATGCTCCCGCCCTCGGGTCCCTGCACTGCCACTCCTCATTTTCCCTTCAACAAGGAAAGAGAAGAGAGAAGTGAAATAAACACCACAAAATAAGCTAAAGATGGGACAATCAAAGGCAGAGATTAAAAGCCTCTCTGAGGAGACAGCGACAACCCAGATCCAACAACAAGCCTGAAAGGACCAGTGCGAGCAGTCCACAGTGCCCCGGGTGTGCACGCGGGGGCCACCGGCACCGCACCTCTGGGTTCAGACAAGAGACAGGCCGTGCACTCCGGCCCGCGGCAGGGCCAGCACCGCTGGGACAAGCTGCCTCGTGCAGAGTGGTCCCCAAAGGTCCCCTGGTGGCCAGGGGAGGGCCTGGCATCGAGTTTGGGGCACCAGGCCCACAGGAGGCTCTCTACAGTGGCAGACACCAGACTTGTCCCGGGAGACATGCAATAACAGCCCCACCTAGCTGCCCGCCCCTACAAGCTCCAGTGTGACGGGTCTGGAGGAGGGACTTCAACGCCCCTGGAGGCTTCACAGGAGGAGCAGGAATTGCAGGGGCTGAAAGCAGGAGGAAGCACACAGCCCTGCAGCCCCGTGAGCAGGGGCAGCTGCCCCAGCAGCCCAGCGTCCACCGGGCCGAGGGCCAGTAGCCAGTGGGCGAGCGCAGCAGGCCTATCCCCCCTCCTCCTGAGAGGGCACCCAGCTGGTCCAAAAGCCCCGGGGCTGGGGAAGGGCACATGTGAGGGCACCCAGCTGGTCCAAAAGCCCCGGGCTGGGGAAGCTCCTGCAGGTTTCCCAGCCTGGCGCTGTGGGCATGTGGACCTCACCGACTCAGGGTTTCTCAGGGCAACTGTGCCCTCGGGCACTCTCCAGCTCAAACCCAGCAAGGAAGTTGTGCAGGAGACACACAACGTCCTGTCTCCAGGGACTCGTAGGAGGGACCATCGGTCTTCAAGGACACCCCCCGCCCCCCGCCCGGCAGCCCCAGAGTCAGGGTCCGTGGACAAGGACAGGGAGGTGGGGAGGCCCCAGGGACGCCCCACCCCGTCACCAGAGCCCACCCTCCCAGCTCCCGGAGGCTGTGGTTGGGGGCTTCCGCGGGTCCAGACATGCCCTTGGCCTCCTCAGGAAATGCTCCCCTAGGCCCCAGGCCGCCCTGGCCTGTCCCACGGCGTCCATCACACACGGGACTGGGGCCCTCACTGGGCACAGCCTCTCCACCCCAGGTGGGGCTGACCCCGACTCCCCACAGGTATCTGAGATGGAGCAGCCAGGCGGGGTTGGTCTCGGGCTCTGCCCCATGGGCACCGACGCCCACCTTCAAGGAGTAAGCACACAGGGTGCTTCCCAGCCGGGACTCGGTGCTCCAGACCCCAAGCCCGCTGCATCTCTGACGCCGCATCCTCCTCTGAACCCAGGTCCCTGATCCCCCTTGCCTCCCCACTCCTGACTCCTCGCCTGGGCCTCCCCCGCCACGCCCCCTGGGTCCCACGGGTGGAGCCCTCCCGACAGGAAGGGTCAGCAGTGGTGGAGACACCTGGGGGGCTGCCCCGCGGGGCAACAAGGAGCGTTCAAGGACGCCTCACCCCCACCTGCGTCTGCCCCCACCGGCGGCGCCAACATGGAGACAGGACCCCAACTCCAGGCGGGAGCCCCAGCCCCACAGCAGCCCCGGCGCCCCGCCCCCAGAGCCTCCGCTGCCCCGCCCACAGCAGCTCCCGGTGCCCCGCCCCCAGAGCCTCCGCTGCCCCGCCCACAGCAGCCCCGGCGCCCCGCCCCCAGAGCCTCCGCTGCCCCGCCCACAGCAGCTCCCGG
>SNSB01003624.1:1109033-1159671 GCA_012922965.1 Capreolus pygargus
GGTGCCCGGTAAAGACACAGCTCAGATTTCCTGGACACACTGATCACGCGGCCCCGAGAACACCCCTAAAAGTCGACAGGAGTCAGGTCACCGCTCAGCGATGTGCAGGCTGACAGCCTGAGCCAGGAGGCCAGGGCCCGGGGCAGACGGGCGCCACGCCCGAGCCGGACGGGAGGGCCTTCCCAAGGCGCTGTGACGGGGGGACCCGGGAAGTCCTGGGAGGCTGCGGGCCACCCTGCGTCCAGGAAAGGAGGTCTCTGCCCACTGAGGGCCTGACGCCAGGGCGAGCGTGGAGGGGGCACCTCTTCCCGGGCAGGAGCTGGGCATGGGCGCCTGCCTCCTCCTGCCCTGCGCCCCCAGCTGTCGCCGACAAGGCCCACACGGGTGACATAATTAAAGAGAATCAGCTGCCTGCACGCAGCCAGGCTCACGGGGCACCAACGCACAACGCTCCCGCCTCCTGTGAAAGATCCTGAGAGCTCCAGCAGGTCTGAGCCTGGGTTTCTGGTGGGTGAAGCCGCGGTGTGCCAGCCGCGCTGGGGAGCAGGACGCACAGCTGGGCGGCTTCTGCCTGGGCCGGCAGAACCTAGAAGACGTGCCCACGAGACCACAGCCAAGTCCCAGCTCTGATCCTTGCCCCCCGAGACTCCGTCCTTCCTCACCAGCGGCTCTCGCAGGCTGCCCGGACGACCGACACTGTCCTGGACCAAGCGCCCAGCCGCGGCCCTGGGGCCCACGAGGCTCACAGTGACTGCAGCGATCCAGTCCACACGGGCAAACAGGCCCACGTGTTCACGGGGGCGGCGTCCCGGTGCAGCCGCTGGAGAGGGTCGCGCGCCCCCGCAGCCCCCACCCGCCAGGGCACCGACTAGGCGAGCTGCAGGGTCAGCCCGCGTCGGCGCTGGCCCCGAGGCACGTTCTCAGTCCTGGAGCAGACTGCGGGGCGAGGCCACGGGCCCTCTGCCCACGTCCTCTCGGCTGGTGCTTCCGTGAGCGGAGGCCTGCTGCCCGGGACAGAGGCATCCCAACCGCTCCTGCACCCTGAGCACCGCACGGCGCCTGGGCCCCTCCTCAGGTGAGACTGGAGAAGCTGGGGGCTCACAGGACCACACTGTCTCCCTGGGGAGCCCACGGGCCCTTGCCTGCCGAGTTCAGTGGTCTCGCGAGCCTCCGGCTGGGCCATCACCCCAGCACAGACTTCATCATCAGGTGATGACAAAAAATCCAATAAGTGAGAAATTAAAGTTACAGGTCCAACTGCAGCTGGTCACACAACCGTGGAAAATTTGTTTGCAACAGGACGGTTTATCGAGTGTCATAATTTTATTGAAATCCTATATCTTCCCATTGACTTTTATGGTTCCGAGCTGGTTACAGAGGCATCAGCACGGAGCAGTGGGGCACGTGGGGGCCGGGCCGGGAGGGCCTTCCTTTCATAAACAAGCGGTAATTGTTGCCTTTATTGACCCGTAAATCTCCACAATGCCGCCTCTCACTACGGTTCTCTTCTGTTACGTCTCCAGGCTATCAAAGAAGCTGAAAGTTTGCTGTCTGTACCTTTTAGAGAAACTGTTTTCTCATTAGTTACGAAGTCACGAGAACTGTGCTGGCTGGATCCGATAATGACTTTGGAAAAACAGAGTCCGCTTGCGGTGAAACGCTCTGGTTTCCACTTGAACGAGCACCTCACCCCTGAACAGACAGGTTGGCAGAGACAGGCCGGGCGGACACTCCGTGCAGATGAGACCGGCCCCTGTGGGGCGTCTCTCCCTGGGGCCCCACAATCCTGTGTCCCCGCCACCCTTGCTGGTCACGTGATCAGCGCAACCCAATCTCGGGAGAGAAGAGCTGAGGGTGCGGGGGAGGGCAGGGATGGCCGAGGCCCCCAAGCCCAGGCCCGGCCCCTCCTAACAGACGCGGTGGCTGGTAACACCACGGCCTCATGTTACCCCAGGTATCAGGGACCAGACACAGAACTTGCTGAGGGGTGAGCGGGCCTGGCTGGGCGGGACAGAGGGAGAGGCCCTGGGTGAACAGGCAGAGGGTCTGCACACATCTGTGGACCACACCGCGTGCGCACTGCCCTGCGGCTACGGCTCCTGTGTCTGTCGGGGCTCACGCCCGTGTCAGACCCGGGGACAGGGCGGAGGCAGCTCCAAGGAGGCAGCTCAAAGTCCAGCCTTGCAGCCCCGGAGCAGTCCTGGAGGAACCAGGAGGACGCCAGGACGGACGGTTCAGACGGGAAAGGGAGGCGGGGTCAGCCGCCAGCGTCAGGGGAGCGCGCACTCCTGAACAGAGTCCGTGAGAGTCGGCAGACAGTGAAGGGGCCGTCAGAGGGCACAGGCGGGGAGGCTGCCCACCTTGTCTGCACCCGGCAGGAAAGTCCTCCGAAAGTAAGTTTAATCAAAACATTTCCAAACAAGAAAAACTCAGACAGTTCCTCAGCACACAGCCGCACCAGGGGGAAGTACTAAAGGATATCCTTCCAGCAGAAGGAAAAGGGTCCCACGGACGTGTAGAGACGTCAGTGGTAACAGGTGCGGATAAGCGCAGTCACGGTGGAAACTGGTAAGTATTTTGAACTAAATAGGAAAAATACAATATATCAATCCTGAACTCTGCACCTAAATTTACATCCTTAAATGAATATATCAGAAGAGAAAGATAAAACCAATCAACTACCTATACCACTGAGAAAGTCAGAACAAGAAAAACAAAGAAAGGTAACAGTAAATATAAAAATAGGAATTAATGAAATAGAAGACAGAGTCAACAATACCAAAAGCTGGTTCATCCAAATGATTAAAATTGATTAACCTTGATGAGATACTTCAAGAGAGAGATTAAAAAACCAAATAATGAGACAGAAAAGGAAGACCTAACTACAGACCACAGAAATATTTTAAAATCTAACAAGATATACTGAACTTCACACAAATTTAAAATTTTACATAAAATAGACAATCCTTTTTTTGTTTTGTTTTGTTTTTAAGGTTTATCACCACTGAATCAAGAAGAAAAAGAAAATCTGAATTGTTCCCAAGCTATTAAAAGAAATCAAAGCCCCAATACAGAATCTTCCCAACACAAAAACTCCAGGTCTGGACGCCTTTCTTGGTAACTCCACCAAACTTTAAAGAAGGAAATATCACCGACCTCACACAACAAAGAAGGGAAAGGAGAACCTTCTAACGCATTTCATAAAGCCAGAAAACCATGGCACCGAAGCCTGCCAAGGAAACTCTGTAAGAAATAAAACTGTCAAGACCTCTCATAAACACAGATGCAAAATCCCTGAACTGCTTATTAGCAAACCAAATAAAGCGTTACTTACAGAGGACAACCCACAGACAAGTTTGTTTAATTCCTGCAATGCATTTTTGCCTTAACATTTGAAAACCAATTAATTAAATTCTCCAAGTTAACAGAATAAAGAAAAAAATCGTGATCAGCTCAATACATGCAGTAAAAGCATATGATTAAAATTCAACAGCTATTCAGGATTAAAACCGTAGGATGGAAAGCCCCTCAGCAGAGGAGAAAGCGGACCCTCTCTGATCTGACAGATGCCCGCACCGAGTCCTCGGCTGTGGTGGGGGAGGGAGGGAAGGGTCTGAAACGGAGTTATTGACGTCCCTGCTCCAGCCAGCACGGGGATCCTAAGCGGCGGAACAAGGCGTGAAGATCAGAAGGAAACGAAAAACTACTAATAGTAGCTGACACAGCTGCGAAGGTGGAAAACCCAATAAAATTTACAGATAAATTATTAAAACAAGTAAGCTTAGTCATGTTGCTGGATCAAAGTCAACATCCAACATTCAATTACATTTATACATGCTGGCAAATAGAGTTCCAAGAGGAAATCCTGGAAAAGATGCCATTTATAACATCATCATTAAAAAAAAACAAAAACCCTACGAGATGAGATGTCTACCCAGAAAACTCTGCAAACAGCACTGAGAGAAATTAACGACCTAAAAACGTGGAGACAAAAACACGTTCGTGGATCAGAAGATTTCACATTATAAAGATGTTAGTTAATCGCTGTATCCCCAGTAAAACCTCGGCAGGTTTGTCGGTGGAAGCTGACAGGCTGAGCTCTAAGCTCGACATGCAGATGCAGAGGGTGGTGGCCGGTGCACAGTGCCAGCGGTCGGCTGGCGAGGAGGGCGGGCTCCCTACCAGCCCACAGCCTCAGGGATCACAGCAGTGTGGTTCCCACGCGAGAGAGGGGCAATTAGGTGCACGTAAGGAGTGCGAAAGGCCCGTCTTCTCAAAAAATGCTCTCGAGTCAACTGAATATTCCTGTGGGCAGAAAACCAAGCTTGCCAAATACAATAAAGCTTTGTATTGTGAAGTTATGTGTGAAAAAGCAAAACGTTACAGAAAATACTATGAAAAGACACCTCAGTGTCTTGGGGCAAGCAGAGCGTTCTTAAACAGAAGATACACAAAAAATGGTAACTGTAAAGGAACGTTCACGCTCGCAAGAGTATACCTTGTTACCTTGTTACGATTGAGAGCTCTGTTAAGTTAGAGCGAAAAGCTAGAAGATACCTGCAAACGAATACCTGGTGAAAGCCTAGGATCCAGAATATACAAAGAATTCTTACAAATCAGGGAGAAAAAGGCCAGAAAGAAAAAGAAAAAGGGAGGGCAGAGAACCTGGAAGGGGCTCCACCAAAGTGGATCTCCAAACGGCCCACCAACACAGGAAGGGTGTCCCCCTCACCCCCCCGGGAGGCACAACATGAGGCAAACATGGGGTGGGGGGGGCTCTGCAGGAACCGCAGGGTGTGAGGCAGCGTGGACGACGCGCAGGGTGGGCAAGACTCTGAAGCCACAGGAGTGCCTGTGCCCTGCCGCAGGCCTGCAGCCGTCACAGCCCCCGGCCAGCTGCGCGACCCCAGCTCTGCGGGCGAGCATGTGACGGAGCCTCCCAGGGATGTGCAGACAGAGGTCGTGCGTGTGCGCGACCGAAACACAAGCGAGAAGGTGCCACGGCAGCACTGCTCACCATCGCCGAGAAAGCAGCGCCGACACCCGACAGCAGGAGGGAGGGAAGCTCTAGGGTGGCACATCGTCACACAGAAACGAGTGTGAGCGGCTCAAACAAGCACCAGCGGGCACACGCCGCACAGTCCATTTAGACTAACCCGCGGAAACCACCTTCCGCAAGCGCGTCACACGCTGATAGAAAGCTGACGAAAGTATTACAGGTACAAGATACTGTGCAGTTTCAGAAGCAAGGCTCTGGCTATACAGTTAACACTCACACACAGCGTCTCAGAAAAAACCCCAGCCCACGACCAACTCCCCCCACCCACGCCTGCCGAGCAGGAAGAACTCGCAGGGAGGCCAAGGTGTCCCGCAGTCGAAGGCGTGGCGCGGCAGAGGGTGGGCCTTCCGGCCAGGCTCCCCGGAGTCCCACCGCTCAGTGAAGGAGGGCTGGGAGTGGAGGGCCTGAGGGTCACGCTGCGTGTCTGGAGCAGGGAGGGACAGCGGAGCAGAGGAGGTTCTGTGGGAGCCGTGATTACTGTGATGAGAGCGGGGCCGGGAGGAAGCACGGAGCAGAAGCGGACCCACACCGCCGTGGAACGGAGCCGGGGCCGGCCCACACCCACCACACTCTGGGAAAGGGCTGGCACTTCTTGCCCAAGGTCCCCAGGTCTTCCTCCTGAGAAAATCCAGCTCCCAGGGCCTGAGGTCACATGGTGCTAGCCCTGGCATTGCCTGAGGACACACGGGGAGCCAAGGATCCAGTCCTGCCCCTCCAGGCCGCCGCGGCCAAGAGGGAGGGCCTAGAACAGCAGGCAGAGGGGTGGCCGTGGGCACCCACCCGCCCCGCCCCTGCAGGAGGGGTCCCTGGAGACGCGCGGCTCAACCCAGGCTGGAGGGGAAAACGGCTCTCATGGCAAATGTTTTCAGAGAAGTCAAAACTCAGCCACTCCAGTTACCTGGGTGAACAGGCCACCCAGTGGGTGACGAGTGGATTAGGGGGCCACTGTAACAGAAGGCAGTTCTGTTCACTTCCTGGAGCGGCCTGAAAGAAGTGTCCCTGCATGCATGTCTCGCTGGCTTCTCCTGAAGCCGCCAAGGCTCACGCAGCACACGCACCACCCAACATGCTTCCCCAGGATGGGCTGGAGGAGCCGGGCTTCAGCAAGAGGCAGCGGAACCCCTTAAAAGTGGCAAAAACTATTCATCTGCGCTTAATGGAAATGCTTCCTAAACAAGTAAGACATTGACCCGGTCACAGCAAACGGAGGGCACGTGTTTTTAACCTTCCCTAATGGGCTGGCATGGGCTCTGATTTCTACGCCCTCACAGCTGGGCTCCTGGGGCAGCCGGAGCAGGCAGACCCCGACCTCGGCGCTCAGCAGCTTCCTGGGCCCCTGCCATCCACGCCCGCTGCTCAACACCGGCCCTAAGCGCGTTCCTCCCTGGTTCTCCAGCCTACCCCCAGGCGCTTCTCCTTCACTGCTGTGGCCGTCAGCCTCATTACACGATGGTCTGATTGCTCACAGCTCATCAGATGCAGAGCAGGCCCCTGGAGGCGAGGGCTGCCCGACTGGAAAGGTAGCTCCGACCCCCGGGTTCAGCGTGCGTGCAGCCTGGCGGCCCCTCCAAGTGCACTTGCAGGCCCCACTCCGGGAAGGACTGTGGTCCCGGTTTCACCGCCGCCGGGCACAGCCACCTGAGGTCTGAGTCACGGTCGGGGGCACCTCCGCCCTAGCCCACACTAACCAGCGGGGGACAAGCCTCGGCTCATCTGTGAGTCTCCGTACTTCTCACCAGCGGCCCTGTTCCTGCAACTTCAACCTCCTGATGAACAGATCCACAACACCTACTGGAGGTGGGAGAGGCAATCAGTCCTGACCTCCGGGGCCCTCTGACTCAGGTTTCACACTGCTCTCTTACCAATTCCATTTCATTTATGTCAGCCGAGACGCCTCCCTGGCCCCCGCCTGACCAGCTTGCAGTTTCCCAGAGCAGGGCCTCACCTGGCATGGGTGCCCTTCAAGGAGATGGGGCCAGGGCCGCAGCACCTCCCGACCCGGGCCCCAGCCAGGGAGGAGGCCGCGGCCCCCGCAAGCTCGCCCAGCACAGCAGGCCAGAGGCCGCCAGCCACACGGAGGCCGCCCGCCGTGGGTTAGGTGCGACTGACAGGCTGGAGACGGAGGGCGGGTGGCCTCGTGGACCAGGCAGCTCGGCCGCAAGGGGGACGGCCCACCTGCTCCACCCGCCGCTTCCTTCCCCGTGGAACGGAGGCTGGGTTGAGGGCCTGGGGCGTGGTCGCCCACCCCTACAGGATGCGCGGAGCCTCGGGGACCCTTCTCAGGGGCGGGGACACAGGCGGCTCTCACCACTCCTCACCCTGCGTCCCCTCCGCTGGACGCGAGACACGGCCCGGCTCCAGAACAGCTGCAGGTGCCAGGCCCCCTCTCGGAAGAGGCCCCAGCTGCCTGAGGACAAGAACCTGCCCGGGTCAACAACACGAGCGGTGTTGCGGAGCTCAGAGCCCAGGGCTGCAGGAGGCGGGTCATCAGGGACCAGCGGGCGGAGGCAGGAACGCGTCTTGGGGGCATCACCGCCCAGCACAGCCCTGGGCTCAGCGACCCCACCGCTCCAGCGCTCACTGCGCTCTGAGTCACGGAACGACCCTAACAGCTCGCACCGATTTAAAACGAGACAGGGACCCCCACCCCAACTGCTCTGCAGGCTGAGCAGAAGCCACGAGCTGCCTCCACCCCAGGCTGCAACGTGAGGCAGCCTCACCGACGGCTCAAGTCCAGGGTCGTGCACGCCCGGGCAGGGTCAGGCTGGCTGACTACTGATATGGGTGCGCCGGTCTTGGCTGGCATGCGGGACACACGCAGGACACACACAGGACAGCACGTGGGATCCTGGTGGCTCAGACGGTAAAGAATCTGCCTGCAATTCAGGAGACCCAGGTTCAATCCCTGGGTCAGGGATGTCCCCTGGAGAAGGGAATGGCAATATTCTTGCCTGGAGAATCCCATGGACAGAGTCTGGTGGGCTATAGTCCACAGGGTCACAGAGAGTCGGGGACACAGCTGAGTGACTTTCCCTTTCCCTGTCTTTCATGTGGATCCTTGACCAGGCTGGAACCTGGGCCCCTGCAGTGAGCATGCGGTCTTAACTGCTGGACCCCGGGGAAGTCCTCGGCCCATTTTCTAACTGGTGTTTATATACGACTCAGTGCTGAGAGTGCTTCTCTAGTCAGGTACGCGGTCTGCAAATGTTCTCTCGGTCTCTGTCTTTTCATCTCTTAACAGGATTTTCCACAGAGGAGAAGTTTGTAGTCTAACTAAATCTCCCTTCCACAGACTGTATTTTGGTGCCAAGTCTAAGATCTCTTTGCCTAGATCCTGAAGATTTTATCTCCCTTTTGAATAAAAATTTCCTACTTTTATGTTCTACATTTAAGTCTGTGATTAACCTTGAGTTAATTTTTGTACAAAAGGTTCACTTTTTTGCTTTATGAATGTCTAACTTCTCCAGCACGATTTATGGAAAAGGTTATCTTGCTCCCACTGAACTGCTTTTGCAGTTAACCCAAAGCAAGCAGACAAAGGAATTAATAAAGACAAGAGTAGAAATAAGTTAAATGGAAAGTAGGAAATAAGAGAGAAAATCAGCTGAGCCAAACGCTGGTTCTTTGAGAAGATCAATAAAATTGATAAAGCTTTAACTGTAGCTGGATCAGCTGAGCCAGGAAAAGAGACGAGACTCCAGTTACTACAGTGAGGAATGAAAGGTGAGGCGGCGCCACAGACCTTACAGGAGTGAAAGGGATCAAAGGGATTCCACCAGCAGCTGGACTCCCAGAGTTACACAGCCTGCGTGAAAAAGACAGACTCCCAGCAGACACACACCACCGAAACTGCCTGCAGAAGAAGCAAAAAGCCTGAAGAGACCCACCATTAGTAAAAGACTCCCTGCAGCCCGGCCCTGCTCCGCCCTCTGCCGGGACGCCGGGCAGGACGAGCACACTCTCCTTGGGATTCCCTATCGCACACGGGGTCGTTTCTGCCACTCCATCTCCCCGCTGGCTGACCTTTCCCTCCTTTCTACCACGGACTCATCTGTCACACTTTCACTTCAGTTCCTGTGTTTCTGGTATCACGGAAGACGTCTGCTCTCCCCGGCCACCGCCTGCCCAGCGCTCTGGCTGGGTGGGGACAGTGGGCTTCTGTGGTCGCACCCTCTGGCCGATCCGGGCAGCTGACCTCAAACGGAGCCCAGCAGAGCCCATCACGAGCTGCTCCTCGAGTCCCAAGGCCGGCCTCCACCCTTCTCACCTCATACACAATGTCCAGGGTTTGAGTTTTATTCAGCAAAAGAAATGGGGAAGTGATCTGATTTCATTCTTTTACATGTAGCTGTCCAGTTTTCCCAGCACCATTTGTTGAAGAGGCTGTCTTTGCCCCATTGTATATTCTTGCCTCCTTTGTAAAAAATAAGGTACCCAAGGTGCATGGGTTTATTTCTGGGCTTTCTGTCTTGTTCCATTAGTCTGTATTTGTTTTTGAGCCAATACCATACTGTCCCGATGACCGTAGCTTTGTAATATAACCTGAAGTCAGGAAGGTTGATTCCTCCAGTTCCATTCTTCTTTCTCAAGACTGCTTTGGCCATTCAGGGTCTTCTGTGTTTCCACATGAATTGTGAAATTTTTTGTTCTAGTTCTGTGACAAATTTGTGGTAATTTGATAGGGATCACACTGAATCTGTAGATTGCATTTGGTAGTATAGTCATTTTCACAATATTGATTCTTCCTGCCCAGGAACATGGAATATCTCTCCATCTGTTTATGTCATCTTTGATTTCATTCAGTTCAGTTCAGTTCAGTCGCTCAGTCGTGTCTGACTCTTTGAGACCCCACGAATCGCAGCACGGCAGGCCTCCCTGTCCATCACCAACTCCCAGAGTTTACTCAAACCCATGTCCATTGAGTCAGTGATGCCATCCAGCCATCTCATCCTCTGTCATCCCCTTCTCCTCCTGCCCCCAATCCTTCCCAGCATCAGTTCCAATGAGTCAACTGTTCGCATGAGGTGGCTAAAGTACTGGAGTTTCAGTTTCACCATCAGTCCTTCCAATGGATATTCAGGACTGATCTCCTTTAGGATGGACTGGTTGGATCTCCTTGCAGTTCAAGGGACTCTCAAGAGTCTCCTGCAACACCACAGTTCAAAAGCACTCAGCTTTCCTCACAGTCCAACTCTCACATCCATACATGACCACTGGAAAAACCATAGCTTTGACTAGATGGAACTTTGTTGGCAAAGTAATGTCTCTGCTTTTTAATATGCTGTCTAGGTTGGTCATAACTTTCCTTCCAAGGAGTAAGCGTCTTTTAATTTCATGGCTGCAATCACCACCTGCAGTGATTTTGGAGCCCCAAAAAATAAAGTCTGACACTGTTTCCACTGTTTCCCATCTATTTCCCATGAGATGATGGGACCAGATGCCATGATCTTAGTTTTCTGAATGTTGAGCTTTAAGCCAACTTTTTCACTCTCCTCTTTCACTTTCATCAAGAGGCCTTTTAGTTCCTCTTCACTTTCTGTCTAAGGGTGGTGTCATCTGCATACATGAGGTTATTGATATTTCTCCCGGCAATCTTGATTCCAACTTGTGCTTCTTCCAGCTCAGCATTTCTCATGATGTACTCTGCATATAAATTAAATAAGCAGGGTGACAATATATAGCCTTTCTTTCATTAGGGTCTTATAATTTTCTGTGTACAGTTCTTTTGTCTCCTTAGGTAAGTTTATTCCTAGATATTTAATGCTTTTTGTTGCAATGGTGAATGGGATTGATTCCTTAATTTCTCTTTCTGATTTTTCATTGTTAGTATATAGAAATTCAAGTGATTTCTGTATACTGATTTTGTATCACCATACACAAAGGTAAACTCAACATGGATTAAAGACCTAAAAGAAAGACCAGAAACTATAAAACTCTTAGAAGAAAACACAGGCAGAACACTCGATGACATAAATCAAAGCAGACCCTCTATGACCCGCCTCCTAGAGGAACAGAAGTAGAAACAAAAGTAAACAGGTGGGACCTGATTAACCTGAAAAGCTTTTGCAGAGCAAAAGCAGGGTGAAAAGACAGCCCTCAGAATGGGAGAAAATAATAGCTAATGAGACGACTGACAAAGGATTAGTTTCCAAAATATACAAGCAGCTCATATAACTCAATGCCAGAAAAACAAGCAACCCAATGAAAAAGTGGGGGAAAGACCTGAACAGACATTTCTCCAGAGAAGACATACAGATGTCTAACAAACACATGAAAAGACGCTCAATGTCACTCATTATTAAAGAAATGCAAATCAAAACCACAGTGAGGTATCACCTCACACGGGTCAGAATGGTCCTCATTGAAAAGTCTACAAACAGTAAGTGCTGGGGAGGATGAGGAGAAAAGGGAACCCTCTCGCACTGTTGGTGGGAATGTGAATTGACGCAGCCACTATGGAAGACAGTACGGAGACTCCTTAAAAAACTAGGAAGGAAACCACTATATGACGCAGCAGTCCCACTCCTAGGCATGGACCCTGAGGAAACCAAACCTGAAAAAGACACATGTTTCCCACTGTTCGCTGCAGCACCATTTACAATGGCTAGAACACGGAAGCAACCTAGATGGCCATCGACAGATGAATGGATAAAGAAGCTGTGGTACATACACACAACAGAATATTACTCAGCAGTGAAAAGGAACACGTTTGAGTCAGTTCTGATGAGGTGGATGAATCTAGCACCTATCACACAGAGTAAACTGCGTCAGAAAGAGAAAGATAAATATCGTATTCTAACACATGTATACAGAGTCTAGAAGAATGGCGAAGAAATTATTTTCAGGGCAGCAGTGGAGAAACAGACATAGAGAACAGACTTACGGACGTGGGGAGAGGGGAGAAGAGGGTGAGATGTAGGAAAGAGTAACATGGAAACTGATATTACCATACGTAAAATAGAAAGCCAATGGGAATTTGCTGCTCACAGGGGCTCTGTGTCAACCTGGAGGGGTGGGGTGGGGAGGGAGATGGGAGGGAGGTTCAGAGGGGAGGGGATATAAGTATACCTATGGCTGATTCATGTTGAGGTTTGACAGAAAACAGCAAAATTCTGTATAACAATTATCCTTCAGTAAAAAATATATTAAAAGGAAAAAGAATGGGGAAAGCATGTCTACTCCATCGTCCTGGAAACAAATCATTCACACAGCAAATGCTGAGTGCCCCGAGGTGCTGGCGCTGCAGCAGACACCGACGGGAGCGATTCAGTGGCAGCAGGCGTCTGCTCGCCTCCTCGCTCCCGGGCGACAGTCACACCTGCAGGGTTAAACCAGACGAGGAGGCGCCGAGGGGCCCAAGGAATGCAGGACTCCAACATTAGGGTGTGACTTCTGAGGCGCAGAAACAGTCACGAATGTGGCCCCCAAGGCTGGGGGGAGGCCGGGGAAGACAAGGGCCCCGGTGCCCACTCTCCAGGCCGCCGGCACCAAGGCCCTCCGCAGGCATCCAGCTCTGTGCCAGGACCACCACACCCAGAGGTCAGAGGGAACCCTGGCAAAGTGCCTGGCGGTCATCTCTACCGCCCGAGAAAAGGACGCCCGCCCACACACGCGCCTGCCATCCACCGCAGGTAAACGCGTCTCACACAAACACTCCCACTGTCCGCACTCCGCCTTTTCTCCCTCCAGTCGGTGGAGTTAACAGCCAGCGGACACAGTACCGGCTGATCCCTGAGCTTAAAGCTCCCATCATCATCAAGTCAGGCTCCCGGAGGAGACAGCGCTGGACTTAACAAGTTTGGTCCCTACTTTCTGCATTCTTTTTATTTATAAAATTGCTTATGTAAAGGTATTACCATGCATAATATATTCAATTATGCAGTGTAAGATGCAGCCTTAATGGAGAAAGCCACATAGACAGTTCCGAAGATATTTTTTAAGAAAAGACTAAGTCAGTGACTTTCAAACGTGTCTGAATCCGCACACCTCTTACAACCCACGGGGACACAACATAAATACATAAACTAGGGCTCAGCTCTCTCAAAGGATAATAGCCAGGAGCTGACACCTCTCTCCTCCCCCTGGCAGGGCCTGCATTAGCATGTAAATAGCTGGCAGATACAAGGAAATGAAAGCAGGAAGAGCTCTTTAATTAACTTTAATCCTCGGGAAATCCAGGCAGCGAGCCCTGGCAGCCCTCCTCAGAAGGCCCTCACCACGGCCTGGAGGCCCATCTGGGGAGGGGACATGGGGCACCCAGCCCAGAACGGCCGTGCCGCGCCTGCCATGGAGCCCGGAGGTGGTCCCCGGCGGAAGCTTGGGCCGGCGCACAGGGCCTGCCATCCGGGGAGACGGGGGCGGTCACCCACGGGGCACAGGTCTGAGAGGGTACGACCGCAGCCCCGCCCACAGGGACGGGACCACAGCTCGGGTACCATGCTGAGGATGCCCGCCACCCGCCCAGGTTCCCCACGGTGACCAAGGGCTGTGGGCCCGGTAAGGCCACGACCGGAAGACGAGGCCACCGCCAGCGGAAGCGACCCAGAGCACAGAGACACGCTCTGCCTCCAGTCCCCACAGGTGCTCAGGGCTGCGCCCACAGGTGAGGTGCCAGGGAGAGCCACGGGGGCCTCTGCTGGAAGGAGGCTGCTGGGCCACAGACACACTGGGAACGGTGCTTTCAACACCCAAGACAGGCCCAGAAGAGAGGGGCACGCACAGCGGGTTATCACTCACAAAGCCGGGAGGGCGGGGCGGCAGTGCAGATGGCCTGGGGGGCAGGGCCAGGCACCGCAGGCTGCAGGCTGGGGGGGTTCCCTCGAAGCGAGGTAGGGGGAGGAAGGCACGAATCTCACTGCTCCTGGGAACTGGGAGGACGCGCGGAAGGGAGGCCTGCAAACACCCCCTCCACATGAAGGGCACGACCTGCGCCTGCAGCAGGGGCGAGGAAAGCCAGGCTGGGATGGCACGGACGCTGAGCTGGGCCAGCACCGCCCAAAGGGAGCATCAGCCCTGGCCCCACGACTGGGAGAGTCCAAACTCGAACCCAGGCGTCTGATGGCGCCTGTGCACGTCATCACCGGCAGAGTGGCCGGGAGCAGCGGTCACAAGGAAACGCTGCCGCCCCTCTGCAGTCCCTGCTCCCGGCACAGCCGTCCACAGAGCTCGCCCCCTGGTCTGCACCAGGGAGGGACAGGCCCTGTCTGCTCGCCCACAGCCAAGGAGGCGAGGCTGCAGGCGGCCCCTGAGCACGGAGCTCCCCACCAGCGGGGCCGCGGGAGGCGAGGTCATGGGCCGGCCCTGAGCCACTGACTCCCTGCACCGCAGGGGAGCCCCACGGACGCCAGAGTCACAGCCGCCGCCCCCCCAAAGGCTCTCCTCACTCAGCAGCGAGCCCTGTGCGCTCCGCGTGGCCGGCTTACCAGGAATAAACCTGGCTTCTATAACTAGCGATACTCCTTCAACCAGAGGTTAATAAGTCACCAGTGAAGGCTAACCAGTGGCTCTAATTTATTTAGAGACATTCGTAAAGCTGCAGAAAAGAGCCTCCGTAACACCTTAACAGAGCCCCAGGGGAGCCCTGAGACGGGCCTAGTACAGGCAGGACGAGCAGGCCCGGGGTCCAGAGGGTCCCTCCAAGGACCGGCTCCGTCACCGAGGACGCCTCGCGGAGGCCAGTTCCTGGCGACACCGGGCGGCCCCAGGCCTGTCCCGGCCTCAGGCTCTCAGCGCGGGGATCTGTGACGGACACAGAGCAGCGAGCGCGCCCGCCGTTCTCTGGGGTCCCCACCCACCCCTGCAGCACAGCGGCTGACAGCAGGTGGGCTCCCCTCCAGGCGGCCGAGTCTGCTGTTCGCCCCGCGACTACCAGGCCCTCGGCCTCAGGCTCTCCCTCACAGGCAGGGACACTGAGCCTCGGCCCGCTGGGCAACACTGTCAAGAGGGCCCCCAACCCCGGGCGCGGCAGCGGTGCTTCTCCGCACACCGCCCTCCTGGGCGGGCAGCCTGCTGCCAGCCCCTCCTCCGGCCCCAGGCAGCCCACTTCCCAGACCCTGAGCAAAACCGGAAATGACCTTCAGCACAGCACACACCAGAGCTCCGGAAAGGGACCCAAAGGCGCGCCCACCCCGGCCACAAACACAGGAGCCCGTGGAGGGTGCACACCGCGTGTGTTCACACCACGAACACGCTGGCCGCCACGCGACGAGGAACTCCGCGGGAGGAGCCCCGCAATCCTGCTGTGGGCGGCTCTGCTCGGGAAGATCTTCCTCCCCTGCCCCGCGGCATTTCATGGGCGGCAGTTTGGGTCTTTGTGGGCAAAATTAACCAAAAGGATATGGACTCCAAGCCACGCTCCCTGCATGTGACTGTTCTCCACTTGATGACGGACAGTATTTAACGCCTCTGCGCTGAGCACACCCCGGGTCTGTGAACGCAGAGTCTACCTCGCTGCAGTAGCCATCACAATGGCCAGGCTGGCCTCGTGTTCCAGGAGGTCTCACAGAAAAGCAGCCTAACTGCACTCAACCACCGGCTTTCCAGAATGAAAACTCACACGTGCAGTCACACGTACACGCCTGCACACATGCACAGGCTCACGTGTGCACGAGGCTCAGGCCCACCTTCCCAGACACGCGGGGGCTGCGACCTGATGGGCGGGGGCTCTGGGTGGAGCCAGACACGCCTGCCTGGACACAACCTGCCCCCCCCCCCAGCTCCTCAGCCTTCCCCAGCTAAGACTCCTCCTCCACAAGAACGGAGCCTGCAAATCCTAGCTCGTGGAGTTTTCAAGACTTTCAAAGATGATTCTTAGACAATAAAAGTTAATGAAAACAAAGTAACAAGATGATTCAGCAGGTACTCAACGCCTGCTCGCCCCAGAACCCGCACCAGGTCAGGACAGACCTTCCCAGGAAGATAAACACGATGCGGGGGCAGACGCCTGCCTCCCAGCTCGGGTGCGTGTCAGCGGGCCAGCCCGGGGGTGGGGGGAGACTGGAAGGCGCGGACTCCTCCAGCACTGCAGGTGAACTGGCAGGGGCTGGCCTGCGGGGTGTAGCCCCCGGGTGAGAATCCGGCCAAGCAGAGCGGGAGCCCCACCCACAGCCACACGCACTGCACACCCGGGGTCTAGTCTAGGCCAAGCGCTATGTTCACTGTGGTCTTCGCCTGTCTCTCAACCACTGGTCACGTGGGAAGCTGTGCTACCGTTTCCACCAGGTTCTTCTCGCCCTTGTACTGCGTCACCAAAGAGGTTTCTGAGTGGTTTGGGCAACTGGTAGCTGGGTAATTTTCAGGAACCCAAAGGTCACATGATAGCAGAACCGACTGTCAATGTTTGTTGAACTCACTACCACACTTTTGTGAATATCAGTTTACAGGTAAAACATACTTTCAAAGCACTGGCTCCCATAATCAGTCTCTGGGGCGGGCCCCCCGGCCTTGGCCTCCAGGAGAGGAAGAGAGGTTAAAGGTGGGGAGTCCTGCCGTGGGAAGCGGAGGGCACAGAACGACAGAGGTCAGGCTCCAGCTGTCTCCTGAGCTGCAGTCCCAGGCTCCTCTTCCCCAGAACAGAGAAACTGGGGCGAAGCCTGCCCTGAGAAGGCTGCCTCCCCTCCTGGGCACACAGGGAGGCCCCCGCTGCAGGCGCAGCTGCTGGCTCTCCCAGCCCCTCACGAGCCGGGTGAGGGAAAGCAGGCTTCCGGGGCAGCATTCCGGGGCCTCCTGCAGAAGGGCCGCCGCAGAGCCCAGCACAGGCTGGACTGGGCGCGGCGGGGCCCAGAAAGGACCAGGCACACCCCCCTCGCTGGACACCCTGCGACCCGCTGCCTCCTGCCCTGCTACAGCCCTCAGTGAGCCGCGCGGCCAGGCCCACGCAGGGGATGAGCCCAGAGAGAGCTGGGGCCGGCACCCTGCCTGACGGGGCAGCCTGGAGCCAGAGACAGTGACAGGAGGGCCCAGGCCCAGACGGAGGACCCTGGGACCCTCCCCGGGGGGAGGGCGGTACGGGGTCCCTCCACATTCACAACCTGACTGTGAAACCTGGACAACCCAGAGGGGGCAGGGGGCAGGGCACCAGCTGCCCGTCAGGCCTCCACAAGCCGAGGGCGGACCCGCAACGGCCGAGGACGCTGCGGGCACCTGCAGCGCCTGCGATAATCACCAGGAGCGGCCTGGCGACAAGTCAAATGCCCCCGGCAAGGCACCGCAGCTATTTTTAGCAACAGCCTCAAGAGGCTGCCTGGCAGGGAACCATGTCTTTGAGCATGACCATCAATTTTCACCTGCAGCCAACTTCCTTTCCTTTCAGGATGAAGGTTATTCAAAGATTTGGATTTCTTCGAAATTGAATTAAAGGGAGAACAGGGCTCCACAGCAAGGGAGATCCGCAGTGCACACAGGAAGCTCGTGGCCAGGGCAGCCACGCCCTCCCAAGCCCAAACCCTCCTGACCCGGTGGGGCGCCCAGGCCGCATGGCGGGCGACTGGCAGGCGGACCCCGGCCTGGCGGGCCCGGCCTCCCTGGCAGTCAGAGCCCCGCCCCGCAGATGCACACCCTGCCAAGGGCCGGAGCTGGGGCGCCCAGGAGGCAGAGCGAGGAACAGGGCCTGCTTGCCGGTGAGGAAAAGGAGACAGAGGCGCCACGCTCAGGGTCACATTTGAGAAAGTGCCAGAGGTTCAATAAACAAGACAGCGTGTTTTACCGCAGTAGGTTAGAAACACAAAGTCCACATGAAGGCCCCGTGAACAAACAGCAAGGCCGGGGTGGCAGGGCCTGTCCAGCACTGGCAGGCTCACCTCTACAGGGCCGGCCTATGGGGCACCCCTCGGCCCGTGGGATCTCCCAGCGCCGTGAACAGGCCGACCGGCGCACTGACGCGGTGACGGGGCTCCGCAGAAAACTCGCCGCAGGAACCCGTCCTCAGGAGCCTCAGAGGACGGCGTTCTCGGGGAGCCGGAGCGCCGCAGGCTGCACAGAGGCTCGGGGGAGCGGAGCCGGCCTGCAGAGCGCTCAGGCTCCTGACCGGCCAGGCGTGCCCCGCGGGCAGTGTGAGCCGAGCCCCGTGCCCCACGGGGCGCTGCGCTCAGCGAGGGCCGGCCCAGGGGACGGGAGCGCGCGCCCAGCCGACGCCCGTGGCTCCGCCGCCCGCCGTGAGCGGCCCAAGCAGGAGGCGAGGCCGCGGCCCCGGGGCCTGCCTCCCGCCTGGCCGTGCGCCTCCACCAGCCGGGAGCACCCTCCCGTGTGGCCACAAGGGCTGGGACCCAGGGGCACACAGGGCAACGCAGGGTGGGGAAACCGGGAGACTCTGCTCGTGCTAGTTTTTATGTGACCTTATTTTTTAATTTAAAAATGAACACACTGATACTTGATTACTGAAGACTGCATCGCTGACAATGGGTCACGTACGTGCTTTTAATGTGGACTTGGCACGCAGACTGTGATGGTTTTACAAAGGCTGCAAGCCAGCCAGGAGCGGGCCGGGGGAGGAGGCCCGGGGGAGGACGGGCGACCTCCGGAGCGCGCGCGCGCGGGCGCGGGAGGGGCAGGGCTCACACAGTCACAGGGACTCCGCCCACGCACTGACACCCTTGGAGCTCTGGCCTCCAGCCCCGGGACACCTGCCCGGCCACGCTCACCTCCCTGTCTGCCCGGAGCGGCTCTGCTCACTCTGTTGGAGGAGCAATTAGCACCGGGGCTTTTAAGTCACAGCATCAAACAGACACATGTGTATGGAGATCTCCCAGCACGCACTTAGGCAGTCCCACTCCCTGCTCAAAGGCAGCCGGGAGGGGTGTGGGGGCTGCCTGGGGGGTGTGTGGGGGCGACAGAGGGCCCCCTCGCACAGTGAGAAGTGGGAGGAGACGACGGCCGGCCGCAACACTGCCCCTCGTCCCCTGGGCTCCGGGTGAGTGGCCTCCTGTCTGTCACAGGAGGGACTTTACGCTGAGCCCAGATTCCAGGCGCCTGCTGTGTGCCCACTGCTAGGGATCCCAAGAGGAGAGGCCCCACCCTCCTGGGAGGGACAGAGATGGGCATGGAGGCGGCAGAAGACCAGGGAGGCGGGAGGGCATCTTCCCAACACCCCACCCGCATGGCACCGCCGGCTGGACCCGAGCAGCGGCCGGGACTGCAAGGGCTCCTAGTCTCACAAATAGACTGGGGTGGGGGTGGGGGTGCGACCTAAGCCAAGTGTGACCCAAGTCCCGCTTAAGGACATCCTGACTCAGACGAATGTCCTTCTGAGGGCACGGGGTCATAGGTCAGCACTCCTGCAAACTGAGCCGCTCGCCCTTCCCCAGGCAGCGGGGTGGGGGCAGGCGCTGCACCGGGCCGGGAGTGTCCATGGGGAGGCCGGCACGGCTTCGGGTCACACACCCATCAGGGCTGCCACTGGGGGCCACATGAGCCCGGGCCTGCGGTCCCCCGGGGACCACGTCCCCCGCAGAGCCCAGAGCACCTGGGCCGGCAGGGTAGGGCCGGGGGCCGCGCTCCCTCTGGGCAGGGACGTGGAGGCGGGCGGCCCACATCCCGCAGGGGACGGCTCTCTAGGCGAGGCCACAGCAGCCCCTTGCCCACCCAGAGCACCCCTCTCCCACGCGACCATAAGCCTATCTTAATAAACATCTTCAAACTGGAGAGAGATGAAAGGCATTTTGTTTTGATTTCATTTTATTTCCCCAAATTGCTTTTCTCTCTCGAGTTTTTTTCCTGCCACGACCCAATCGAGCTGCCCCCTAGGTGGGATAATATAATGATCCTGGCGACAGGACTGGCTTTCTAATAACTCTGCAAACAGCATTTTCCGTAACCAAACAGGTGGTCAGCCAGGAGAGGTAACCTGAAAGGACAATATCTTAACACGTGAAATTAAATTCTGGAGCTGAGAGGGTCCTGCTCAGCTGGGGCGGGGGGCACCAGGCTGAGCGGCGGGGCCGGCTGGCGCTCACGGCCCTCCTCAGGGCTTGTCTGGGGGCCAGGAAGAGGTCCCTAGGGGGACGACATTCAGCGGGCAGAGCAGAGGAGGAGGAGAGCAGAGGCTGAACCCGAGCCGGGGAGCAGAGCGGCCTTCAGACACCTAGGCAGGACAGCTGGACCCCAGTCCCGGGACTCCTCCTAACCGGGGGTAGGTCAAGGGCAGAGGGCAGGGGAGGGGGGTCCAGAGGAGCCCCACCCTGCAGCAGCCACCAACTCAAGCCGCCACCTCCATCCCGCCAGCATCCCGGCCCCACTTGGACGGCAGTTTCCTGAGGTGGAAGCGGGGAGGGGCCACGGTGCCCCTGAGCCGAGCCTCAGTGGGTGGCAAAGAGCAGGCCAGAGACACAGAGAGGATTCTGCTTCTCAGAAGACGGAGCAGGTTCCGAGCTTCTTAAGTATTTCCTCCTGTGCTCCCCAAACCAAGAATTCCCAGCACTAAAAGAGGCGGCACAGGAGAGAAACCCTTCTAACAAGATTAGGAAGCTGGTCGAGGCCGAGGCCGCTGTGAGGGGAGCGTGGAGGCGCGTGATCAGAAGCAGCGGGCGGCCTTTCTGCTCTTTGCACGGGAAACAGACGTGCTCAGCTCTTCTCCCAGGCGGGAGGCCTCGGCGTGGACCAAGGGCGGCAGCCACAGGCGGTGCTCAGGCCCGGCCGGTCGGGGCGGCTGCGGGACAGGTTCCCGCCTCGGGGGTGCAAGGGCAACAGGGGGGCTGCTGCTGAGGGGACCCCGCAGAGCCCCAGGGGGCTGGGCGGTGTTCATCAGACCTGGTCACACCACACAGCCCCCCAGGCCTCGCTGCCCCGCTCACCAGTCACAGGAAGTGGACGGGGACGCCGAACGCCACAGCCAGGCCCGCAGTGGTTCCACTCGCGGGTGTGATGAAAATAAAGCCCGAGATGCTGAAGGTGCCAGCAGCCGCCACCGAGGGATGGCCGGGCAGACCAACCAGAGACCAGGGCAGAACCCGCCCGCTTCCAGGTGCAACGTCGCCCACCTGCTCCGCGTCTCAGGTCCTCAACAGGAATTCGGAAACACCCCTGCCTCCAGGGCTTCCACAGAAAAGGGAGAAGACACGATGTGTGAAAGCCGCGCAGCAGGGGCTCGCGACGCCCACAGGATGTGCTAGGGTCAAACGCATTCACAGCTAAACACTCTCCACGCGGCTCCGGTACTGACGGTGAAAATTCACGTCCACACGAAAGCCTTCAGAAACGCAAGCGAGGCGTCCATTAGGTGAGGGGTAAACAAGCAGACCCATCCAGATCGTGGATTTTCCCGAGTGATAAAAAGAAGGCAGCTATCAAGCCAAGAAAAGACACAGAGGCCCCCGGGACACACACCACTGCTGACAGAGGCCAGTCTGAAAGGCAACACTGCGGGACTCCAGCCGCACGACCTTCGGGAAAAAGCAACGACGGAGACGGCGGAAGGGCCGGGGTCCCGGGGATCAGGGAGCAGAGTGGGGCGCCCTGCGGCGGGCACCCGCAACAGCACCACTCAGAGCCACAGGGCCCAGCACGAGGTGACCCGGGTGTGGGCTGCGGGCTTCGGGCCACGGAGCAACACAGCTTCTCAGCCGGACTACGGGCCACTCACCGCACACGGACTCATCAGGAGGGTCGCCTCGGGCGGGGGAAGACGCAGATCTCTGTTTCCTACCTCACTCTTTAAAGACCTAAGCCACTCTAAAAAATGAAGTTATGCCATGTAAATCATCAACATTTTAAATGTCACAGACTCTGTGACTGTGTCTCCACAATGTCCTTGGAATGCCAAAATTTCCGGAGATGGGCACTAGATTACGGCTGGCGGAAGGGAGGCTGCGGGGGCCAAGGTGCAGCCCAAGGAGGGCTTCATGCCCACGGCAGCGAGTCCTGAGGGGCACTCCTGCGCGGACGGTGGCATCTCACACACTCACCTACACACATGTGGTCACCTGCACACATGCATGCACGCTCATATGCACACAGACGCGGGCATTCTCACACACACACCCAACACATGCACACACACACTCATGCACACAGACGGGGGCATGCTCACACACACACGTAACACATGCACACATACACACATGCACACAGATGCAGGCATTCTCACACACACACCCAACACATGCACGCACACACACTCATGCACAGAGACGGGGGCATTCTCACACACACACTCAACATGTGCACGCACACACACACTTATGCACACAGACGGGGGCACTCTCTCACACACACCCAACACATGCACACACACTCACATGCATGCACACTCATGCACACAGACGCGAGCATTCTCACACACGCACACACGCACACTCATATGCACAGACTCAGGCATTCTCATGCTCTCAACACATTCATGCACACTCACACACTCATTCCTGTCCACATACATATACTCTCACACTCATGCACATATGCACACACTCGCCTATACACACATGGTCAATCACACACATACATGCGCTCGTATGCGCACAGACATGTCCATTCTCTCACACACATGCACTCACATTCATGCACACACACACACTCTCTCACACCATCACACATACTACATGAACATCAGTCCTGGTCCTGACGCTGCACTGGAACCGTCTAAGATGTCACCCCCCCACCACCACCCCCCAGCCCCGGGAAGCTGGGTGAGATGCACCTTTCCACCGTTGTCACAACTTCCTGTGGGTCTAAACTGTGTTCTTTCTAAAGGTCGTAAAACTGAGCCACCCCCAGGCTCCTGGGTGCCGCCCCCTGGCTTCTTCGAGCCTTGTCTGTCTGCTCAACCCCAACCTGAGGGAGACCCCGGCGCTGAGCCTGCCTACCAACCCGCCGCCGCAGCACAGACCACAGAGCGCGGCTCACGGCAGACAGCCCTGAGAACCTGCGCTTCAGCAAAGGGAAGGACAGCGTGAGCGAGTCTGGGCTCTCTCTCGATCCCCTTCCAGCCTTCCCGTCTGCTACGTTGTGAGCTTGGAGCACGCGCACCTCGCCGGAAGGTCAGCCTTGACAGATCGAGAGAGGGCGTGAGAAAACATTCTCAACAGGAAAATGAAAATAACCCACATCAAATTCACGGGGTAGGCACCGATGGTAAAAGCCCTCAGAAAGCCCCGCTCGACGGGGACTTCCGTGATCCGACAGACTGCCCACTAAGACAGACAGCACGCAGGGCGGCGTGAGCCGGTGAGTTACCGGCTCCCTGAGACCCGACAAAGACCCGGGCGTTGGAGCCCCGCGTCCCGACCTGCTCCCGGGGCTGCAGTGCCGGGTGGGGCGGGGGGAGGGGGGCTGCTCCCACCCTGGGGGGCCCGGCGGACCGCACACAGCGGAGGACCACCCCTGAAAGGCAGCATCGCCGTACGGAAAACACATGGCGGGGCGCTTACCCAACAGTGTGCAAGACCTCCACTCTAGAAACTGGCCAACACCACTGAGAGAATGCGCGAAGACCTACATGAGCGACAGGAGGCCCGGTGCTCTGGCTGAGAAGACGAAATGATGCTAAGGGGCCATTATCCCCAAACCGACGTACAAATTCTTGGTGAATTCGCTGTGATCCCGACCTTTCCCCAGCAGACTGTGTGTGTGTCAGCTACAAAGTGACTCTGAAACGTTTAAGAGCGAGGAAGGGCCAGGATGAGCCGGAGACGCCTGAAGAACGGTAATCCCTCCGGAGCTCACCGCCAAGTATCAGAGCGCCGCCGAGTCGCCTCGGTGAGGACGGTGGACAGGTGGAACCAGCGCACAGAAGCTCAGCCGCCCGTCGGCAGCCACAGGCCGGCACCTCGGGCAACCAGACCGCACACGGGGGACGGAGGGTCTTTGCAGAAACGGTGCTGCATTAACGACCCTTTCAGTGGGAAAACCGTCTTGTTGCCTGCTTTGCTCACCCGCAAAATCGAGTCTTGGTGCCTGTTACAGCCACGTGTAAGAGGTTAGAACACGGAAGCAGAGGCATGTCTCCGCGGCTCTGATAGGCAAAGGTCAGCCCGTCACCACCCACAAAGCGCCAACGTCAGGGTGACAAGACGGAAGCAGGGAGCCCACAGGAGGACGACAACCCCTGCTCACTCGGGAGTCAGCAGGCGGCCAGGCCCAGGAGAGGAGCCGCCACACGGTTCCCACCAAAGACCCCCCTCGACTCGGCACAGACACAACGCTCGAAAACCTCAAAACAGGGCGGGCACGGCAGGAGCAGGCCCTTCACTGACGGGACACCGAGGCCCCACCTCCCGAGGCTGCAGGGTCTCACGGACGAGGTGGCGCCTCTGCACCCAGCGTGACTCAGCCAGAGTCACCGGGCCAGGATTCCCCCATCACTGGCGGGGCGTCTGCAGAGAAGGGGCCAGCCCTCAGCCTGCCCTCGCCAGGCACACAGCTGTTAGGACCACCTGCCTGGATCGCCTCCAGGAAACTCAGAAAACCCGGAACTCCCCGCGGTCTCCCTGCTTCTGACCTGACACACACACGCCGAGACTGCGCATACGGAGCCGGGGCTGCGCCCACGCCCACGGAGCTGAGCTGCCTGAAATCAGGACTCCACGCCAGCAGGATACTCTCTGGCACTGTGAGAGAGTGTCAGCGGGCTCTGGGGGGCACTGGGCTTCCACGGAGAACTGCGGGGTCGTGCCCAGCCACGGCGAAGCCTGGACCTCCCTCTGCAGAGCCGCTGACCGCTGACCCGTAGCCACAGCGGGACAAGCCCCGCCTCTCACGGCTCCTACGTAACGACCGCTCTTCTCTAAGCTGCCCAGTGAATGTGAGGAACAGAAAGAGCTGCATTTACACAGAATAAATAGCCTCATACAAATTCCGATGCCCAAGCAGAGCCCCTCGGTCAGAAAAGGACCGGGAGACTGGACGGGGCCCACTGGGGCCGTCCAGCGTGGGCCCCTGGGAGAAGGGGGCGTCCAGTCCTCAGGGACCCCCAGTGACACGGCTCCCCCAGCTCAGGCAGGGCACCCACCTTGCTCCCAGACCTCCTCCAGCACAACCTCGTCTGCACACAGAGCGAGAGGAGCCCCGGCCTCTCCTGGGGGGCCCCCAGCACTTCCTGCCTCACCTTCTGCCCTCATATCTGCTTCTTAAGCAGCAACGGCGGGGGCCCACGAGGCGGACGTGATCACCCCCGGACCATGCCCTGGGAAAGCCGGCCGGCAGCGACTGCTGTCCTCCAAAGGCCGCGCCCCCAGGGATCTGGGGGAGGAGAAGGGGGAATTTTACTTTCATCTAAAAAATTTCATGCTATAAGTTAGCTTTCACTGCTTAAGAGTCTATAAATAGAATTCTGTAGCCATATTGTGGAATATTAGGGGCACACTGGAAATAGCGCATTTCAAATAGGAAAATGGTTTGTGTTCACCCAGTTCTGGAAGCCAGTTTTCAATTGCTTAAAATAGTCACGGTATTTCACCAAGGTAATTACACTCTTAGCTATCAGTAACAATTAAACCCTTAGACTGGAGATGCTTAATAAGGTCTCAAAATAAAATCGCACATTCCAAGCACTGTACTCCGAAATGTCAAGCAGGCAAGCAGGGCCCTCGATGGCTTGCGGGAGCGGGCGCCCCCTTGGCGGGCCTGGCTCAGTGCCCAGTGGAGGGCGGGACAGGGCACTCACCACAACCGCCCACGGCCGGGCTGGGGGCGCCTCCCCAGGAAGGACAGGGCAGGATGAGCAACCCACACCTCCTCAAAGCAAGACAGCTGCCACGCTGGAGGTGCCTCGAGCAGGAAGCTCGCAGCCCACGAGGGAACCATGTGCGAACCCACGGGGCCATGTGGGTGGGGACCACGCGCTCGGCCTCGAGCAGGAAGCGGCAGGCTGGCCGCCCTCTGCAGACTGGCCTGACGAACGGCTTAATCACGCAGCTGGCAGGACGGATCCTGTGTGCTGGAGCCGGGCTGCGCAAGCGACCGTTATCAACCCCTCACAAACACGCCTCCGAGTGACAGGCGGCGTAAGCCATCCGTCAGTACCAGGCAATCAATACCCTTCTCACAGCTACGCCTGTGAGCACAGCGGGCCAGTCCAGGGTGAATTAGGCCAGAAAGCGCCACTGCCTTCCAACCTGCTGAGCCGGGGGAAGAGAGGAGTGGAAATTTCCTGCCTTGGGAGCCGGGAGCAGTGACTCTCAAGGGCAGAAAGTGCCCAAGATGGAAGCCAAGCACCAGCACACAAATGTGGTGGCTCCGTGGACACTGAGGGCGCGGGCTCCGCGGTGGTGGACACGTGGCCCCGCCGATCAGGTGCCCCTGCCCCCGCGCCCTGAGCAGGGGTCCACACCCGGGACCGAGGCAGCCCTGACGGAGGGCAGCAGGGGCCAGGCCTCCAGGCCACCAAGCCAGCCCCGGGACACTCACTCGCGGGGCAGTGCGGGCACCCACAGTGGACGCCACGGACGGGCTGGTGGGCCTTGCGTGGGGACAGCTCATGAGCTCGCCAAGGGACCAGGCCGTGTCACCTATGGACTGTCAGGGGCTACACCCTCCCAGAGCGCCTCACTCGCTGTGCCTCCGAGGATGAGCTGGAACCTCCAAGCACCACTGGAGGGCACGTGCTAGCCCACGGGGTGACTCCTCCGAAAGCCTGAAGGGGCTCCTCCGGGGCCACAGGCGCTGAGGCCGGAGGGCCGCCCACCCAGGAGGCATGCGCCCTCTGCCCCGCGGCACCACATCCCGCACTGGGCTGCCGGCGGCCCCGTGGGCCCCTGAGTCACAGCCCTCAGGCCACCCTTGCCCTCAGACACCCCAAGAACGCGGAGGCAAAGGGGGCTTCAGCAGATGAAGTGAAACTCCTAGACCTTTAAACAAGCACGCTCACCCTGGACTGTCTGGTGGGCAAGCGGATCAGGTGATCTTTCAGAGGCAAAGACTTCCTCCTGTGCGGCCAGGAGAACGCAACAGAGAGAGGCTGGAGCCACCAGCATGCCTCGGTCGATGACGGGGAGCCTGTCCCCACACAGAGAGGAAGGGGGCAAGAAAATGGTCCCCCAGGCTTCCCTGGAACCTCTCCCCAGCAACCAGGGCCCCTGGTGAAAGATCCCAGTGGTCACACTTCCGGGCATCCATTCCCGACAGACTGGAACCTGTTCCTGCCCCCCCCCAACCCACCGAGCCCCTTCCTCATGAGAGCAGAACCCGGAAAGGATGAGAGTGCCTCCAGCTGGGGCGCCCACCCGGGCACACGGGGAGTCCTGGGGGGCGTCCTGCGCCCTCCACTCCCGCGACATCCCTGACACGGCACGTGTGTGTGGCCGCATCACGTCAGCGCACATGTAGCCATGTGTAACCACCTACACCGGGACGCGACACGGGCGCAGCGTCACCCGTGTGCCAGGCCCGACCGTCCCACACGGGCCCGACACGACCACTGCCCGCCCCGCGGCCCCGGTTCCCAAAACCCTGCCCAGAGCCAGGCAGCGGCAGCCCCCGCGGAGGGACAGGAGGGGGGCGGGGCTCGCCCGTTCCCACCCCCCCATTTATCAGAAGTCTGCACCTTCTGACCACTTTCACCCAGTCATCCCACCCCTGACCCCCACCTCTGGCAGCCTCCAACCTGGTCCCTTTTATAACCTCGGCTTTCTTAGTCGTCTCATCAGAGGACGACCCCAGGTCCAGCCACACAGTCGCAGACGGCAGGATCTCCTTCCTGACGGCTGAGCAGTGTCCACTGCACACACTCCACTTCTTCACCACCCATCCCTCGAGGGGTCCTCCGGGCTTCAGGAATAGCGCTGTGACAAACGAGGGGCTGCAGAGGTCTCTGCGAGATGGTGCTGCTGTCTCTGCTGGACAAACGGCTGGAGCTGGGACCGCTGGCCGCATGGTGGTTCCATTTCCGAACCTTCAGAACCTCCATCCGGTCCTTCTGGAGTCTTCCCGGCGCCCGGCGAGCACCGTCCAGGTGAGAGCCACCAGGCGGAGTGAGCGACTTCCGTGTGGAGCAGCGCGGAGCACGCGGAGACGGCGGGGTCATCCGGCCTGAACCTCTGGCTGAGGATGAACACCCAGCCAGCAAGCAGTGCTCCTGCGGTCACAGGGACGGGCTCCCCGCGCGTCAGCGGGGCAGAGCTCCGTGCTTCCCACGTCAGGGACCACACACAGCCTCCCGCCCACATGTCAGGCCCCGGTGTCCGTCCCGCCCGTCGGAGCCCGGGCCCTGAGCCGGTGTCTGCCTCCCCACCAGGCCCCTGCGCAGGCCTGCGCCCGTGGGTGCGGTGCAGGTCAGCAGTGTCTGGTGGACCGTGGTTGCCCTGTTCTTTCCAGCATCTTCTCCGGAACCACAGCGGCTCCCTGCCGTCCATGCTGGGGCACCGCGGGGAGGCCTGGTTCTCCATACTCCTTCCGCCAACGTCGAAGTCCCGGGTCTTAGCTCCACCCTCAGCACCTTCGAAACTCTGGAGCCAAGCTGAGCTCCGCATCTGTCACACTTGCAGGCACAAGGGTGTGTGAGCCCCGCCCGCCTGTCCCCTGGGCTGCAGCCTCTGTAGGGCTGACCACACGCCTGCATCGGGGGCGTGTCCCACACAGCTGACCCCAGGACACTCCAGAGACACGGGAGGAGCAGGGGAGGGGCCTAAGGGGCCAGCCCTGGGTCACCGAGCACCACCGCCCTGGCTGGGGGGCCGAGCCCACTTCGCTCCGGGGCAGCGGGTGAGGGCCTCCCCTATGGGGCACCTGCCAGGTCGCTGGTGGGACGGGCCGAGCCCGCCTGGGAAGCCTGCGTGGCCGACACACAGCAGGGTACACCATGGGGACACCGTGGGACGGCAGGCCTCCTCCAGCAGCCGCACAACCCGGAGCTCCCGGGTTTCATCAAACCGTCAGGAACACAGTCGGCACACACAGCACCAGCTCCTGGTGCATCCTGGGAAAACAGCCCCCTCCCAGGCAGGGGCCCACCCAGCCCTTCAGCATCAGCCTGGCGGGGCTGGGGGGTGCGGGAGGAGCCTCCCCGCAGCTGGACGCCCCCACTCGCCCCCCACAAGAGTATCTCGGGACAGATTCTGGCTTTTTCCTGCCTCGTCTTCTGAAACCTCAGCATCCACGGCAACGTTTTAAATTATGCTCTCTCACACAAAAGCCTTAATTCACACACCAGCGAGCTCTGCTTCTCGAGGCAGACTTCAGAAGCCCCGGGCTCAGCACAGTTGGAGACCCCGGCCCACAGCCAGAGCCCGGGGCGCAGTGCATGCCAGCCTCTGCTCATTGAGCTCTGAAGGAAGGAGAGGCTGGGCCTGCCCGGGGCCCGAGGGAGCCCGACCCGAATGAGGAGCCAGGGGCTCAGGGCCGACGCCCAACACCCCACACCCCAGTCAGCAGGCGAGGCCCTCAGGAGGAGGAGAGGCGCAGCGGGGATTCCGGGTCAGCATCTCAGAGCCTCCTGGAGAGGCAGGGTGAAGACAAGGCGGCCACACCGCCAAGATGCCCTCCTAGTGATGGGGAGCCGGCCCAGCCTGAGCCCTGACTCCCAGATGGCTCCGCGGGAAGGCTAACTGCTCCAGCAGAGAGACACATTGCTGGGGGCTGGGAGTACACGCGTGTGGTAGACACGAGGCCAGCGCAGGCCTGGAAAGACGACTGAGCGTGGACGCGGGGGCCGCTGGGCTGGGACTGAGGACGCAGGGGGCTGGGGGCAGGGGGCCGCTGGCCTGGGGCTGTGGACGCGGGGGCCGGGGGCTGCTGGGCTGGGAGGGCGGACGGGGTCCGGCCCCGGGAGATGCTCGTACCTTCGTCAGCAGCAGGATGCGCTTCTGCAGCCGCCGTGCCAGGGCCTCGTGCGTCTCACGCCGCTTCCTCTCCTCCAGCAGCTGGCTGCCGAGCTGGCGGACCTCATCCTGGAGCTGCAGCCGGGCCTTCTCCAGCTCCCGAGCGCTGCAGGGCAGAGGGCAGAGGGCAGAGGGGTGAGGCCCAGCACCCACGTGTCACTCAGCCCCCAAGACGGAGCTGCACGCGCCCAGCCCGTCCTCACTGTCCCCGCCCCCCCGCTTCTGAGCAGCTACTCGGAGCCTTTCGGGAGACTCCGGATTCAAACGGGGCCCAGCATGACCCCAGAACGCGCCTCACACAGCAGCGGGGAAGATTGCCAGCCACCGGCCCGGAGGCGCCTCTGGAGAGCCAGGCCAGCCTGGAGCACTTCCCACAGGCCTGCAGGGGCCGCTTCCCACCCCCGGATCATGCAGAGCTCCAAGGGGCGGACCTGGGCACCCAGCCACCCCCAACCACAGACCGGGTGGGCGGCCACAGGCCTGAAGCCGAGCACTCGCCCCAAAATGCCCCGCGTCCTTCGCACTCTGCGGGGTCGTCCTCTGCCCTGGCCGGTTCCCACACGGACTTTCGGAGCCCTGCCCCGTCCCGCCCACATCAGACGTGCCCGCACACAGACCTGCCCTGTGCTTCGTGAGGGGACAGCTGCCAGGAGTGCTCCCGGGAGGGAGGACATGCTGGGAAAGGAGGCGCTAGCCCAGGGGCATCGGGAGCGGGGCGGGAGCACCATGAGGTGTGCACGCCAGACACCACGCTCACGCTATCCAGCGAGAGAAAACCTCCTTCCAAAAAATCTTTAATATTCTCCTTCTGTTTTTTTTTTTTTTTTTAAATTTGGCCACACCCTGTGGCATGAGGGGGCTTACTTCCCTGACCAGGGATCAAACCCCTGGCCTTCGCACCACAGGCATGGAGTCTTAACCACCGAACCACCAGAGAAGTCCCTGTTTTTTCTTTTGGAGATCTCATCAGGATCACGTCGTAAGGTGCGACTTATAACATTTACCTGGGCTAACGCCCAGTGGCTACACGGAGACAACTTTGGAAACATTAATAGTGGAGCTGAGGACACCGGCATCTTGCATCATTCTTGGGTGTCCAATTATGTTTTTGCTTCGATTACACGGTTTTCAAGAAAACCTTACTTCACAGGGATGGCAGGCAATGCTTTCTTTGGGGGTGGTCTCTACCATGCTAACTTTTCCTATTTCACATCTGAGTGAGTATGTGGTTTTTTATTATAATTTACTGCAATTCTTTAAACAGCTAATTTGAGAGTAAACGTGAAACACACCTTTACAGAACGCTGTAAGGGAACTCCTGGTCTGGGCTACCTGAATGGGGCTCAGCACCCGCGGGAGCTGGGACGTTCTCCCCCAAGGGACCTGCACCCGCCCTGCCGCCTGATCCCAGGCAGCCCCCCAAAAGCCTCACCCTGAGACCAACGCCCCGACCCTGCCACACAGCTGGCCGACGGCACCTGCCACCTCGAGGTGATGCATAACTAAAAGCGAAAAATGATATTAAAAAACAAGTGTATAAATATTCATTTGGAACAGGCTTGTTAAGAGGCTATTTTGAGTTCCAGCTCAATCTGGAACTATTCAAAGGCCGATTTAATAATCAAGGACTGTGAAGTCGACTCTGGAATCACTGACTTCAGGTGGGGAGGCTCGGAGCACTCGAATCACTGCTCCGCCTCGGGATTCAGTCGGAGGAGCTCGGGCCCCTTGTCCGAGCGGGCCGGGGCGGGTGGGGGAGCAGGGCCCTCTTCGGGGGAGGGCCAGCAGGCCTCCCGCCGGGGTGTGCGGCTCCTGCCCCCAGCGCCTCCTGCAGCGCCTGGCAGGGCAGAGCTGGAGAGGGAGGCTGGAGCGGGGGGCGGTGGCGCGGGAGCCACGGGGCAGGCGCAGGCAGGAAGAAGCACACGGCCACCTCAGGAGCAAGAGCCAGAAGCAGGGCGGGCAGGGCAGGGGTTCTGTCTACAGCACAACACGCCCACCCACAGAGGGCAGCCCCGGGGGGTCTGAAGCGGGGGGGGGGGGGGGGGGCCGGGGGGGGAGGGGGGGGGGCGGAGGGGGGTCATAGGGCAGAGACAGGAAGAGGGTGGAGAGCGACCTAGGAGGGCTGCATGGAAGCGGCAGCAGAGAGTGAACGGGGCCAAGACCACAGCTCCCAGAGCACAGCAGCAGAGATGCCGCGTGCGGGACAGAGGTGGGGCGCTGGCGTCCGCAGCTTCTCGGGGAAGCAGCTAGGAGCACAGGGCGTGCCCACAGGAGTGACCTCGCAGGGTGGGGACGCCCCCGTGGGCAGGAGAGGAGGGACTGAACAGCCGGGCCTTGGGGGACAAGGGCTGAACGAACCGGCACAAACGTGCTGCTTCCCCCGGGAGCATGCTTTCCTGATGTTTCCACGATCTCACCCCGCAATGCCCCAGATCGGCCTGCCCTGCCTGCCCACAGGCAGCGCCCCCCTCCCGGAGCGCCCAGGGTTGGGGGCAGAGCGGCCTCGGCAGCCCGGCGCACGGCCCGCGGCGCCTCTGGGCAGGACACAGGCGTCCACTCGCCGGGCCCGCAGCCCCTCCTCTCTGCAGGAGCCTTCTCTGATTCCATCGTGGCCCTTCTGCTGAAGCAGAGGACAAAACTCATAAAACACTGAACTGGTTCTGTGCTCACGCTGAGCCCTGAGGTCAGTGGCATTTTCATGCACCCCTTGGGACTCGAAGCGAAGCCCTCAGTTCTCAGGGGTGGCCAGCCAGCACATCCATCCATTGCCGCCTTTCTGAGCCGGCGTCCACAGGAGGAGGTCAGGCCTGAGCGTAAGAGCCCACTCTGCGGGCTGGGTCGCGTGGCCCACTGTGACGCCGTCGTCATCAGAACACCCTATGCAGGGAGGCCTGTCTTCAAGGAGCGGTGAAGGGCGCCACGCGCCGTGAAGCTGCAGGAGCCGCAGCGTGACCTCCTCCCAGCAGCGGGGGCCTCGTCCGCACCCCACCCTCCAGGTCCCCCCCTGCCGCCGCGGCGTCAGACACCGGTCAGGGCTGGCACGCACGTCCACGCAGCAGCGGGCCCCGAGGCCAGGCCAGCAGCACTGGGAGGCAGGGCCAGCATGGGGCAGCCCACGTGGGAAGGAGACCGGCCCTGTTGGAGCCCCACTCTGAGCTGCGTCTAGGGCGGTGGCTTCGCACCCAGGCCTGCCTGGCAGGTCAGCTCGGAGGGCGCAAACGGTGCGCCTGTGGCTGGACCCGAGTTCCCAGCAAGAACAGCCCCGAAGTGCATGATCCCTCTGGGCAGCAACACGGTCCAGACGCTCGCTGGGACGGCGGGACGAGGCACAGCTTTATCTGTGACTGCCCGGGAGCGTTCCGCAGGCAGCAGGCGCCCGCCGAGGCCTGCAGGCGGGCACAGCTCACGCGCACAGACACGCTGTGGTCACACTTGTCAGTGACCGTCCCCAGCTGCTCAGAGTCCTCAGCGTGTCCTTGCCCCGGGCTCCAAGGAGCAGAGAGCGGACCCGGCCGACACGCGCCCCCCAGCGCCTCCGCCCACCGGTGGGGACCCGGCAGAGGGCTGTGCACCTCCGCTGCCCGGGACACGGCCCCCTGCCAGCCGCGCCAGCACGGTGCCCGCGCTCCCCGGGCCACAGGCAGGCAGCGGTGTGTCTGTCTGGAGGACGGGGCTGCCGGGCCGGCCGCAGAGCTGCCCGAGGACGACCATGGGGCTTGGGGCCGCCACAGCGCCTCAGGGAACCCTCGAATGCCGAAAGCCCTCCAAGGCCGCCCGAGCAGAGCGAACGGAAGGCCGTGGAGAGGGCAGGGCAGAGCCGAGGCCCCAGAGGCAGACAAGGGAGGAGACGGCGGGCTGACCCCACGAGGGGTGCGGCTGGCAGGCAGGGCCCAGCAGGACTCGGGGACACAAGGGAGCCACGTGCCGAGGAGGTCGGGATTCAGCTGGGAGCAAGGTCACCAGCAGCCCGAAGGGAGGGGCCGCCACGATGACCCTGACCCGAGGCGGCAGGCGAGATGGGAGGAGGCGGCAGGCGAGATGGGAGGAGCCGGCAGGCATGAGACCCACAGAGGGAGCCCTGGTGCAGGCTCTGTGTGTGTGTACATATGCTGAGTGGTCCAAGGGCACAGCTGGCCTTGGGGACCCCCAGCTGGGAAGCGGGCGGGCAGGAGCCTGGCAGTCAGGGGGCGGATGCAAGCCAGGCTCCCCGCCGGCAGAGCCCACCTACGCACGCAGGCAGGGCTCAGGGCTCGGGGGCAGCAGGGCCCAGTGCACCCCGAGTCTCTCTCCAAGGGGCAGCTCTGGCATGTCTGGGGAGCCAAGGGCGGGAGGGAGGTGCCCCTCCGGCCCGGGTCCTGCTCAGACTCGAGAAGGGCTGCCTGGGAGGGTAGCCCAGGATGCCCAGGCCGGTGGCACACAGCCGTCTTCACGTACAGCAACTAATTACAATCCTTAAGTGCCTCCAAAGGTCAGCACACATTTCACAGGAAAAAAATTTGAAAATCCAAACAGTGGAAACAGACCCAGAGAATGAGGAAAGCAAAGGCTGAAGGAGCCGCGATCACAGGGCCCGCCCGGCCACCACTCCCCTCATCAACCTGAACCACCAAATTCAATTTGCATTCCCAGATAAACAGAGGCCACACAGTAAATACTCTCATCTGACCTTGAAATGTGAGAAGGAAAATTACTCTCTGCAATTTCAATTCAAGCCCAACCATAATGAATAAAACCCAATTTAGCCGATCCGTTACCAGCCTGTAACTGCAGGGGTGGCAGAGCTCCAGACTCCAGGGAGGGGGCCCGAGGCTGGCTTGGTGCAGCCGCCCCTGGGCGACGGGGGCGCAGGGCCAGACGCGGCAGGGCCCTCAGACCCTACAGAGCAGCTACTGGAATCCTCACGGCCAGCTCAGGAGCACCCACGGGAGGAGATGGCGGCCGGGTAACGGGGTGACCCTGCCTCGGGCCCGCAGAGGTGGCCTGACTGCTCGTGTGCACCCGCCTCTCCAAGCCCCACGGCGTCCCGGGGGTGCCGGTCAACTCAGGCTCAGGCCTTTGCTCTCTGAGCACCCTGCCCACCCAGCCTCGGGGTGAGTGCTACAAAAGCTAAAAAATGACAAAGAGGAAAAGGTTTTTACAAGGTCACACCTCCTGTCCTCAGGGAGCCCACGGCCCAGCACGTGAGACGGGGTAAAAACCGGGACCCAGCAGAAGCAGGACTGTGGCGGGGGATGGAGCATAGCTGCCCGAGGACGAGAGCCAGGCCAGGGGGACGCAGGACCGGTAGGGCCCGGCCGGGGCAGCCGGACGGAGGCTTGGAGGGCAGCTGTGAGCTCGGGCCAGCGGTGAGACTGAGACAGCAGCGTGTCCCTCCGTCCGCCCCGAGTCACTGAAGGACCACAGCAGCCACTGTGACTGAAGGCTCCCGCCTGCAGACTCCCCCGTGCCTGCAACAACCCCGACCCGCGACAGCGCTCCCGGCTGCCTGGCGCCACCTGGGCGGCAGCCCGACACAGCCACTCATTCTCACACGGACGCTGCGTCCCGACAACCCGCCGGCCAGGAGCCTCCCCGGGCGGCTGGCGTCCACCGCATTCACCAGGCGTGCGCGGCCTGCTGGTTCCTCTAGTCACCGCCTGATCAACACCTCCGGGGCGCCCCCCGGGCTGGGAGGACTAGCGGGCGGGCAGGAGACATCGGGATCCTCCCTCTGCCCTCAGGGAGGCGCCCACCCAGCCCTGCCGAGGCCACAGGCTCACCTGCCCATCCCACGTCCCTCCCCAGGCGCGGGGTCCGGGGGTCTGGCACGTGCCTGGAGAAAGGCCAGTGTTACTCAGTGTTACTTCATCGGGGGGAGCCGATGAAGACAGAAACAACCTTTACAAGACAGGCCCTGTCGGGGAAGCGGGAACTCCCCTCCGCTCACCCACAGGACGGGGGCAGGGAGCCCCCAAGACCACGCCAGGGGCAGGACTCCTGACCTCACCTTGCAGATGCCGCCCGGAGCCAGGGAGAAAAAGTGCCAAGTGGGTCTGGGTGGGGGCAGCCAGCGGGGGCGGCAGCCGGGGCTTCGGTGTCCTGGGTGGTCAGCCCCGTGACTACCACTCACGAGTGCAGGATAGGGACCCGGGGACACCACCATTCAACTCTCAAGATTCCTCAGAAGAAACGCACTGTGTTCAGAGGCTGACGGACACCCCAACGCACGGCAGGTGCTCTGCTTCCAACCATCCACATAATCCTTGCGACTGCCTTGCACGTGGGCTCGGAGCACCCCGTGTCCTGCTGCACGGGCTGCGGAATGCCCCCGGTTTATCCGGTGACAAGGAAGGCCGCGGCCCACGAGTGGGAAGACAGCGAGTCCCAGCCAAGGCCCAGGGTGCCCCCTGGAAGAGGTGTCACCGGAGGCCCGGGGCGAGCACGTCTGAGGGGAGCACGGCACAAGCGGGTGCGTGGTGAGGGGCGCCTCCCTGCTGAGACGGCCGGTTTACTGCACGAGGAAGACAGCACGTGCGCTCAAGAAGAGGCAACAGCAGGGCCACGAAGAAGCTCCGCCCCAGCAGAGGGTGGAGCCCACCCACCCCTAGGAGGCGGGGGCCTGGACCAGGGTGGGGTCAGGGTCAGGAGTGGGCGGGGCCCCGGGGTCGGGGTTGGGAGTGGGCGGCTGCCACATCACCCGCTGAATGACTCCAGCAGGACACCCCCCAGCCAAGGTCTCGTTCTCCACGCAGGGGAAAAAACACTTCAGGGACATGCACGCAGTGATTCCATTTTCATTGGTGAATCTACACCCAGCAGGGCGTCTTGAGTGAGCGGTGCTGGGCAGGGTGGGCGGGGAAGAGCTGAGCGGCTGCGATAATTCAACAGTATTCAGGAGACAATTCAGAGAATAAGCCTGGAAACGTGTGAATAGAAGGCGGAGAAAAACGAAGGTCTGGTGTGATTGTGAACACTCATTGAATTTCCTGAAACTCCTGGAGGAGAGAAGGAGCCTCAGCCTCCTTCTGGACAGACCTCCAGCATGGAGCCCGGCTGTCACGTGGCCCCATCGCCAGGCGTCAAGGAGGAGCCGGGACCTTGAGGCCCGGGAGCGGCCCCGGGGCCCCATGCAAGCCACGCGGAGACGAGCGGGAAGTCTGAGCCCTCCGGAGACGCTCTGCGGGCGGCGGCATCCCTGGAACCGAGCCTGGGCGGGGGCGGGGGGTGGTGCGTGTGGACGGCTGTCAGGGCGCTGATACCACACAGCCGTCCACCAGGAGCAGGGTTAGACTCAGGAAGCGCATCACCAAGGACAGCAGACAGCATGGAGGCCCAGTGCACCCTCCCGCGCCCCAGGGGACTCCTGAGAGCAAGACACGGAATGCACCCCGTTCCCCCGCCAGTTCCATGATGTTGCTCCCCCCTGCCCTGTCTCTGCCGTCTCTGACCCTCTGCTCCACCCCCCCTCCCCCACCCCGTCATCCGCCCCCAGGTGACACAGGAGCCCGCCAGAGCCATTGCCAGAAACAGACACACAGGGCCCGGCGGTGTGCGCAGGCTGCTCCCCGGGGAGACGGGACGAGAGCTCATAGTGGGGCCAGCATCCCCATCCTCCACGCACGCCCGCTGGACATGCTGCGGCCCGCCCCGGTGCCCAGGCACACAGGCTCTGGAGGCCGGTTGTGGGTCTCTGTGTCTGGACCCCACGCTGCTCATGGCTGCTGGCTCATGCTCACAGCCTCAGGTCCCTGCTTAAACAGGCCATCAGTAAAGGCAAACTCCTGTCAAGGAACACCTCCTGTGCGTCCGCATCGATGCAGAAAAGAAGACCACGGTGACCGGCTCCATGGAGCGCCCGGGGTCCCGGGACGAGCTGCAGGGCGTGGGCCGCCTGGGCCCCTTGCTCGAGTCTGCCAGCTGCCCCACCCTCCCTAAGTGTGCACATGCCCCGCAGCCTCAGCCCCTCTGCCCGCCGCTCCAGACCCAGGAGGGGCAGGCCAGCACCACCCGGGGCGCACAGGCCCAGCCTGCTCCATCCAGGGAGCACTGAAGAAGCACCTGCTTCCCAGCCAGGGACCCACCACCACCCAACGGGGTCCCCACGACGGCTCCCCGGGGTATCATCATGAACATGGCCCCGCGAAGCAGACACTAAGAGCAAGCGACGGAAAGACCCCTTTATCCGAAATGGCGGTTTTACAGCAAATTGCTCAAATGTGAGGCTGCGGGCAGAAATGGTGATTGACGGCCTGGTTCACAGGGGGAGGGGCCTCCGGGAGCCCAGGTGGGTGGCCCAGGTCCTCCCCGAGGAGCTCAGACTGGCCGTCAATGCCCGCCAGGCAGCTGGGCCGGAGGACCCGCTGCACCACGCACCAGGGTCCCCACGCACCACCCACCGAGTCACCGGCGGAGCCACGGCTACTTTGGGGGCACCTTCTCAACGAGCCTCACAGGGTTCTCAGGCATCAATGTTACAAAACCATTTTTTGAGGAATTGACTCATTTTTTAGACAAAATTTACATAAAATCTACCATCACAGCATTTTAACGTGAACAGTTCAGTAGTTACAGCATATTTGCAATGTTAGAGTTGGACCACAAAGCCAGCTGAGCACCGAAGCATTGATGCTTCTAAGCTGTGGTGCTGGAGAAGACTTGGGAGTCCCCTGGACTGCAAGGAGATCCAACCAGTCCACGCTAAAGGAAAAGGACCCTGAATATTCTTTGGAAAGACTGAAGCTGAAGCTCCAATACTTTGGCCACCTGACGCAAAGAGCCGAGTCACTGGAAAAGACCCTGATGCTGGGAAAGACTGAAGGCAGGAGGAGACGGGGACCAGATGGTTGGATGGCATCACCAACTCAAGCTCCAGGAGACAGAGGACAGAGGAGCCTGGCATGCTGCGGCCCGTGGGGTCGCAGAGGCGGACACACCCGGGCGACGGACCAGCATCGGCGCCGACGGTAGAAGCTCTCCGTCGCCCGACGCCGGCGTCTGCCCGCCAGCGGCCGCCCTCCACCCTCCTCCCGGCCACCGCCCCGGCCCAGACGGCCCCGACCCACCGTGAGCTTGCTTACCGGGGACACTGTCTGCCTGGACTCTGACACCGCAGCGCCCTCTCTGACTGGCTTCTTCAACGAGCGTCATGGTTTCAAGGTCCGCCGCACCTCACCACGCGGCTCTGCTTCACCTCCTGGGCTGACGGACCGCGGTTCGCCTACCCACTCAGCCGCACGGACGCTGGAGGCGCGCGCGGGTGTGCAAACACCCGTCCCAGCCGCCACAGCGCCACGCTTCACGTCCGCCAGCGGTGCACAAGGGGGCAGCCTCTCTCCCTCCTCGCCAGCACCCTCTTTCGGCTGTTTGAAAGGAGCCGCCCTCCGGGGCGAAAGCTGACATCTCCCGGCTTCGGCCCCATTCCCCTAGTGATTAGTGATACCGAGCGCGTCTTCACGTCCTCATGGGCCATTTATTTACCTCCTTTCGAGAAATGTGTATGTATTCAAGTACTTTGCCCATGTTTTCAATCAGATTGTTTTCTTGATGGCTGAGTTGTGAGAAGACTTCATATATTCTAGATATCAGACATTATCAGATACTTGGCAAATATTTCCTTTCTTACATGGGTTGACTTTTTTCAGTTTCTTGACAGTGTTCTTTGATAAATTTAATTTTATCAATGAAGATGATTTTACTTTATTTTTTTTGCTTTTGCATAAAGACACTTTTGTGTTTTTGCTTGGTATTCAAGGAACCATTACCACCTGACCCAAGGTCACAAAAATTTACACCAACAGTGTTGTTCTAGGAGTTTTATAGTTTTAATTCTTGCATCTGGGTCTCTGATCCATTTGAGTTACTTTTTGCACTCGGTTTGAGGCAGGGGTCCAAAATTTATTCTTCTGAAGTTATCTCAGCACCATAAAATGCATTAGGAAGAGACCCCGCCTCTTCTATTTTTTGGTGTTAATTACTTCTATAAATGTAAGGTAAAATTCACCAGTGAAGCTCTGTTTGAAATTCTTTGCTTGTTAATTACTAATTATGGGTCGGTTCAGATTTCCCATTTCTTCTGAGTCAGTTTTGGTACTCACTGCATTCCTGAGAATTTGTCCGTGCCATCCAGATGAACTCTATACTCTCTTACACAGTTCCTCACATTTATTGAAGGTCACTTCCACTTCCATTCCCGGTTTTACTAATAAGAGACGCCGCTCACATTTGCTGGGTCACTCCAGCTAAAACTGTGTCCGTTTCATTCACCTTTCAAACAACTCACGTCCTATCTGCGGTCTCCCCTGCGGCTCCTCTTCCTCCGGCTTCGGGTTTGTCCGGTCTGGTCTGTCCAGCCTGTTCCGGCAGCTCTGACCAGGGCCTCCACCTCCTTCGGCGCGGGCGTTCACAGCTGCACTTTCCTCCGAACGCCGCTTGTGCTGCACTCAGTTTCAGTATGCTGCTGTCTGATTCTGGCTCTTTACAAAGTATTTTCTAATTTCCCCTGTGACTTCTTTGACTGATTGGTTATTAAGAAACACGTTCTTTAATTTCCACCTTTAGTGAATTTTCCAAGTTTCCTTTTGTAAACTGACTTCTAACTTCATTCCGCCGTGGCAGAAGGACCTACCCTGCACGGTTCTGAACGTTCTGAATAAGGCATATTTCATGGCCCGACACACGCTTGGTCCCAAAAGCGTCCCGCGTGCCCTTGAGAAGAACATGTGTCCTGCCATTGAGTGGACTGTCCCACAGCCATATCCGCGCTTAGATGTCCTCGCCTACAGACGGGGACAGACACCCCTACCTCCTGCTTCTCACACAAACTCGAGGAGGGGAGGTACACACAGGAACCATCGCAGCCCTGCACCCAGAACCCCCCCCCCTGGGCGTGGAGGGCACGGCAGTGCTTCAGAGAGCCCAGGGAGGAGTCCCTCCTTGGCGGCAGGCTGGCCTCACTGAGAAGCACTCAGCTCTGTGACCTCTGGGCTACACTTTGATTTCCCAGAAAAGTCTGACTCAGAAAGAGGATCCACCTTTAGTGACCACTGGTGGGGGGAGAGAGGGAAGGGAAGCAAAGACCCAGAGGCTGGTGCGGGGGGGCTTGTACACATGCCCCCTGGGAGACGCAGCCCCGCAGTGGGGACAAGGCAGGGCTTCTTTCTTGCGTTTCTGGGAGGACGTAGGAGGCGGGTGTCACCCGGCTTATCCTGTGGGCTTCCGGCAAGCGCTGAGGAAGAGAGCCCCGCTGGAAGCAGTGAGTCACCCGCTTCCTCGGGAGCGCTCCCTGCGCTGAGCCCCGCAGCCTTTCATGGGGAGCCACCGCCCCACCCAGCAATCCCAAAGGCAAGAGGAGGGAACAGGCTGGGGACAAAGAAAAGCGCTTCTCTCCACACAAACCCTTCATAGGAAGTGGATTTCAAAGTGGCCATCTGTCTGAGATTAGCATCCCAAAGCTGCACCACCTCACCAGCAAGGATGGCTCGCCCGAGCCCAAACCATCACAGTAGCAGAAAGAGTCCCATTTAAATGGTAATAACGCCAAGTGCTTAGGAAGCATTTTACAGAAAGAACAGCCCAACTGTACCCCAGCTCCAGGCAGGCTGGACCAGACCCACCCTCCCTGCAGGCCTGTGCCAGCTGCCCGCCTGGACCTTCCCAGACTGAGTCCAGAGGAGAGGGATGCCAGCTGGGGGCCCAGTGCCCAGGGGCGCAGGCCGGCGGCAGTACCCTCCTCCGGGGCCCCTCCTCCTCTGTGCTGGCCCCTCCCCACACCCCCTCCGGTCTGCGCCAGCGGTGGGAGCTTCCGCAGCACGTCCGGTCTGTGTGGGCACGACACCGGCGCTCGCGTTCCGGGCAGAGCCCCCAGCACCTCCGAGGGCCAGCAGACACGTTCTGAACACCCGAGCGGCCGGGAGACGCCCAGCACACCTCGGGCAGCTGCGGGCGTGGGGACACTGGAGAGGGCCCAGGGCCCGAGCAGGCGGGCCTGTGGACGGGAGAGGCCTCCCCAGCCTGAGCTCGCACACAGCGTGCACCGCGGGCTCCTCAGGGTGGGTGGGGGCCCTGGGAGGGCCCCGGAGGCCAGGACGCAGCCCCGCACCCCAGCAGCCCACGTCTGACACCACCCCCACCGCTCCCAGCACGGCGCCCACACACGGACAGGCCTGTCTGTGGGGAACGGCCCGAGAAGGGGACACAGAGACGGGGCCGCCGGACGACGGAGCGGGGCCTGCTCCTCAGAGCGCTCCGCCTGCACGTGAAGCCCAAGGAAAGGAGGCGAGGGAGCCGGGCCTGCTCACCGGCCGTCACCTGGTCAGCCCAGGGCTGCCCTCCGCCCTTCAAGGAAGGGGGTCCTGTGGCCCAGGCTCAGGGTCAACCGTCCAGCTCCGCGTAAACATGTAAAAAATATAAAGAGAAGGAGCTGGCACCTGGGTATTTAACTCAGCATGCAGCAGCAATAGCCACGGAGTGGTGGTGGTTATCACCTGTCAGAACGGTGCCACGTAACTGAGATTCTAACGCAGACTCCAGTCCAGGTAGGAAATGGGCTGAGAAGGGAGCCTTGTTATTTGTAAAACCCCTTTAGGACAACCGGGAAGCTCTGTGGAGAAAACAAAGTGAAACCTTACTTCATAGCTCCTATCAAAGACAGGCTCAGTGGATGAAAGATTTTAGACATAAAACATAAACTCATGAAAGAGGACAATATGGGAAAAATTTTTGTGACTTAGGAAACAGAGAAAGTCTTTTCCACACTCATACAAAAACAAAATAGAAGCACTAGAGGAAAAGGCTCATGGATTCAACTAGAAAAAACCTGAAAACGAACGTCTGGAAGAAAAATTGTACAACCAAACAGAGAGGCGATGTCAAACTGGGAAGCCGTATTTTCAGACAAAGGGCTAATTTCCTTAAGCTATTAAAAGCTCCTCTGAAAAATTAATTTTTAAAAAGGCAGACTAAACGGGTAAAAGATTATGAACAGACAGAAAAACACGTAGTTCACAGCTACACTGAGCGCGTCACAAAGGCCGTGACCTGAGCGGCCAGCAAGCACAGAGGAGGCGCCGAGCGTGACCCACTGGCAGAAAGGCACAGGGGAGCCGCAAGGAAACACGGGACCGGCGGCCGGGCTGGAGACCGCAGCCCTGAGTGCCGGGTCCTTCCAGGGCCGGCGGACGGGAAACTGCCATTTATCACCAGACAGGCGGGCGGGCGGCCATCCTGCACCCGGGTGCGCGCGAGACGGGAGTGTGTGTGTCCGCCTGTGGCCTCACAGGCCTGCAGGTTCTTGGCTTTCTCGTGGCGGTCAGCCGGGGCCCTGCCCAAACAGGACGGGGGGAGGACAAATGCACCGCGTCAGAACCCCGGCCCCGCTCTGCAGGGGAAGGCCCGCCACCGACAGACGGCATGCCCCCTGCTCAGCACCCCCGCTCCACGTGCCTAGGTGCACGCGAGCGGCTGTGGCATCGGGACACGCGGTGCTGGGCTGTGCTGCTGACAGCACAGGTAACCAGGAGCCCTGACCCCAAGCGGGAGCACTCCTGTCTGATGGGAGGTCTGAACGGTGGTCTCCTCCACCTGATGGGGTGCTGATGGGGCTGGGGGCCCGGGACCCCACTTCTCCTGACCGGACGGGTTGTAGCTCCCATCCCTGAGCTGTGCCCTGAGGGGTCACCGAACAAGACTGCAGGGCCAGGCCTGAGCCGTGCAGGGGGGCCCTCCTCCCGGGGGAACGGAGCCCCGGGCCGGCGGGCCCAGCACACCCAGCTTCAGACCCTCCTGCCTGATGAGCAGGCCAGCTGAACAGGCTGAGCAAGCTTCCCAAGTCTGGGCCTTTATGAACTGTGCTTCCGCTGTTATATCTAAAAAAATTATTGCCAAGCCTAAGATCACACAGATTTTCCCCAATATTTCTTCCTAGAAGATCAAAGGGCCTTTATAACTGTTAAGCCAGATAACCTGTATATAAAGGCAGTTGGCCCAAGATAAATGTTCAAAACTGGTTGTCTTCTAAAATGTGTGTACTTTCTAAACAGCTCTGCTTCTAAATATTTCTCCTAAGGGAATAATAAGAAGTGCAAACAGATTTGGGTACACGTGTGTTAACCAGAGTATTATTTAGAATAAGGAACACAAGGATGAAAATATGCATCTATTGAGAGCTTGGCTAAATAAAGTGTTCATAAAGAAGCAGCCCACAGCTCAAAGGTTACATTTTAAAAGAACACTTAACACGGAAAAAGTTCACAGAAGTTTAAACAACAGAGGAAGACCCAAACCAAACAGTATGGAGGGTGTAAATTCCCCCTAAAAGTGCATCAGGAAAGCACATTTTACACACACGTCGATGTTGGGAAGAAGCTGAGCCGTCCTGCTCACCTGTCCTGGTTTTCTCTGCTACTGTCGAAAGCTGTAAATGAAGCTGTGCTCCTCTGTAACCAAAGCCCTTTCTTAAAGTTAACCAATTAAAACACTGACATCTCCTTCACCACCGCCCCACCACCCTCCTCTCAGGAGTGTGAGCGCCTCGCCTAGCACATGGGGGCGTGCACGGCCGGCCAAGGGGAGAAGGGCTCCCGGGGGCCACACGTCTGGCCTCCCCTGCACACAGGTCAGTGAGCCAACCACGCAGAGGGGTGCCGGCCATGCCCGTGAGGCTCGGCGGTGGAGGTATTTGGATCCCCTGGGAATGTCAGGTCACCACTGAGGCACCCAGAGACGGGGACAGAACCTGGAGACACACGGTACTGATGGAACCCACCACAAAACCAAGTGCCACATCAGAAAAGATGGCACAGATGTTCCCCAGAGGGATGGACAAGAACGGCCACAGCTGCCCTGCCCAAACAGGCTCAGACTGAGAGCAACCCGGATGACCAACAGCAGAATGGTTTACAAAGCTACGGCACTTACACGAAACAACAGCGCCACGACAATGAGCCACCGGCAACCACACACAACACGCGTGATTCTCGGAGCACACAGGAGTGGACAGCACCTGGGAGCGCAGCTGAGGCAGAGGTGGGGCGGGGCGGGGCCCCCAGAGGGACTGTGGTCCTTCGAGGAGGGAGGGGAGGATGAGGGAGGGGAGGACGCGTCGCTGGGAGAGGCCTGGGGCACTTGGCCGAGCTGCGACAGGTGAGACAGGATCCCCTCGAGGGTCTCGGGGAGCTAATCCCCTGAGATCAGCAAGGCTCTGACTGTGTACCACTGTCTCCAAGGCCACAAAACTGTCATCCAAGTGGGCGGTGAGGGGCCTGGCATTGTGGGCAGGTCGCAGGCCCTGCTCAAGGAAGGACTGTAAGGATCAGCCTCCAAGAGAGCAGACCAGAAGGCTGTCCCCATCGGCCAAAACCCGGGCTCCCACGGAGAACAGGGCGGTCCCCACGTGCAGTCTGTTTCCTTCAGCCGCCACGGTTTCTGCCGACGGGCACGGCAGACCAGCAGGGGCTGGGCCGAGCACAGAACGCCCGTCTGGAGGAGAGCAGGAGGCCTGGGTCCGTCTCGTCTCTGCCGAGAGGAGGCAGGTCCAGTTGCTTGTGAAGGACGCCTCAGCCCACAGGGCGCCGTCTCTTGGGTCCAAAAGGCAAGTCAGGAATGCCCCCCTTCCCCACAGACAGTGCCCTGGCTGCTCTGAGAGACTCCGGCGTGACCGCGTGGGCTGGGCGCTGCACACATAAGGCATAGCACGCACGGGGGCAGCGGCGGCACCATGGCCTCCGCCCAAGGGTGAAGGCCAGCGGAGAACGGGAAGGCTCAGAGCCTCCAGGACCCGCGTGCGAACTAGGCTGGCGACGGAGGTGGGGCGGTGCCCCAACTGTGCCCAGAGAGGGGGCGCCGAGGCACACGCCCAGCAGAGAACGTGAGGCCATCCCGCGGCGCTCCAGAGAGCTCTGTGTGTGTGCACGCAGGCGTGTCCCGAGCAGCACTGAGGAGGCCCACCCTCGGGAGGACGGCAGGCTGGGGCACGCTGCACAGCCCTGGGCGGATGCAGAGGACAGGGAGCCTGGCCTTCAGGAGCTCCCGATGACGCCGCGTAGGCAGCGAGCACGGGCACGTGGGCCAGCACGGCTGGCGGAGGGAGGGGTGATGAGAGCTCAACCCGCACGGTGCTGACCTCGAGGAAGCCACGGCCTGGAGGCTCGGCAGGCACCCGGCCGCAGCCGCGGTCACCTTCCACCCTGGACGGGGCACGGCCTCCCCTCGGTCACGTGGGGGTTCCGAACAGTGAGGGCTTCCCGGGGTGACTCGGGCCGCCTGTGCACCATCAGTATTCAGCGGCGATGGATTCTTCTCCGATGGATTCCTCTCGTTTGCCTGCTTTTGTGCTGCAGAGATAAGTAACATTTCTAATCTCTGCTATCTCCCAGCTGCAAATGTTCGAGCACTTTTTTCCTCCTTATTTAAAAAGCAAAATCTCATTTTAGATTTGCAAGTGAGACAGCTACTCCTCCTCACCCAGAGGCCAGGCAGGCCCTGTGGACGGGAGGAACATGTCAGGCTGGAGACATCAAAGCCCCAGAAACTTGAACCAGGAGATCCAAGTCCCTTCGAAACTCCTCCAGACAAGGTCTGAGGAGGCCTCCCACTCAGCCATCACTTCCTGCTGATGATCCACAGGCGTGAGCTGCCGGCGCTGACAGAGCGACCTCTGCAGGCCTCGCCGGCCACATAAACACCGCAATGAAACAGGCCGCTCCCCTCATGGAGCCCCCAGGAAGCCAACACGGCCGGGAGAGCCAAGTACGCGGGGGAGGGAGGGGGTCCGGGCTCGAGGCAGCGAGGGGCCTGGTGCCTCAGACTCCCTGCAGGCGGGCCCCCACCTCCCTTCTGCCACATGACAGCTAGGCCGGGGCGGGGGGCGGGCACAGGCATCCAGTTACGACCCATCGCCAGCCGGGACACCGGGCAGGGCAGGGTGTGCAGCTGCTGCAGATTCAGCGACACCCAGAGGCCCCAGGCTCAGCAAGTGCCCGAGAAGCTTCCAGCCCCAAGGCGGGAGGGGGATCCGGGCAGAGGACAACTGCGTGGGCCTCCTCCACACACGCATGGACCACTGCACCCCTGTCTGGTCCTGCAACCTGAGAGCGGAAGAGGCGGCCTTCTAGATTCCACCTTTCAAGACAAGAACAAGAGACTTAAACGAACGTCACACCCGGCGCTTCTGAGAATGAAAACCCTGCTTCCCCGTGGGTGGTGACAATGTCACCTGGACTTGACAATGCTGGGGGCCTGCTCAGGCCTGCCCGGCAGAGGGCAAGGCTGGGCAGCTGCCCACCCATCCGCCTACAACACAGCGGGACCCCAGGGCGCTGTCCGTGGTTCTGACGCTGGCTCCCACCAGGGAATCTAGGAACCAGAGTCCTGACCGGCACAGACGGAAGAGGCGAGACCCGGACACCAGCCCTGGGTCACACCCTCACCCTGGCAACCAGTTCTGGTTTCACTGCCACCTTCCATCATCGTTCCAGCCCTGGAGGAGTTCGGGCAGGATAGGAACGACCCAGGCACCCGCCCCCAACACGGCCACCCCTGCGGGCTCAGGGCCGGAGCTCATGGGCAGCTCACCCTCAGGTTCACCTTCAGTCTCCAGACACACCTGAGAGGTTGACGTCGGTGTTAAAACTTTATCAATTATGAGGCAGCTCGTTTATTAGCACTGTCTCATTTGCACATGTCAGAGAAAGAGAAAATCACCTCATTAACCGCTTTCCCATCAGCAGAGAAGGGGCTGTGCCGCTGATTTCTCCTCAGCTCCTGTCTCCCACCCTCTGAAACCCATGCCCCTCTCCTCAGAGACCACGTCTAGTCCTTGTCACGAGGGTCTGGGAACGCTCTCCCCCCAACGACAGGGGCTGCGAGCAGACCACACGCGGCCCTCACCACCCCGCCTGCCACCAGGGGCGGCCCGGCCCAGTCTCCACCCTGGAGGCGCTCCGCCACCAAAAAGCCCAGGAGGGACGCACATGCGTCCCCAGCACCGAGGCCGCCAGCAAGTGAGCCGCTGTGACCAGGCCTGCCTGCCAGCGTGTGGACACGGGCGATCACGGTGAGCAGGCCCGGGACTGCCTGGAGCACCATGTCCTGTTCTGACAGAGCGGCACGCCCTCCAGCCCAGCTGCCCGGCAGGAGGGTCCCGAGAGCCGTCGAGGAGACGACACGCCGGCAAGGCCTCATGGGCCGGCTCCGAGTAGACCTGGCCCTCTGATGGTCAGCCAGCACCACAGCTCCAGGGCAGCCTGGGCTCGCGTGCGTGGCTGTGATGACATCGCACTCCCCCCAGAGACGGGCTGCTGCTGGCATGAAGAAGATCGAAACGACGGCAGCACCGTGCTTTTACGGAGAAGTTCCCCTCAAGGCAGCTCTGGGCTCAGTGAGCTCACTCCTTGTTGAATCCTCCTGAGAAACCTGTACGCAATCAGGAAGCAACAGTTAGAACTGCACATGGAACAACAGACTGGTTCCAAATGGGAAAAGGAGTACGTCAAGGCTGTATATTGTCACCCTGCTTATTTAACTTACATGCAGAGTACATCATGAGAAACGCTGGGCTGGAATAAGCACAAGCTGGAATCAAGATTGCCAGGAGAAATATCAATAATCTCAGATATGCAGACGACACCAATGGCAGAAAGTGAAGAAGAACCAAAGAGCCTCTTGATGAAAGTGGAAGAGGAGAGTGAAAAAGTTGGCTTAAAGCTCAACATTCAGAAAACTAAGATCATGGCATCCGGTCCCATCACTCCATGGCAAATAGATGGGGAAACAGTGGAAACAGTGTCAGACTTTATTTTTCTGGGCTCCAAAATCACTGCAGATGGTGATTGCAGCCATGAAATGAGAAGACATTTACTCCTTGGAAGGAAAGTTATGACCAACCTGGACAGCATATTAAAAAGCAGAGAGATTACTTCGCCAACAAAGGCCCATCTAGTGAAGGCTATGGTTTTTCCAGTGGTCATGTATGGATGTGAGAGATGTACCATAAAGAAAGCTGAGCACCGAAGAATTGATGCTTTTGAACTGTAGTGTTGGAGAAGACTCTTGAGAGTCCCTTGGACTGCAAGGAGATCCAACCAGTCCATCCTAAAGAAGATCAGTCCTGAATATCCATTGGAAGGACTGATGTTGAAGCTGAAACTCCAATACTTTGGCCACCTGATGCAAAGAACTGACTCATCGGAAAAGACCCTAATGCTGGGAAAGATTGAGGGCAGGAGGAAAAGGGGACGACAGAGGATGAGATGGTTTGATGTCATCACCGACTGGATGGACATGAGTCTGAGTAAACTCCAGAGTCGGTGATGGACAGGGAGGCCTGGCCTGCTGCAGTCCATGGGGTTGCAAAGAGTCGGACATGACTGAGTGACTGAATTGAAATTCTTGACCTGAAAACCAACTGCCTCATTCTGATGCCCCAAAGCCCATTCTGGGGAAGCCGGAGCTGCTGTGTCCCACCATGATTCCCCAGCACAGGAGAGTCCGACCTGGCCGGGAGGTAAACCACCATCCCAGCCCCCACCGGGCCTCTCACCACCTGCTCCTGCTGTGGTGCACGCCACAAGATCGCAAGCTCCCCCAAGCCCCAGCAGCTGAGGACTCTTCCTGCAAACACTGACACAGACACAGCCTGTCCCCCTGAGGACAGAGTCCTGCCTCTCCTGGGAGCCCTGCCCAACCTGGGGGATGCTGCCCTCAGCTCCCCTGCGGCCAGCAGCTCACTCGCAGCCAGATCAATGTCCAAGGTGGGTGCAAGACCACCCCCAGCCTCCCCACCTACAAGCCCTACAACTGGTTCCCAGAAAACACGCGTCCCCTTGCCCCACCCCGCCCCACGCGGCGGGCTCACCCCTCTGGCACTGCGCTCGCATCTTCACGCACCTGCCTTTAACCCTCAAGAACAGGGGCTCCCGGATCACCTGCCAAGCGTTCTGCTCAGACCTACTTTAAGTGCTGCGGAAGCACACGCTGTTTCTGCCGGGGAAGGAGAACCCCTTCCCCCTCCTGGGCCCCAGCCCTCTGAGCTGGTGTCTGGGCACACTCAGAGACACCTGCCCGGTGGCCTGCCACCGGGTCAGGGAGCAGGAAGCGCCTGCCTGCAGCCCCAGGACTTCAGTCGGCGCTGGATGAGAACAAGCGGCCCTCTGACAGTGCCGCGGCGACCTTCCGACGCTGCCAGCACAGACCCGGGCCGCGGGACGCCTAGGTCACGGCCCGGCTCCGACTAGACTGAGTCACCCCCAAACATCAGGAGGGCCCGCTGCGGCGCTCCCCGTGGCAGGCTCCCATGGAGACTCGCTCACATGACCCCGGGGCCCCGGGGGGACTCGGGATGAATCTGCCCAGTCCCCCACTTTCATCAGGTGAAGAGCGCCAGTGGGGAAGGAGGCGAGTTCTCGCGGGGGTCCCACAGGGAGCTCCCAGGAGGTGAACACGGCCACGCCACGCACGGACCACCCGCCCAGCGCCTGGCAACCTCCTCTTCACCCCTGCAGGGTGCTCCCACTGCCCAGAGAGCCCCCTGCAGGGCGGGCGCGGCGGCCTGGCCGCCGCAGAGCGCCCCCCCCCCACGCAGCCACGCCCCACACTCAGCCCCGCCCCGCTCAGCCCCTCCCCCAGACGCAGCCCCGCCCACACACTCAGCCAGCCCCTCCCACACTCAGCCCCCCCACCGCATACTGCCCTGCCCCCACGCAGCCACGCCCACACGCAGCCCCTCCCCCAGGCAACCCGTCCCACTCAGCCACGCCCACATTCAGCCAGCCCCGCCCACACTCGGCCCCTCCCACCTCATACTGCCCTGCCCCCCACGCCCCCACACTCAGCCCCGCCCCGCTCAGCCCCTCCCCCAGACGCAGCC
>SNSB01003624.1:1159771-1278587 GCA_012922965.1 Capreolus pygargus
GCCCCTCCCCACGCAGCCCCGCCCACACTCAGTCCCGCCCCCACACAGTCAGCCCCGCCCACACACACTGAGCCCCTCGCAGGAAGCATGGCCACGCTCGTCCTCCAGGAGCACCCTCTGAACGCGCAGGTGAACCACACTGCCCTGCTCCTTTCATCCTTACGTGGCGACCGCGGTCACCGACAACCCCAGCTTCCCTCTGGCTGGCAGCACGCGTGGGCCCTGCAGCCTCCCGCAGCCTCCGCCTCGGCCTTAACCCCGGCCGCTGTCTCACCACCGGCCCGCTCGCGGGGCGGCCGCCCCACTTGGCAGGGGCGTCCACCCGCTGCCCCGAGGCCCTGCTGGGCGCCCGCGGGCCCCTCCCCTTGCACTGTCCACGAGCAGAGCCTGTCCCGCCACCGCTCCGCTCCTCCCGCACGACGGCAGGCCCGAGGGCAGGCGCCGGGCCCACCTCGCTGGACAGCGGCCCAGGGCGCAAGGAGGACGCCCTGTCACCGGATAAGTGTGTCTACGGCGGCGGGAAACCACACAAGCGTCCTCAGGACGAAGTTAAGAGTGAATTCACCTGCGATCTGGCTTAGGTGACAAGAACACGCTTTCACCAGACTTCAGGATTTCAACTTCGGGAAGGGCACCGACATTCCGGGTCTCGTTTCCTCACACTCAAACCACCAGAGAAGGTGCCGCCGTCCCCGATGGACAGGTGTGGACGCTGAGGCACCGGCCCTGCTAGAACCACCCAGCGTTCTGCCCCCAAGCTCTCAACCCGACAAGTCCATCCCAGTCACCTGCTGGGAACAGCCGGCAGGCGGAAGGAAACAGGGCTGGGTGAAGACCTGGAGCCAGTGTGCCGGGGTGGGGAGGCCTGGACTTGCTGTCTCTGGGCCGCACCCACCCGCCCCGCAGTGCGCACCCCTCCAGGAGGCCCTGTCTGACTCACCTGCCACAGGCAGGGCACCGTGCCCAAGCAGGTGCTCAGAAAAAAAACTATCTTAAAACTTGCTGACCGAAAAACCCAAAAATGGATCATTTTGAAATTAAAGAGAAAGATGGAGATTTTCATTATGTTTAACACTTCTATTAAAACAGAAGAAACTCGGGAGTTGTATCACACTAGTTCCGGGGAGGTGGGGGGGGGGTGGGTTGTGTCCGCTATAACCTACTATTCAGGCACCGTCTCATTAACATCGAGGCTTAATTGGCGTTTCATGCCTGCATTGTGTCTCAGGAATGAGCGAGGTGCAATTATGGTATAAAGAGCACTCCAGCAGCGTCGGTTCAATTCATGTCATTCATCGAGTCAGAATAAGCACAGATGTTCCACTGGGGGACAGAGAGGAAGATGAGCGGCTTGCAAATGACACTTTTTTAGTTTAAAACTTTATTTAAAATAAAAAGTTATTTAAGTGAAATTTACAACACACTGTTTTTCTCCCTTTGTTTTACTTGCTATAGGGCATTAACTTTCAAAGGCTGGTTCCGCTTAATTTGATTTTTCATTTTCAAATGAACATCTGTGTTTAGGTTTAAAAAGCTCTTTGTGGAAACATACAGAGCCCCCAAAAGGGTCTGAACAAAGCCTGCCTCAGTAAACACTTGCTCACCAGGAAGGCCTGCCTTTCACGGGGTCCCAGGGTCGTGGAGGTGGGGGCTGCTCTGGCTCCTCCCTCCCTCCTGAGTTGTGGAGAAACTGTCTTCTGTGCAGAGTGGAAATGAAGCGGGCAGCCCCACAGGGCCACTGCTCAGCCTCAAGGCTTCCCCCTCAGGCAGAGACGCAGCCAGAAGCGGCCCGCATGGTCTCCAGGAAGGCGGCCCAGTCGAACTGTGCTGCTCCTTCAGCCGTGCGTGTGTGTCTGTGTGTGTGCGCACAGCCACGCACGCAATGATGCAGGACCACGAGGGCCAGCCAGGCAGGCAGGCAGCCCCCTCCCCATGCCCGCCCCTCGGCTGCGAACCCACATGCAGTGGTGCCGCCCGGGTCCCACGGGGACCGGACCGGCTCTGGGGCCCCCACGGCCACACAGGCCACCGTGAGAGGACCCGTGGAGGCAGGATGTACTGCCTCTGTTGCTGAACTGGCCCTCGGACGACAAAGGCGCAACCTCCCCACACCCGCTTCCCCCTCTGTTCACGTGGTGATGCCTGAGCTGAGCTGCCCACAAGGCCACTGGAAACAAACCCAGAATCAGGCACAAAAAAAGTTTCATGAGCACGCACGCAGCAAGGACGAAGCGTGACTTCAGGCCCAAGCCCAGCAAGGACGCTCAGAAACGAGCGTGGCAGAACTCCCAGCCCGGGAGGCAGGGGTCGACGGGCCCTGGGCACAGCCTGACCGCGTCTCTGCCATCCCCACCCCCAGGAGCCACGCGGGCCTTCTCTGCGTGTACCTCCCGGCTAACACGGAGTCCAGAGCTCACTGCAGCAGTGTGGGGCTAAACAGTTGGGAACACTTCTATGTTTTTATGATGCTATATTTAGAAACCTCTAAATAAAACCCATGGAGCGTGTTTGCAATAATATACATTTTTTAAACTCACTAATTGAATGTTGCCATTACAAGTGCTATTTTGGACCATCTGCTAAATATGTAATTTAGGAATTAAGATTCATATCTTAGAGGATACGCTAATTATTCCTTTGAATCCATTTGGGTCCTTTCTGAACACAAGAAGTCCTGCAGTTAGCAACAATGACCACCCTGCTGTTTCACGGTGCGTGGGCAGGGCCGTGACAGAGGGGACAAGTGGGAGCTGAGCTCAGGCCCAATGCTGCCGATGCCCATGGGCAGAAGGGCAGAGGGGGTCACAAGGCCACACCTTCCCAGGCTGAGGGTCCACTCAGGCCATTTAAAGGCAACAGGGATTTCTGTGGGTCAGAGCAAAGCGTTTTGTCAAAGGCTTCCACTGGCTGACTGTGCAGTTCATCCAATTCCAAAGCCTGCCCTCTCCGGTCCCCTGACAGTGCCTCTAATGCCCTTTCCGGTGAGAAAGTGACAGGCCTACAGCACCGGAGACTGGCCCGTTCACATCGCCCACGTCCTGACGTCCCTCTTCGGCAGCCAGGCCTCCGCATCAAGCGGACCACGGGGGGCTGCGTGAATCAGGGCTCACCCCTTTCTGTGACACGCTGCTTCTGTTAATAGGACCCCAGGAAGAATTTACTTCCGCTTCCACACCACGGGCGATTCACTCTGAACCTCGCTGACCCTGGTGACTCCCCTGAGGTCAGGCATCCACGCAGCAGACGCAGCACCTCTCCGCCCGGGTGCAGACAGTGGTTCTGGTCTTGTACTTCTTCTGCCCCGAGTGAAATTCACCACGTCAAAGGACTCACAGCTTCAGACTATAAAGTGCCCAGACACACCCACACTTGTGCTGTGTCAGCTGACACAGAGCCTGCGGCCTCTGAGCCGCGCCTGAGCGGCCAGCCCGGCTCCTCGAGGCCAGGGCACGGCTGGTGGGGAGGCTCACGAGCGGGGGTGGGCGGTGCGCCAGGGCTGGGGGCTCCAGCCGTGCGTACTTCCACCCGGGCCGGGCTTCTCAGAGACTGGACACCGGGACGGCAGCCCACCTGAGGCTGGGCAGGGCACTGGACCACCGCCCTGGGGGACAAGGGAGGCAGAGCGGCTCAGGCAGTGGTGTCTCCCTGCACCTTCCCGCTACTGGCTAGCCCGGCACGCGGCCCAAAGGACGCAGGATGGGGAGGGGCTGGCCCGGCAGCTGGGAGGCGTGTGGGGCGGCAGTGCTGCTGGGAGGAGGCGCCGAGGGTGCCGGCGGATCGTGGGCAGCCTGGCGGGTGGGGGGGACTGCGCTGCGAGCGCTGTTCTCAGCTGAGGCTGCAGGGGGAGAACCAGAGGGGCAGGGCACCCGGCACATGCTGAGCACGTCCAGGGTCCTCACCCGGCTGCCTCAGTCCCTGAAGAGCAATGCGCCCAAGATCGATGGCGGGATGGGGAGGGGAGAGTGGAGGACCCGGGTCGGCGCTGGCGCCTGCCCTGCCCTGCCCTCTGCAGCTGCCCACGCGGGCAAGGTGTCAGCGTGCTGAGCCCGAGGGCCCCTGAACACAGAGAGGACGCAGGGGACGCCCAGCCCTGCGTGGGGAGCTCAGGGCAAGCCAGGGTGAGAGAGGGGCTCAGTCCTGAAGACGGGGGCGGCTGGTGAGAGAGTGGTGTTGGCTGGAGGGCTTGCCCTGGCTCTGCTCTGCCATGGGGAAGGATGCTGAGGACATGGGGTGGGGGCGTAGCTCTGAGTCGGGCTCTGGGCTCTGTGTGAAGGACGAGAGGGCCCTTCAGGGGACCTGGGGTGAGGCAGGCAGGGTGGAGGGGGGGAAACCGTCGTCGTTTGACATGCAGCTCTCTGTGAGGAGTACTGACTAACTCCTGAGACTGAACAGCAACAAAAACGAGGTTCAGTGGTGAGGTCCCTCGATCAGCATCGAGGTGGAAGAACACACACTAGGTCCCCGAGAAGCAGGCGGCCTGGTGGGGCCTCAGCCACCAGCAGCCGGGAGCCTTTGCCCTGGGCCTGTGCAGCGCTGGGCGGGGCGGCAGGCAGGACCCAGGAGTTCAGGCAGGAGTGGGCCGAGCACCCAGGCCTGTGCAGAGGGGTCGGATGCAGCCCCCCCAACACCGGCACAGCTACAGGCCCTGCTCACTGCCCCGCTCTGGTTGAATTTGGGTGGAGCACGGCCCCACCGTGTGAGGCGTGGTGAGGGGCTGCCCCCCAGGGTGGGCCGGGCCCCGTCCTTCCCCCACTGCTTCTCACTGGCCACCCCAGGGGAAGTCCAGCTACCCTCTTCTCCGGGAGTCCCGTCACCCCCGGGGGCAGCTGAGGGGCCGGGACCCCGGGGCACCCTCGAGTTCTAGTCCCCGTTTCCTGGCCTTTGGTCACATGTGGGGGCGTCTCCGCACTCGCAGGGGCGACACAGACCTTCCATCAGGAGGACGACTCAGTCCTCAAAGGCTCAGGGCCGCTGAACGAGGGGTCACCCCAGGTGGGCGGGACACCGGCTCCCCTTCACGGGCATGAGCTGCGGCCAACAGGGCCAGCGGGTGGGGGTGACAGGCCTGCCGAGGGGTGGGCTGCCTGGCACCTTTGTCCCGAGGGGCTCAGTCCCAGCCGTCAGTGTTTCCTCATATGCCAAACAGCAGGGCTCTGGTGCTGACCCTTGGCCTCTGGGCTCCCACGGGGGAGACCACGGACTTCAGTGATGTGCACGAGCAATGCGCCCTGGGTGCAGGACTTGCACCTCAAGGCCTATGCCAGCCCTGCCAAGCCCACTGCCCAAGTCCATGGGTAGAGCAGGGCCTTGGAGGGTCCAGTTTCTCGGGGCACTGGTTCTGGCCAAGGTTGTGGCCCCAAAGCGTGATCTCACTGCTCCTGGAGCACTTGGGGCTTGCCACGGAGCACCGTGACCATCCAAAGCCATGTCCTGTCCATCGTCTGTGGCCAGAACTCCCAGCAGGGGAGGGAGCTGGTGGGCCCACAGGTGGTCTGTGGGTCTCAGGAGCCTTATCCCAGGTGGACACGGCAGTTGGCCGGTAGAAGCAGAGAGGAGTGGGCTGTGGTCTCCCCGGGGCCCGGCACCCCGCCCTCCTGATTCCCAGCTGCCCTGGGGCCCTGGCTGACCTGGCCAGCGGTGGGTCCCTGACTGGCATCCTGCAGCACTTCCGCTCCAAGAGCAGCGAGTGGCCCCCAGGACCGGGGTTGGGGGGGCCATGTGCAGATTCATGGCAACGGGGCTCCACCAACAGGAGAGGCAGGAGGGCGCCCAGTGGGGTGCAGGAGGCGGCCACGGACTCGGGTTCAGGCTGTGGTGCTGCAAATGCCAGGCCATCTCAGCAGCCAGATGGGCCAGCGTGGAGAGCCGTGGTTCTGACCAGTGCGTGGGCAAGTTTACCCAGTGTGTACGAAAGGGGGGCCGTCCAAGCCACTGCCCTCTGGCCCCTCGGCCTGGTTCCCTCGGGGGCTAGTGGCGGAACGACCCCTCCCCTCAAGGTGGGCAGGCAGGACGCTGGCTTTGCTCCTGGTGATCTGGAGTCGGCGGCAGGGGTCCTGGACACCGCCCGCTCCGAGGAGACATGCCCTATGCAGCAGGTGAGCCTGGGCGGACCTGGGACCTCGCGCGGCGCCCTCTGCTGGTGGGAGCAGGGCCTGCTGCCCGGTGGTGGCTGTCCGGCCGCCTCGGGGGCACTCAGGCTGGGCGCCCGCTGAGAGGGGGCCTCAGGGCCAGGGGCCTTGGGGTGAGTGGAAGCCCAAGGTGCCTCCCCTGCTGCACTTGGAGGAGGGGGCTCCGGGCGGGCTGCCCACAGTGCCCAGAGTCAGGCGGGCAGCTCTGGAGGCGGAGGGCAGTGCCCTGGTGTGGCGAGGGGCCAGCGGCCGCCTGCCTCCTGACTGCACCCGGCCTGGCCCCAGAACAGCTTGCGGGGACCCGGCTCTCCACAGATCCTAGTGGTGCCTGGGAGGGGAGGGAGGGGACGGAGGGGCGCCAGGCGGCGGGGGCACGGGGGGGGGCCTGGGAGGCCTCCAGGGTTGCAGGGGCGCGGCCCCGCTTGCAGAGCCCTCGTGCGCTGCGTCGGGGCGCCACTGCCCTCTATCGTGCCTCCAACGAGCACAGGCCCCGGGCGTCCACGGCTACACTGCCGTGTGGGGGCGGAAGCGGGCACTGCCGGAGGTCCCGGGCAGCGGACGCCTCCCTGACAGCAGCGGACTGCTGGGGCCGGGCTGGGGGCTGGGGTTGCTTGCCCAGCTGGGGCTCGGACCCCAGCACAGAGCCTTGGACTTGGAGTGACTCCTCTCGGGGTCAGGGGCCTGGTGCACGCGGGCCTGGGTCCTGGGGCGGGTCTGGGGAGGGGTCCGCAGCGCGAAGACTGAGGCCAGCTGGCTGGGGGCTTGGGTGGGGCCCCTCTCCAGGGCATGGTGGCCCCCACCCCACCCGGCTCTGCTGCCCACCCACTTGCGGGCTCGGCTCTGAGCTCCCGCCTGGCCGTGTGCTCCACCGCTGGGAGGCGCTGGCAGGCAGCTTCCACCCACGGTGGCCTTGGCTTCACTGCCCTCAGCAGCCCCCATGGAGGGCCAGGCCCCTACCCTGGGCAGTGTCCCCCCCCCACCCCGAGCCTCTGCGTGAGCCCCAGGTGCCAGCCCCCTCGTGGAGGGCCTCGTGGAGGACACGGGGCAGCGTCAGTGGTGACCTGAGGCACCCAGGGAGCACAGGCCCAGCGCCAGGAGGCGCACCTCCTGGGGCTGGGTGTGCGGAGGCTGTCAGGGGCCGCGCTGACCACGAGGCCCACCCAGGGGTCTCAGCAGCTGGCCCAGCGCTGACCTGCAGCCTGGGCCCTGGGTTCTCCTGTAGCCAGCGAGCCGGACACGTGGCACGTGGTGCTGCACTGCCCCGGGTCACGGGCCGGACCCAGCCCTGACGTCCTGGCCGCGCACCACCAGCTCGTCTTGAGGCTCAGGGTGGGACAGGACCCCCCGTGTGACTCGCCCACCTGCCGTGACCTGCGTCCATCCTGCAGAAAGGGAGCTCCCTGACCGAGCCGCCAGCAGATGCTGCCACGGACAGGCAACCCAGGTGACCCCAGGGACAGCCAGACTCAGACCTTCGGGGACCCAACTTCTGTGACACCCCGGCCTGGCCCAAAGGAACCGCTTGGGGCTCTGGGAATCCTCCCTCGGGGCGTCAGCTCTGGGTGAGGGGCCAAGACCCCAATCCCGCAGCCTCCTCAGGGAGGCAGTAGGGAGAAGGCCACGCTGGCCAGCAGGCGGCCCCAGAGCACCGACTGCCCCGCAGGGTCGCTGGGGACGGGGTGTCCCAGGGCGCAGAGGTGGAAGCCTGCTGGGAGCTAGCGTGGCGCTGCCCACCGCCCCAGGTCGTCTCTGAGCGGAGGGTCTTCCCAGGCCTCCCTGTTGTCTCCCACCCCTTTGGGCACTGGTAGGGGTGGGGAGGGAAGGGTCCTCGCCCTAACCTTGCATGGCACATGGTTTCAGACGTGCTGGTGACCCCATGAAAGGCCAGGATGGACCCTAGGGTCACCGTGTCCCTTCGGACGCTGGGAGAACAGCTTGTGAAGACACAGCACACGGCCGCCCTGCCGAGTGGCCCCCGCGTCCTGACGGCTGAGCCTGGCTTTGCAGCTGCTCCACCGGTTTCCAGGAGGACGTGGGGGAGCCCCGAGCTCCACTTAAGAGGGGGCCTCGAATGTGGCCGGCCTGGACAGGCGGGGGTGACAGACAGCGCTGGGAGGCGGGGGCTGTCCAGCCAGCCGAGTCCCAGGCAGCCCGTCACTCTCCAGCTTCCTCGGGCGCTGGGCCCCCTGCAGGGGCCCTTGCCCCCCGGGTGCCACCCTCCCCATCTCGGCCTGACTGGAGGCGGGAGGGGTGACCCCCCTAAAGACAAGGACAGGTCAGGCAGGCCTATCCCTTGCCCGTGGTCAGGATAGCTGGTGAGACGTCGAGCCCGGTCAAGACGGGCAGCTGTCAGGACCCCGCTGCCCCTGTCCTCCGCACACGGTCCGCTTCCAACCTCAATCCCACCCATCACCCAGGGGAGGACAGCCCCCAGCACCGGGCCCTCGGCGAGGCGGGTGCTCTGGCGCAGCACGTCCATCCAGTGCAGAGACCTGAGGGAAGACAGCAGGCTGGGGGCAAGGAAAGCGGGGAGGGCCAGCCGACGGGAGGGCCCCCCACAGGCCTGGGAGGCCGCGCAGAGCGGGGCGGCGGGAGCGCACCCCTGCTGCGGGGCCTCCATCCAGAGACGAGTCCGGGGGCAGCGGGGGAGACGGGCGGCGGCCTGGGGGGGGCAGCACGCTGATGGGGGCCGTGGACAGGCGCACCCCGGTCGGCACAGCCCCAGCGGGCGGCCGTGTGGAGCCCGTGTCCACAGGCTGAACAAGCAGGCACGGGGTGGGAGCACAGCCGAATCTGCGATATCAAAGGAAAAACAACCTGCAGGATGTTAGGACCGTCCCAGCAGAAGCCGGGGCTCCCTGAGAAAGTGGGCGGCTCTGTGACGGGCAGGAAAAACACACGTTCAGAGAGAGGAACGTGCTCAACACAGGACAGCGGCAAACAAAAAGCGCGCGAGAGCCAGCTCCAAAGACTCCCCCAGCCTAAGGCGCGAATCACCTGAGCAAATCAGGTCAGCACACACGTCCACTCCAACACAAACCACCAACCAAACAGATGGGGGAAGGGGCAAGTCCTCCTGAGAAGCCCAAGGGACAAGCACAGAAGAAATGCGGGAGCTGGGAAACTGCCATGCGATGCAGGCCGCAGAGAGGCGGGCGAGGCGGTAGGACGCAGGGCACCTGCACAGCCGCGGGAGGCGCCCCAGGACATTTCTCAGTCGGAAGGGGGCGCCCGGCCTTCACTCGGGCAGCCGGTGACCGAGGCCGGCAGCACCTGCGTCTGAACATACTGACGCCACGCACCCCACGCCTCGCCTGAGAAGTCACAGCACCACTTCTGCGTTTCACACCTCAACCTAACGGCGATGACAAATCACTCTCACACCCTGGTCTCGGGACGTCCTACCAACACCTGGCCAGGGCGCTTCAGAAGAGCCAAGGTCGTGAAGGACAAGCGCCCCTGATGTTGGAAACCCAGGAAACGCAGCGCGCTAACACAACGTGGGATCCTGGCTTGGAGAACCGGCAAGATCCCAGCAAGTGTGAAGGGAAGGGGCTCCTTGCTGCCGGGCGAGTTTCTGCCGGCTGCACTGCAGCTGCGAGGGCTGCGGTGCCCACTGTGCCCGAGGGCCCCGGGCACCGACGACCTCTGGGCTCCCAGCCCACACCCTCGCCAGGCCTGCGCTGCTGGCCACCCGGCCCGGGGGGCAGAGCTGGCCGCCCACAGCCCGGCCTGAGCACCGGCCCCAGTCTGACCTGCACATAGACACCGCCCCCTCGGTGTGCACCGAGGACCCTCAGCCCGAACATGACGGGCACGTCGCACGTGCACACACGAACACACGTGAGTGTGCATGGGGCATCGGCGGGGCGGGCTTGGGGACGGCACACACCCCTCGGTGCTCCCGATGGGGCCTTCTCCCAGCGGCACCAAAGACATGGTCACCGCCTGCGACCTGGAGCCGAGCGGCAGCAGGAGGCTCCCCGGGCCCTGCCCGGGCCCCCGGCACCCCGGAGGCCTGGCTGGGCGGTTCGGGGTGTGCGCGCAGCCACTCCTGTCCCCTCGCCCCCCGGAGCCGGACCGGTGGACAGCCCGCCCCCGGAGCAGTACTGCCGCTGGCCGCACATGCCTCCAAGCCCGTGGCAGCTCCACAGGTTACAGGGAGCCTGCAGGTGGACCGTCTGGCGTTCTGCCGCAGGGGAGACCGCAGCTTATTTTTAGCAACGAGAGCATCTCCTTGGAGCACGCTTCCTCTCCTCCTGTGTCCTCTGTGCAGACTGGGGCGGGGAGTCCTTGGTGGGGACTCCAGACTCCTCTCCTCGAGGGCTCCCCTCGGCGACGTGCCCCTGGGAAGCGCCCCCAGCCTGCTGTGCTGCTGTACGAACCCCGCAGGGCCCAGGGTCAGCGGGAGCGCCACGGGCAGGGGACACTCAGCCAGGCGGGGCCCTACGGAGGCTGAACCGCCGGCGGTGCCCTTCTGCCTGGGGTTCCATGGCCCGCCACCTCCCTCTGCACACCCGCCCCTCCCCGCTCCTCTGTGGGGGAACGACACCCGTCTCCACCCACCCCTCCTACCGGGCAGAGCCTCGGGCAGCCGGGACGGCCCACCTGCACGTCAGCTGGAGCCAAGCTGGAAAATAACCCCCCAGGGGGCCCTCGGACACGACCCTGGGCCCTGCCAAGGCTGCCCTGGGCCCGCTGCCTCAGAAACAGGGCGTCTCCGGCACCGCCCCCGCGCCATGCCCCTCCCAGCAGCACCAGCACCACAGCTGACGCCCAGGGAGGAGCCCGGGTTGCTCTGCCTGCCTGGGCCCAAGGCCAGCCCGGATCACCCCATTCCCCCACGGGGCCCTCCTGGGGGCCACAGACTCCGTGCCCCACACGTGCAGGGACGCCCCAGCGTCTGGACGTTCCCGGCCTCCTTCCCTGCTCTCTGCCCGCTGCCCACCCCAGAGCCACTTCCTTCCAGACAATGACCACTTCTCCCCACTGGCTGCGCCCGCCCCAACGACCCATCCTAAACATTACAGCAGATGACAGAGCTTGCAATGAAGCAGAGGTCCAGTCACATCACACCCCGCCCATCTCCCGCTTTAGAGCCCCTCACCATCCCCCCAGCCCCTCCCCAGCCGAAGCCCGTCTGAGGCCCAGGGGACCCTGGGGTGCCAAGTCCTCCTCCACGAGGCGGAAGCTCTCTGAGCCTCTGACAAGGACGGTTCTCAGAAGCTGCCTTAACACCAGGAGCTGTGTCTTACATCGCTTTGTTTCCCCAACACACAAAGAGGGGATTTTTTTACACATAAAACATTATAATTATTTTGGCTCACCATTCCAAGATGGGTCTGTAAGCAGGAGCACATGCGAGGAGAGGCAAGCGTGTGGAGGGGAGAGAGGAGGAGCTCGGGCTCAAAGCCGCCGCTGTGTCGGGGGCCCAGAGAGGCCGCCTTGCAAGGCCCCAGGGCGGACGTGGACACGCCCCAGGACGCGCTCACAGACGCGTGCGGCCGCACAGGCAGGGTCTGGCTGGGTGCACAGACCCAGCACGGGGGCGACACGGGGGGACCAGCGGTGAGGGCGGCCGTGGCAGGGCGGTGCTAACAGGCAGTGCAGGCAGCCGCTCCTGACACGGGGCGTCACCCTGGGGGGCCGGGGAGCAGCACCCGTCCTGGAGCCGGGAGCCCTGGCTGGCCTGGACGGGCTTCGTGAGTCCCCCCTGCACAGACGGGGTCCCTGGTGGTCAGGGCTGGTAAAGGGCAGGGCAGGCCAGGCCTCTCAGTCAGCTGCATAGGCTCCAGACCCAGACCGGTGAAGCAGAGGCTGGCCCAGGGATGGTCCCTGCACGGCACGCCTCCAGCTCTCCTCCCTGATGGGGAACCGGACCCTCAGGGCCCCCCCCAGCTCTCGTGGGGTACATCCGCCCCGCCCCAGGCGCAGGGGAAGCACAGGAAACAGTGGACGCCAAGACTCACATCCCTGCATGTGGACAGCAGCCCCGGGGAAGCAGGGGCGGCGCAGCCTGAGGGCTGGAACGAAATCAGTAACCGCCCCACAGAGCAAGGGACGCGCGGACCCCAGGGCCGCTCTCAGCCCACTCTCTCTGTGACTGAGGCCAGCAGCAGCCTCCCGACCGCGAGCAGGGGAGCCGTCCCCGCGTTTGCCAGGTCAGTGACAGCGGGGCCTCCTCCCCCCGCAACCGAAGCCCCTGGCCGTTCTGGGGTCTCCTAGGCTGGCAGGAGCCTCGCTGCCTCAAAGACACACCCTGGGAAGAGACTTCAGTCCCAGGGGACGAGCAGCCTGAGCAGAACGACATCTCCAACCAAGATTTATGGGAACACTCGGTGCTAGAGAGCGGGGCTGGAGGCAATTAAGCCCATTTCAGAGCAGGTTTGGCAGGAGGCGCCAAATCGATCTGCTCCCCCCAGCTGTGCGGCCCCGCAGGTAAGGAATCAATCAGGCAAAGGCGCCCATCTGTTCCCGCTGAGCCAAGAGGCAGAGCTGTTTACTGTTCACGCCCAGAGACGAATAAATAAGCCAACAACTAGTCAGCACCCTGCTTCTCTGGCAAAGCTTTTAAGTTTCTTCAAGAGAGACAGCACACCCCTGCCTGGCGCCCCATTAAGGCATGGACCGTCACAGCCAGCCAGGAGCCGTGCTCACAACTCCGGGAGGGGGGGCGGTGCAGCTCAGCTCCGGCTCTGAGAGCCAGGGGGCCCTGGGGTGCAGCCTGCAGCCAGCCCGGCCACCCTGTCCGAAGTGGAAACAGAGACACCACCGGGAGCAGCCGGAGGTCCACGCTGCCCGGACGCAGACGCTGCAGATCTGGGCCCAGGCAAGCGGCACAGGAGCAGTGACGCCTCAGAAGGAGCTGGGGCCGGTCCCAGGTCACCGTGCACGGCTGCCCCAGAGCCCAGGCAAGACCCAGACCTGAGGACCAGCGGACGCTGCCGGTGGCCTGGGCGCGGCCCCTCCTAACCCCGGGGGGAGTCACCCACAGCCCACCCGGCCACTGACACCAGGGGTCCATCTGGTGGCAGGGCCTCCCTCAAGGCAGCCGAGAGGCCCTGTATCATCAGGACAAGGTTTCTGACACAGAGTCTAAAGCATCCTCTGCATATTTATGAGCTCTCACCCATCCAAGGGAGCCGGGATGGGCCGGCTGACTGAGCTGCTGACAAACCCCCCCAGGGTTCGGGGTTCCTAACGGGGAGAAGACACTGCAGGGCTTGGCGGCTCCCACACAGGAGCCGGGGACTGATGGCCAGCCGCTCACCCCGACGGGAGAGAAGCTTCCCCAGGAGGCAGGCAGAGCAACATGAGGCCCAGGTGCTGTTGGAACGCCGGCTCGAGCTTTTGCCCCAGTTTCTATCCAATGGTTCCCAGGATCTTCCTGGCAGCTCTTGAAATAAACTAAGGAGATCATATCAAGAGACAGTCCTGACATTTGTCCAGCCTTAAAATCTCAATAAAACAGGTGACCTGAAAAGCCAGCTCAGAGCACCTACTGAAAAGCAAGCGCACATCCGGCTTCTGGAAGCAGCCGATCAGCCCCGGCTACCGCCCCTCTCCCCCTGCTGATATGGGGGGCCCTGCAGACAGGTAATGAGGGACGAGGCTCCCAAGCTACTTCCTGCCTAGCAATGCTCCTGCCGGGGACAGAGGGCGACCTGGCACAGGAGACCCAGGCCGTTCCACTGGACTTCTGGGTGGACTGCGGCCAAGGTACTGCCTCGGCCTCTCATCTGTGAAGTGGGGTTCAGCACCTCCACACAGGCCCCTGGAGCTGCAGCGACGCAGTGAGATGATTAAAGTGAGAGTGGACGAGAAGAAGGGCCTCAGAGAAAAAGCAAGGGCATTCAAAAAAAAAAAAACCTACTTCAGCTTCAGTGACTACGCTGAAGCCTTTGACTATGTGGATCACAACAAACTGGAAAATTCTGAAAGAGACGGAAATACCAGACCACCTTGCCTGTCTCAAAGAGCCTCTTGATGAAAGTGAAAGAGGAGAGTGAAAAGGTTGGCTTAAAACTGAGCATTCAAAAAACTAAGATCATGGCATCCGGTCCCATCACTTCATAGCGAATAGATGGGGTGACGGTGGAGTCAGTGAGAGACTTTATTTTTTGGGCCCCCAAATCACTGCAGATGGTGACCGCAGCCATGACATTGCTCCTTGAAGGAAAAGCGATGACCAACCGAGACGGCATGTTGAAAAGCAGGGACATCAAAGGTCCGTCTGGTTCTTCCAGCAGTCATATACAGGTGGGGGAGCAGGACCAGAAGGAAGGCTGCTGCTATTCAGTCGCTCAGTCGTGTCCGACTCTTTGTGACCCCATGGACGGCAGCACGCCAGGCTTTCCTGTCCCTCACTGTCTCCTGGAGTTTGCTCTAATTCGTGTCCACTGAGTCGGTGATGCCATCCAACCGTCTCATCCTCTGTCGTCCCCTTCTCCTCCTGCCCTCAATCTTTCCCAGCATCAGGGTCTTTCCAATGAGCTGGCTCTTGGCATCAGGTGGCCAAAGTACTGGAGCTGGAGGCTGAGCGCCAAAGAACTGACGCTTTCAAACGGTGGTGCTGGAGAAGACCCTTGAGAGTCCCTTGGGCTGCAAGGAGATCCAACCAGTCCATCCTAAAGGAGATCAGTCCTGAGTGTTCACTGGAAGGACCGATGCTGAAGCTGAAACTCCAATACTTTGGCCACCTGATGGGAAGAACTGACTCACTGGAAAAGGCCCTGATGCTGGGAAAGACTGAAGGCAGGAGAAGAAGGGGACGACAGAGGATGAGATGGTTGGATGGCGTCACCGACTCGATGGGCATGAATTTGAGTGAGCTCTGGAGACTGAGAAAAGGGGCTCACTTTTTCTTAAGAAAAAGTTCAGACTTAACGAATGAACATCAACAACTGACCCAAAGTTCCTGCTAAAAACAACTCAGAGGCTCCCAGTTCACTGATCCAAATATTCAAAAGACTAGACACAAAAGAGGATCAAGAAACAGGCAGTTTCAAATCTCACTTTTGAAAAACATGGAGACTCAGGCACTCACAAACACATGGCGGGGTAGAGGACACAGGCGGGGCCTGGGCGGGTCTGGGGGCAGCGGGGGTCCCGAGGCTGGTCGGGAACAGGGGGAAGGCCGAGCAAGCGGCAGCACGGAGCCATCGCCACACCAGGGGCCCGTGGCCCCGTCAAGGCGCCAAGCGCACGGCCGCGCCAGGCACCTTCCCCTCCGAACACCCAGCACAAGAAGGCCCAGGAGGGCTTCCGGGGACCGCCTGCCGCGGCCGGCCTCAGCCCCTACAGCCTGGCTTCAGCGAGCCGCTTCACCGAGGAGGCGGTGACAGCGCAAGGAGCTGCGCTTAGCGCGCCGTCAGCCCCACGCGGGCCCGCTGCGCCCTGCCAGGCGGGGCGATAACCGCACTGCCTGACTTCGGCAGGGGGCCTGCATTAGAAACCGCGGCCCTCAACACAGATAACCCCAGCTCCACAGCGTCAGGACCTCAGCTGACAGACGGTGCCACCGTGCGTCTAACAGGGCGTCTCGAGTGACAGCGGATGGAGACGGACGCTCTGCAGTGGCGCGGCCCGCGTGAAGAGCGCTGCGGGCCTCAAGAGCAGCCCAAAGGCCACGTGTCCAGGGAGGCGTGCACACGGTCACGGCTCTGACCCCGGCTTCAGGGTCTCCCGGACAGGAGGGCATCACTGTGAACTAGGAAACGACAACCCACGTCAGTATCACTGCCTGGATAACCCCACGGACAGAAGCAGCTGGGGGGCTGAAGCCCATGCGGTCACCAGAGTTGGCTGTGACTGAGCGTGCACGCACGCCCCTCACGCGACAGAGCAGGGAGGCAGGGCTGGGGTGCGCAGGTGGAGTGGGCCCGCTCAGGAGGACGCGGGCGGCTGGGAGAGGCGCCCGGCTGCCAAGCCCGCAGCACTCCACGGAGACACCTGGACAACCACCATGGCTCTCGGGGACTAATTCCCTCGGAGCTGGACCCAGAAAAATGCCCACTGGGGACAGCAAGGACCGAAGGGTGCTGGGTGCCCACCAGCCCCACCGTCCGCGGGGGCTCGCTGGCCTGAGAGCACCGGCTGGGGCAGCAGGACGGGGGCAGGCGGCCTCAGCTCTGTCCTGCATCTCCCAGCACTGGCCTCGGCCTCGGCTCCCTGCCTCCCCCGAAGCCTGAGGACGGGCGGGTCCAGGTCCTGGCACTGCTGGGGCCATCACAGCGATGCCTGTCAAGTTCCTGACCCACAAGGGCACCCGACGAACACAGTGCATCTTTAATCCTAGTCATCAGCTGTAAGAATGCACTGAGGCCACTTCAACTCACAATAAATTCAGTGTCTGCTCTGGACCAAAGAGCTGGCTCCCCTCCACTGAGAGCTCCAGGCGCTGCTGAAGCGACCCCAGACTGTTTCCAAATCAATTAGGTTCCTGAAGCCAGACGACGACCCCGCTCCGCACGTACTCCCCAGTTCTCTGGTCCCGGGCGACGGCTTCAGGGCTCCGGCCCAAACGGCGCGTGTCGCCCGCTGGCTCCGCAGCCACCGCAGCAGGGGGCCTGCCATCTCCCCTCGCCGCCCCAGCTGAGTGCCGCGGCTCCGCGGCTGGGCAGCCCGAGGGCCAGGCCAGGGCCGGGGTGCGAGGGGAGGCCGCCGGCCGGGCCCTGGACACTCAGCTCTCACAGGGCAGTCACTCCTCAGGAGGCCTCTTGAAGCCGAAGCTCGAGCATCCGTTTTGAGAGAGTGACAGTCAGGAGGAGCGCTGGATGACCTCTCTGACGGGAGCTGTTTAATCAAGAGTCCTCAGCGCAGGCGGGGGCCTCTCGGGTGGCGTGTGACATGGGGCTTGCTGGAGACAGCAGACACAGTTAACCTCCATCACAGGGAAGCCAAGGGCTTGGCCTCGAGCCTCCGCCATCCCAGGTGGGTGGCCCACAGGGGCCCCAGCAGTCACTCCAATGAAGGCCCCAGGCCGCCGGTTGGGCTGCCTGCAGGCATTGGGCCCCCGCGCCCCGGAGCTCGGGAGTGGCCCAGGCACTGCTCCTCCAGGAGCACCCCCTTTGCCCGCAGGCGCCCGAGGGCCACCTCGTTCTGCTGGCCAGGAGCGCGAGGACCGTCCACCGCGGCCGCAGGAGGAGGCAGCTGCTCTGCCTGCCCCTGCTCCCCACTTCTCTCCCCACAGACGCAAGTCCCCGGGGAGCGGGAGGAAACCCCGGCTGCCAGCAGGGGCGGCACACCACCCTCTCGTGGCCAGCTCCGAAGGGCGTCTGGGGTCGCGGGGAGGTAACAGTGCGGCAGGAACTGCCCCACCCGCAGCGCAAAGGCAACAGCTGCCACCCCTGCCGGCTCCAGGGACACAGACAAGAGAGACCCCACGGGGCCAGCGGGGACCCAGGGCGGGCAGCATTCTGGTCGTCTCTGCAGGCCCAGAGCCAGAGGGAACTCCGCACAGAAGCTGAGGAGAACAAGACAGAGGGTGGCAGCCCCAGGGCAGGCCTGCAGGAGCCTCAGAAGCAGCAACGGCGGGGACCCCAGCCCGGCCAGGTGTAGAGGGCAAGGACACACGCACAAGGCCGGACAGGAGCGGGATGGGCCTGCCCTAGGGGTCTGCAGCGTGTTTCCCCAGGGGCGGAAAGCTTCAGGGCTTGATCGGTAGGAGTGTGCGCTCCGGAGGGCGCCTGTCGAGACCCACTCCTGTCTGGTAACACCCCTTCCCACCATGACCCGCCGATGACAAGAATGCCGAGAAAATCTGATTTCTCAAGGTTAAGTTACAGGAAACCCCGGATGTTTCCCCCCGCCCCCGCGGGGAGAAAAGCAGGCAGCCACCCCACACCTCCAGAGGTCCCATCTGCACATGGACGGACAGGCAGACACGCTCCCCCGGGACAGGAGACCGCACAGCAGACCACAGGACTCATGGCTCACAGTGGGAGAGACAGCGGAGTTCCCTGGTTCCCTCCCCAGGGTGCCATCTGCAGCCAGCACGGTCACAGGAGCAGAGGCGGGCACAAGGGGCCCGCAGCACGCCAGTGCCCCCGGGCCAGCAGAGAGAGGAGACCCCCAGGCTTCTGACAGAGAGCAGGCGACGGGGGCCCAGGACCCTCCACCGTGACAGCCTCCTGAGGCCCACGCAGGCTGTCTGTCCGCTATCACAGAGGGCGATGGCGCAGACAGGGCTGAGGCGCCCCGCCCCAGGGCACCGCAATGAAGCGAGCCTCCACCTGCGGATGGGCCGTCCGGGGGAGGAGCTGGTCCCCGCCGGCAGGCACACGCAGCAGCATCTCTGAGGAGTGGGTGAGTGGCGAGGCAGGAGGCTCCCCGGGAGACGCGGGTGCAGCCTCTCGTCCTGCCGGCTCGCTCCGGCACAGCGGGCCCAGCCTTCTCCTGGCCCTCTCCCGGGCGCAGCGGCGCCAGGCGCTCCACACGCTGGGCAGCACAGGCCCTGCTGCCCCCGGCGCCCCCCGCCCGCCGAGCCCAGGCCGCCTCGGAGAGGGCGGCACGTGGCAGGGAGGGCCGAGGCCTCGGGAGCTGCAGGGGCCTCGAGGACCAGTCGAGTGTGAAATGCAGCTCAATCTCGGAGGGCAGGCTTAACTTGTTGGAAACTCATTTGTGAAGGTATTTTACAATTAATAAGACACATTACAGAGTAATTACCCAAAAGGTCATGGATATTTAAACAGATCACAAAGTTGCTCCAGAACACCCCCTCCAGGGCAGCTTTCCTGGACGGCACCCCCTCAGACCATGCACCGCCCTCAGGGGCCGAGGACACCCTCCTGGGCACCCCGAGTCCTGGGCCGAGACGGCTGGAGACCAGGGCGGCTCCAACCCAGAGTCCTCTGCCAGCCTCTCGCGGGGGAGAGGGGCGGGCAACCGCGCCGGCAGCGCAGAGAGACAGCTGAGCCCCGCCCCGGGGCATCTGCCATAAGGGAGCGAGTCTCCACGCCTGGGCGGCACCCAGGAAAGGACCTTGCCCTTCCGCGCAGCCCCCTGGGAGGCCGGGCAAGGGGCATGTCAGGAAGGCTCCACGGAGGCCTGACCTGGAGGCTTAAAAATGGAAGGACAAGTGTACGTTCTGAGGGCTGCCAAGGCATAATCCCCCTCATTCCTCCGGCTTTATGAGAGACTATATTAAAAATGGTTTATACATAATAAAATCTGTTACATTTATGGCAAGAAAATATGGAAAGACAATAAAATTAGCAGAGCATAGAAATGAGAGAATACTAAACATCCTTGGCTCTCCAACAGGAACAGAGAAGGAACAGTCAAGATTTTAAATTGAAAGGAATTTAACCAGATTTGAAATTCAAAGTTCTGTTTCTCCCTCCCTGCTGAGCCCAGGTCCAGAGGGCCCTGAGCTCAGCTGCGGGCGGCCCGCTGGGGCCTCCCAGCTCGCGCTCACAAAGGGGGCCTGGAACACCCTGCTGGCACCGGCAGGACCCTGGGTTTTGGTCTGGGCGATGGCAGAGCAGCTCGGGGGTGTCCCCGCCCCACGCCTCACCCCAGCCTCTGTCTACTGTGACCCCAGACCCCCGCCCCGGGTCCCAGGGTGACGGCACACCAGGCCGGGAGCACAGCAAGGCGGGACAGCCCTGCCCACCCACCCTCTGTCCTGGCCCAGCGGGTCTGCGCCCACAGAGACAGTAGCTGGTAGTCACCCAGGTCCGACACCCCCGCTGGCACGGGCCTGAGGAGCCTCGCCACCCGCACCCGACGCTCCACCTGGAACGCTGCCCACGGCGCCAGGCTGAGCCGGAGCCCACGCCTCCCGACTCAGGGGAGCCTCTCCTCACGTCCAGGTCGCCAGGGAAGCTGGACAAACTATCCGCACTTGCCTCAAGACCCTGACCGCCAGGACAGCTCTTTCTCTAGGCCCATCTCTCTTGGTTTGTTGTAAATTAAAAGACATTATTTTTAAAGCAGTTCTCGATTTACAGCCCCCCACCCCGTCTCCCCTAACATCCTACTTCAGGGCGCTGGTTACAACAATGAACCGACACATTAGGGTTCATCTGTGGGGCTGCACGTTCAGCAGGTTCAGAGAAACACACGATGTTACGCAGCCCCCACTCCTGGGTCATGCAGAGTAGTTTCGCCGCGCCAAAAACTTCTCCAGCCCTCCGTCCCCCAGCCCCCGGTAACCTTCACTCCTCGTGCATCTCCAGTTCTGCCTTCTCCAGACCGCCATGCTTGGACTCGGGCACTACGTGCCTTTTCCTTTGGCGTCTTCACTTAATGACATGCATTTACGGTTCCTCCACGTCTTTTCATGACCGGATAGCTCAGTTCTCCCTACTCTTTGGATGTATCAGGTTACGCATTCACTTGCTGAAGGACATCCTGGCTGCGCCTGCGTTTTGGCGTTTATCTACAGAGCTGAGAGAAACGCCTGCGTGCAGGTTTTTATGTGGACCTCAGTTTTCACAGTCCTGGGTAAACACCAGGGACCCTGAATACCGGACTGCAGGGGAGCACGTCCGCTTTTGTAAGAAACCACCACGCTCGCCCGAGGCGACGAGGCTTCCGCTGCTCCAGAGCCTCAAGGTGCCGGGCGCCGTCTTTGTCCATTCTAACAGGTGTGTGCTGGTGTCTTGTGTTGTTTTCACTGGTCTTTCCCTGATGACCCAACGCAGGAACCTCTCATATGCTTCTTTACCTGTTTATCTTCTTTAGTGCAGTGTCTGTTCAGATCTTTCGCTCATTTTTAACGGGGCTGGCTTTTACTTCTGGAGTAAGAGTTCTTTTTGTGTTTTGGTTGCCAGACCTTTATCACACACAGGTTTTGCAAATACAGGTGACCCCTGAACAGCTGCACAGTCCCACTCACACACGGGTGTTCTCAACAGTGAATGCCACAGCGCCATACGGTCCGTGGCGGGCTGAACTGTAGGACGCAGACTACACAGGGTGGACTCCCGCGCTGCTCAAGGGTCAGCTGTGCTTCCTCCCACTCTGTGGTCTTTTCATTCTCTGAACAGCACCTTTCATGGAGCTGAAGTTCATGGTTTTAACGAGGTCCTGCTCACCAACCTTTTCTTTCACAGACTGTGGCTCTGACGCTGCTTTTGGAAAGTCGCCGCCCGGCTGAGAGTCAGCTACACCCACCCCTCCGTCCTGCAGGACAGTCGTGGTTCTGCGCGTCACTCTTAGGTCTGCAGTGCGTTTTGAGCTCATCTGTGTGAGAGTGAGAGGTCTGCATCTGGATCCACGAGCCCGTTCACGTGCGGACGTGCGCCGGCCCCAGCACCTTTGCTCTCACACCAAAGCGCAGCGCCTCTCCTCCAGGGATGCTCCAGGCCCCACTCTGACCCAGAGGCGGCTGGCTGCTCCTCCCCCAGCACCGCTCTGTCCTGGCTCTGTGGTCTTGAAGGCTAGGAAGGGCAGTCCTTCAACCTTGTTCTTCTCCTCCGACACTGCACTGGCTCTTCCCGGGCTCTTGCTCTGCACACAAACTTAGAATCAGTTTGCCCACGTTTTGATTAGGACTGTATTCAATACACATATCATGCTGAGAAGAACTGACAAGATGACAAGATTGAGTCCTCCTATCCATGAACATGGAACCTCTCTGCATTTACTCAGATCTCTGATGTCTCTCATCCGATGTGTATAATTTTCCTTGTTAGATCTTGCACAATTTTGTTTGGTTTCTGTGTTTTGATGCCAATGTAAGTGACATAATGTTTTAAATTTCACACTAAATGTTCATTGACTTAAATAGATTAACCTATGGCCTGCAACCTTGCTATAATCGCTTATTCTAAGAGCTTTTTGCTTGAGTCTCTGGGATTTCTATATAAACAATCATATCATCTGCAAACAGTTTTATTTCATCCTTCCTCCCACTGTGCACATTTTATTTCCTATTTCTGGTCTTACTGCATTAGCTAGGACTTCCAGTATGAAGTTAAATTGGACATCCTTGACTTGTTCCTAAATCTTGGCAAGAAAGCCTCTAGTTTCTTACTTGGTTGAAAAATGGAAATATTTGACAAGAAATCAGCCTCTCTATCCACCATAGGATAAAGAAAACTCTGCCCACTTAGATAGCAGCCGTCACCACTGAGTGAGCCCAGCAAGTGTAAGAGCTGTGGGGAGGCCCCGTCCTCTCTCACTAAGGGCTATTCCTGGACCCCAGAGTCTTACTCTATCCGGGCACACGGTAACCTCCTGCGCTCCAGAGAGCCTCGTGAAGCCGCCCCAGTTCTTAACATCACCAGGAATCAGGTGGGAAGCAACCCTGAGCCAGGCAGCCTCCCACACTGACCATCGGGAACAACAGCTGGAAGGCAAATCAGCCCTGCTGCTGAGGACCTGAGACACACCCCTGCCACTCTGACACGCGGCAAAACCAGCTCTGCTCTGAGACAGAACAGCCCCCTTCCAGGAAACACCACAACTGGGGAAGGCTTCTCAGACATTTAACGGCTGGGATCCGTGAGTTTCAGGTGCAGGAACATGACAAACGCCCGCGTGCTTATAGAGTGCCCTCCTCCAAACGCTCCCCGCCATCTCTGTCCCACACCACGCCCCCCCCCCCAGGCAAGGGGAGGGGGTCCCGCAGCCGCTGAGAGCCGGAGGAGCAGCCTGCAGAGGTTTGCCAAGTGAGGCAGGAGAGGGTGCTGAGACTGCCTGGGGCACAGGGGAACGCACGCTGCCCTGCACGTTGAGGATCAGCGTGCGCGTTTTCCGAAACAAGCCAGCACCAGCGGGGCCTCGCGGCTGAGTAGGAAGTTCTCCGGCTCAGGGCTCCCAAGGTTCACACAAAGTGTCAGGAAACTTTTTGAGAGCAGCATCAGAAAGAGGCTGTGACCCCTCCTGCATGGAAGTCAAGGGGCACAGAAAACCCAAGCCTCAGGCCCGAGGACCCCACCTTCAACCTCCACAGACAGCTGATTGAGGGGTAGACCGTCTGCACGGGTCCCTGCCACAAGGGAGCCCCTGCTCTCCCCAGCGGGCCTCCCCACGTCCCTTCCAGTGAGACAAGGAAGGGGAAGTTCCGAAGCACTCAGAGTCAGGAGGGACCAACCACAGGATCTCGTCAGCATCTCCTCATCCAACAGCAAACAGCCTTCAAGGATTCCTCACTTCTGCTTTCATCCCAGTGTTTGCGGAAATGTAAATTCTAACGCGTTTGGAGGGAGCCAGTAAAGATGACTGTCTGCTTCCCCAGGGTGGAGGCAACCCAGGCACCTCTTCAACCGCAGCAGTTTTTGCCAGATGGCATTCCTTACTGGGGGGCACTGACCCCAGGTCTTTTCTCTACAGAACCGTCACAGAGTAGGTTAAGGACCCCTGAGCCACCTGCCCGCTGGCTGAGCCTGGCTGAGGACCGTCACCTCCCTCTGCTGAAGTCGCAGCCCCGCTGCCCTCCGCCAGGGCTGCGTGCAGGACAGCTCCCCCCCACGCCCTGGGCCTGCGGTCCAAGGGAGGTGGTGCCCAGGGGCCCCCTCTGCCTTCAGCCTATGGGGCCGATGCCCCTTGGCCCACAGGGTCAGGTAATCTGGCCTGGAAGTGTGACCTGGCCCTCCAGCCAGGCCTGCCTCTGGGCTCTGGAGGAGCCTGCCTCTGGCAACAGCCCGGAGCCCTGAGTGTGCACCAGCGTGGGGCAAAGAACACAGGCACTGGAAGAAGTTGTCATTCAAACAGTTGCAGAGGCTGGGCGACGGCAAAGGACACGTCCCGTGAGCCCCACCAGCCACAAGAAGTCCAGCTGGGACGTCCCAGTCCGTGCCGCCTGAGGTCTCCACATGGAGAGAGGCGATACCCGCAGCTGTGAAGCCACGCCTCGGACACCAGTGTCCACAGCACCCTGGTCTCTGGAGGCCAGGCCTCCATTTGGCTACACGGACGGGAGCTGACGGCACCTCGGCTCACCCGAGGGCTGCCACCAGAGCCCTCACCAAGTGACCTTCACTCATCCCGTCTCCAAGAAAGCCAAGAGAGAGGGCGATGCCGCAGGTCTATGATGCGGGGAGGCGGCCTTCAGGCCACAATCTTGTGGCCAAAAGTTTATAAAGATAAAACAGACCATAACATGTGACTTTGACTTTGTCTACCACTTAGGAAGGCCTCTCTGAAATAATACAATTTCAGTTGAAGCTCAGGAGCCCTGCAGTCTGGGTCTAAACAAGCCGCCATCTCCCTGCGTCTCCGAGGACTGTCTGGGCTGCTGCTCCATTATTCAGACTCTGAAGAGCCCTCGAGAGGCTCCTCTACACACATAAGCCACATGGCTACAGCCCTGAAGCACCAGGAGCCATGCCTGGCTTAGGATCAGACCCACCCGGCCCCTTCAGACACCCTTCGAGGGCTTCCCGTCCCGATCGTGCTCGGGGTCTCCAGCTGGCTCCCTACCACCCACACACTGGAAGCAAAGGCACGCCTAACCTCACCAGTGTCCCAACATGAAGAAACAGTTAGACCGTCCAGCCAGCCACAGGCCAGCCCTTCACACATCCTCAGTGACCTGGAAACGACCCAGCATAGGGCAGGGCAGGGGCCGCCCCCGCAGACAGAGACCCGGGCACAGCCCCTGCGCCGAGGCATCAGGGACATGCCACACCCTCACCAAGGGCGGGCGCTCTCCCCGCACCGAGCCACCTCAAAGGATCGGCCCAGCGGGAGCCAGGGGCAGGCACTTCTGACGATGGGCACGAGGCGGCGGCAGGGAGGGTCCGTCGCACGCTCAGAAACAGCCTGGATCCGTCCACCAGAGCCCGCCTGGGACAGCGCGGGCAGAGGCCCGGCCACGTGCACACCAAGCATCCTGACTCCGGAGGGAAGCCGCTGAGGCCGTCGGTGTTCAGGCGGGCCCCTGGACACAGCGCCCGCCTCCGCGGGGACAGGGAGGCAGGTCCAGGCACACGCTGCCCCCGTGGCGAAACTCCCACAGCAACCACCACAGAACTCACTGCTCAAACGGATGTCATTTCGGGGATGAACATTTTTTCCAGTGCTTGAATAAAAGGGGGAGTTTCACATTTTATCCACTTCCACATCTCTTAACAATAAAAACTTATTTAAAAGGCCCATGAATATGTAAATGACATTTTAAATATGGAAATGCAAAACATGCAAGAAAACAGTCTGGGTGTGAAATATTAACGGCATCTCATCTTGCTGAGAAGACAACACAAGCTGGCTGAAGCAGGACGAGGAGCCCCAGCCTCTGCTCGGCAGGGGGGTGGCCCAGGGGAGGAGGGCTGCCCAGGGGAGGGGGCGCAGCCTCGTCCCAGGAGAGCCTCTGCCAGCAGGCCCTGCCCCCTGGGCTACCCCCACTGCCTGCCGGCCCCCAGCTCTGCCCTCTCCCATCCAAAGCCACCAGACCAAGCTGAGCGTCTCTGCCAGCACAAGCTCACGCTGCACACTCTCCCCTGCAGCACCCACACAGCCTGCCGGGCGGACGGCAGGGACGGGCGCCCCAGTGAGGGCCACGTCCTCCAGCCCGAGCAGGGCCAGAGAGCCGATGAGGACAGGGCCATCCTTGGGCCGTGCGTGCAGGGCCCCCTCCAGGGTCAGAGGCAGGGAATCGACTACCGGCCACGCTGAGCACAGACTTGCCACAGGCCCACCCGAGGCCCAGAGCCTTCAGGCCCGTGCATGGAGCAGAGGGCCTGGAGGCTGGCCCGAGTCCTCAGCCAGTGATGCTAGGGCCTCCGTGGGCCACAGCCCCCGGGGGTAGCACCCCTGTGTGTGTCCACAGGACGTGAGCACCCCAAAAGCAAGAGGCTGACGGCCCCTAACAGAACAGAGCCTCCCTCCCTCCAGGGAGCTCACGGGGCTTTAGGGGACTTTTCGCAAGACGCTGAGCGGAAAGGAGTGAGCAGGCCTCTCTCTGTGCAACGGGAACCCACGGAGAACGAGCTGTTGCTGCTCGAAGTGCAGCCCCTGGACCAGCAGCTTCGGCTCCACAGGCGCCTGCAGGGAACACAGAGCGTGGCCGCCCCTGCAGACCTGCCGAGCCAGAGCCTGTGAGAAGCCCAACGCGCGGTCTTTGCTCTCACTGACCTGAGAAGAGCTGGGCGCACAGCGCTGACCCCACAGGAACGAGGCAGCAGGGGAGCCATCGTGCCCAGCCCACCGTGGAAGCCTCAGGGAATTACGTCACCCAAGTGCCAATTGCAGCCACGGGCTTCCACACACAGCCCTGCCCCGTCCTCACACAAGCCTGGGCAAGGCCACTGGCACTGCCAGTGGGCTCCCTTGTGGGCCTGGCACCGCCAGGACCCCAGATGGACTAGGCTCTCCCCCAGGGTGATGGGGCTTGGTCTCAGGGACAGAAGCCAGGCGGCCACAGCCTGGAAAGTGAGGCCAGCTCCCGAGGCTCGGGGCCAAGCCAGAACAGCCATCAGTGCTGGAGGTCCATGCCCACCCTAAGGGGGACGGCGCGGGTCCTTGCCTCCATGCACCACCCAAGGGCCTCGCCCACTCTGATGGGGAAGCAGCGGGAGGTCCGGAATCCACCGCTCAAGGAGAGGAGACCTACACGGTTCCTGGGAAAGCATCTGCAGAGGGCCCTCACCCGCGGAGCCTCCAGGCACCGCCCTCCCGCACCCACCCTCTCTAATTGGCCTCAGAATTTATAGCCTGGAATGCCGTCCCTCCATCCCTCCGTCCCTCCGGGGAGGCCACAGAGGAGGTTCTGAGGAGTCAGAGCAAGTGGGCTGGAGGGCTGCAGGCACCACCTCACGTCCAAACACGGCACTGCAGGCGGGCACAGACCAAGGCCCGCGCCCCCACTGCACAGCGGCGCGGCGACTCTTCCTGCCAAGCAAGGAGGGCAGTCTGAGGAATAAAGGGACGAGCATACATGGGCAGACGGCCAGGAGAGATCTGTTTGTCACCTCCTGGGTACCAACCAGGCCAGGAAACAGTTCTTAGAGGGAGTAACTCTTGCCTTGTTGGATCTGACCAGAGTTGCAGAAGACAAAAACCCAGAAAACATCATCCGAGATGATGCGGAGCTGGGGCAGCTACAAGAGGACTGCTGCCTGCATCCCCAAGTGTGCACCTCAGACCCGGGCGCCAGGGTCCCCGGGGCCACGTGAGCGACCAGCGCGGGCGCGCGGCCTGAGCAAGAGGCTTCCTGCTCTGCCGCCATCGAGCCCACGGCCAGCGCCTCACAGGGCCGTGGGACCTACACGTGCACGACCACCAGGAAGAACGCGTGGAGACAAGCTGTCAGATGCCTCTGGTTCCACACCTCCTGCCAAAGGCCGTAAGGTCGCATGGCACCAAGAGCCGAGCAGACAGGCGAGGCCTGCGTCTCCATCACTGAGAACCCCGGGGCCGCCGCTGCAGAGACAGTGATGGCCAGGACGGCCTCCGGCGGCTCCCGCGTGGGACGGGGGCACACCCCTCCCAACGGCCTGGGGCTCCCGTGCCCTCCCTGCCCGGCCCTGCCCCCTCCAGTGAGGACAGAGGTCAGGAGGGCGCCCAGAGGGTGGGTGCATACAGGCCACCCCGGCAGGAAGCTGCAGCGGGCTGCCCGGGATGTGCGGCAGCACCGCAGCGCCCCATCCCCCAGTCGAGGACCCGGGAGATCAGAGAGTCAGGGCCAGTCCACGAAGCTGGGGCACCACGACAGCGGACGGAGCACAGAGGAACAAGGCAAAGCCTGGCCCCCTCGATGGCACCCTGCCCGCCCGGCAAGACGGCACAGTCAGAGGCCAGCGGACCCGTGCAGAGCCTGAGCTGGGCTCCTGCCAGCCTGACTTCCGGCCTGGTGCCCCGGGACGGGCCGAGCACAGGCTCCCACGCCGCAGGCCTCACTCTGTCCGCCTGGCACATCCCCGTGCAGTCAGCTGAACCACTCATCCGTTCCCTCACTCAACAAGAGCATGGCAGGCAGCCCTCCTCTGGGTCCAGGGAGCACAGTGGCAGTGGGGACAGAGCACGCAGGGAGCGAGGTGAGGGCAGGCGAGCAGAGAGCCGTTTCAGGCAGAGGCACCAGGAACCAGGCAGGCACGAGCCCCGGAGGGACGAGGCAGCTGCCCGGGACACCTGGGGGCGGGGGTGCCAGGGGGACGGAGCTAGCTCGCACCTGCCTGCTCCACAGACACCCGCGTCTGGGGCGAGGAGGACCGCAGAGCGGCTCTCTGGCATCCCCGCCCGCCTGGCCAGCCACAGGCTGTGGTGGACTCGCAACCTCACCCTCCTGGAAGGGGTGCCCCGGTCTAGACGGCTACCCTGGCCTGAGCCCGCCGGCCAAGCACCCTCTCCACGCTCCACGCATTTGTCTAACAGGCCTCAGTGGCCAAAGCTGCACTTCCGGCTCCTGCTGCCTCCACCTGCTCTTCTGCTAAGTTCTCCAGCGACATGAGAAGTGAGGCCACCGTCCACACACTCTTAGCGAGAGCCTCACCCTGTTCTTCTGTCTCACCTGTCACGCTGGGTCCACAGGAAACCCTGGGCCCCATCGTTCAGGTGTGCCCATGCGTGCCAACTCTCAGTCTCTGTCTGCCCCACGCCCCGACCCCGCCACACACACACACACACACACACACACACACACACACGAGCTATCCTGCTCACTCCTAGTCCGCCTGCTGGGAACTCGCCACTGCCTGCCCTGCACTACCCTGAAGTCACAGTCTCCCCAGGACTCTGGGTGCTGCGTGCTAAGTTGCTCAGTCGTGTCCGGCTCTTTGTGACCCCATGGACTGTAGCCTGCCAGGCTCCTCAGTCCATGAGATTTCTCAGGCAAGAACACTGGAGTCGGGTGCCACGCCCTTGTCCAGGGGCTCTTCCTACCCAGGGACTGAACCTGCGTCTGCTATGTCTCCTGCGCTGGTAAGCGGGGTCTTTACCACGAGCGCCCCCCGGGAAGCCCCTGGCGCTGCAGGGCTGCTCACACACTAACAGCTAGATAGGCCACGGGCTCTGCTGAGACACGTACAGCCCAGAGCAGGGGAGACCGATCTTCAGAACAACCTGCAGTCGTCAGAGCAGCCCAGAGCTGGAGCGTGCGTCGGGTGTGAACAGGCCGAGTGTGCAGAGGGACCAGCCGTCCCAGAGAGCCGCACATGGCAGGCAGAGCCCCCGAGGCTGCTCGGCTTCCCCTCACCCGCTCCGACAGCAGGTCCCCCGGACCCGCACCGAGGGCCTGGCCCGACACGCCACACCTGCAGGCCCACGACACACGGCTCCACTGCGCAGAGAAACGCGTGGCAGAGGGTTCTCTGCAGCCACACCTAGCACCTCTCCGGGACCTGGCTCCAGCCTCACGTAAGGACGTGGAGCTCCCAGGACGCGAAGACCAGGATTCAGACCCGGCTTCCTAGGTGTCTGACACGGGGCTCGGCGCCCTGCTGGGGGACACACAGCACCATCGCGCAGGGCTCAGGGGAGACGCCATGTGCGAGGCACGCAGCACGCAGCCTGGCACCGGAACACTCTCACCACCGCCACACCACGCGCACAGCAGGAGCCTTCACCCTCAGCACGCCCCATGGGGACCAAGACCAACGCCGGGCAGCATGCGTGAGAGGCAAGGTTCCCTGGGCTGTGACTGGACTGCAGTCCAGAGGCAAGGAAGCGACAGCGTTCTCGTCAGCGACCAGCAGCGCCTCTGGAGCTGTCCCAGGAGGGCCACGGGGTGGAAGAGAGACCAGCCCATGGGCCAGGGCACCCAGCCCACAGAAAGGCCCGCCAACATCAACTCTCCCCAAGGCCGACCGGCAGGACGTCAACTGGAACTCAAGACCACCCGTCCTAGGCCACGGAGGGCTGCCCAGTGACACCTTACACCACCTACTGCTTCCTGAGTGCGGCTGAAGACGAGGCTCCTCCCGCCACCTCGCTCATCCTCAGAAGAGCCCCCAAGCCCTCCAGCCAGAACCCCACCTGCCTGGGGCTGGGCAGAGCCCAAGCTTCCGCTCTCCTGCAAAGGTGCCTCTCCTCGTCTCGCTTAGATTTCTGCCCAGCTGCCTTCAAAGACTTGAGGAAGTGACATTAGCCCTTCCAGCCTCACGAGGTCTCCTGGCCTCCACACAGAACACATCCAGCACGGCAACGCCGGTTTGCCGCCTGTGAGCACGGCACTGCCCCACGGCCCTCCGTTCGGCTTAGCCAGGGCCTTGGGGGCGCAGGACCCAGCCTGGCACCTCCCTACAGGGGCCTGGACGTGACTCCACCACCAGCAGACGGGGTAGGAGCCTCACCTGCTCCCAGGGCCCGAGGCCCTGAGAACATCCCTGGGCTTCTCCCGTGCTTTCTGTCAGCGGACGAGGGGGACCTCCCTGGCAGGAAGGGGACGATGCTCAGCGCCAGCACATGAGACGTGCTCCTAGGGGGGCGCGCGGTCAAGACTGTCCGTCCATGGAGTGAGGACAGGGCCAAGGGCACCCCAGCCCTGGCCGCCAGTCCAGCCCAGGCCCCACGGCCCGAGGCGCCACACCTCCCCTCCCCTCCCCTCGTGGGACCCGTCAGGCAGGCTGCCCCCTGCTGAAGAGGCAAAGCTCTTTCTCAGGAGGCCCCTGACCCCTTGCTCCCGGGGCGGCTGCACTGGCTCTCAGAGGGAACCCAAGGGTCCTGAGAGGTGGACGAGGGGCCACAACCCCCCAGACCACCTCCCCTCCGTGGTGGACCACTCCCTGCAACACGAGTCCATTTGTAAACCCACCTCACAGAAGAGGTGGGGCGACGGCCTCAGCATCTAGTCCACAGACCGGAGCGACACCCGCAGCCCTGAGCGGCTGCGGTTCCTGCTCGGGCAGGTGGCTTTAGCCAGTGCCTCACAGTCTGGCAGGAGAGAGATGCAGACAAGGTCCCTTTCCCCTAACAGTGCATTCTGCTCCAAATTCAAAGTGGAATAAAGAGGGCCGCCTAGAGAAATGTCACAGCTTTAATTTCAGGTCACTTTTAATGCCCGTTTTATCTGACAGCAACTTTGAAAGCAAAAGGCAATCTTTATCATTTGAGGTTTTTAAACTAAATTGATGTGATTATGTCCAACATAACTAGATGCTTCTAAAAGCCAATTTTCAAAGGGACATCAGCCCCCAAAATAAGAAAGGCTTCCTTTGGTTATTAATAAACTATTAACACACAGTCTCCACTGGGGGTGACCACGGCCCGCAGGCTGACCTCACAGACCCATCCCCTCCAGCCCATCAGGGCGAGTGTGAGTGTCCAAGGCCCCTCCTGGTCAGCATCCTGCCAGCCTCCCCGAGCCCTGCACTCACTCCACTCACCAGCAGAGCTGACCTCACGCAGCTGTCCACCCTCAAGTGACTCTGAGTGGGAACCGGCCAGTTTAACCCCACCCTCCGTGGGTGGCCTGGCCTCAGGCAGGGAGAGTGACCAGGGAGAGTCTGCCAGCAGTGAGGGTCCTAGCAAAGGGCTCCTGCTCCAAGAAGGAAGAGGCCTCTCCTGCCTCTGACTCGACGGCCGGACGCCGGCAGCCAGCCTGCACACACGAGGGAAGCCTGCCCTGGGCCCCGGGGGACGGAGGCGGGCAGCAGTGGGCCGACCCGTGGGCATGCTCCTGTTTCCCGGCACAGAGCTCTGCAAATCCCTGGAATTTCCTCAGCAGTGAATGATGTGAGTGCAGCTTCGGCCAGACCCCTGGGCTGCATGGGGCTGGGGGGTGGGGGGTGCCAGAGGAACCAACCCCGGGAAGAGAAGCAGGAAGTTCCAGCTGCCCCCCACCTCCAGGGAGGGGAGTGGGCTGGAGACCCAGGAAGTCACCAACAGCCAAGACTTAACCAAGCAGGAAACTCACAGAAACCCTGAAAGGCAGACTCCGAGGCGGCGGCTTCATATAAGCCTGTAATCCAAGACAGAGCGCTTTCCTGAGCTCTGGCCATCACTCCAGCACCTTATCAGAGACTGGGAGGACCCTGCACTTCCGGTCAGAGAGACGCGCGGGCGCACCTTGTAGGACCGAGCCTCACCGTGGGGTCCGGCTGACCCGGGAGGTCACGGCAGAGCTGAACTCAATCCCAGGACACCAGGAGGCGTCAGAGTGAAAGCAGGTGTGGGACACACCGCACCGCCGGGCGTGGAGGAAACCCCGGCCCTGGAGGAGGCAGAGCTGCCTGCCCTGGACCCCCGGGCACAGGACACACGAGTGTCCCGGCTGTGCTGCTACGCGTGCCTTCCTGAGGGCACGAGTCTGCACACACACAAGCACACACACACCAGAGGCTTCAGCCCGGGCGCCAGGGCCGCTCAGAGTCCAGGTAGCCACAGAGACGCACAGGCTCCTGGAGGGGAGCACGGCCTTCCACCCAGGGCCCTCGGCTGACGGGTCACAGCGTCTGGAAGACCCACCCACCCGCCGCCTCAGCCTCGGTGCGGCGGGGCAGGACGAGGGACCCTGCACACCCACTGTGCCTACCCTGCTCTGCGAAGCCAGGGACGGGAGGCACAGCCGCCCCAGCTGGGGCCACGCTCACCCGCAAGCCCTCTCCAAAGCAAGTATGCTGTTGGATAAGCGCGGCCGCCAGGCCTACCTGCTGGTGACGGAGCTGTTCCTGTCCTGGAGGGCGAGCTCACGCTGCTGCAGTTCCACAATGACCCTAGACAGGTCCTCTGGGGTCCTGGGGGAGCAAAAACACAGGGGTCAGTGGGGTTGCGCCTGCAGGAGACGGGCTCTGACCCTAGCGGCGGCCCAAAGCCAGGCACGCCGCTGGCGGACTCCAGAGCGGGGCGAGTCAGGGCCTGTCAGGCCCCAGACCGCGGGTCTGGGGCTCACGGCACCGCTGGCCGCCGGCCAGGTGACACTGGGGACGTCACTTGTGCCAGCCCTCGCCTGTAAAAACCGAGTTGGCGCGTCACACCACGGCCACGCAGAGGCTGTGAATGAGGAGGAGTGCCTGCCGGCAGCCGCGGAGGGGGTACCCAGGGCACGCTGGCTTCCTCTCCTCCTCGCAGGCCCCACGCGTGCGGACGGCAGCAGTGGAACAACAGGCGCCGCGGGCACAGCGCCTCCAGTGTGAAAACTATTCCAGGTGAGCGGTCAGCTGGTGCTCGCAGCAAGCCCGCTGCGCACTTCCCATTCCACAGACGGGGACCTGAGGCTACAGGCCACCCCGAGCCCACTCCCCCAGCCCAACGCTGGGCTCAGGACAGCACACACAAAACGCCTTTGACATTCAGATGCCAAAAGGCACACGAAAGACGCTCAGCATCACTATTTCTTAGAGAAATTGCAAATCAAAACTATAATCAGGCACCACTTCACATCGGTAAGAACAGCCACTATCAAAAAGTCTACAAATAACAAATGCTGGAGAGGGTGTGCAGAGAAGGGAACCCTCCACACTGCTGGTGGAAATGCAAAAAAACTGAAAATAGAGCTGCCATGTGATTCTGAAAACCTACTCCTGGGACTGGGATTAGAGAAAACTCTTAATTTGAAAAATTACATATATACAGTGGGTCATTGTAGCATATTTACAATAGCCAAGATATGGAAACAATCTAAATGTCCATCAACAGACAAATGGGTAAAGAAGATGTGGTACATACACACAGAAAGGAATATTACTCAGCCATAAAAAACAATGAAAGGCTTCCCTCGTGGCTCCGAGGTAAAGAATCCACCTGCAATGCAAGGGCCATGGGTTCGATCCCTGGGCTGAAATGGCAACCCACTTCAGTATTCTTGCCTGGGAAATCCCATGGACAAGAGGAGCCTGCAGGCTACAGTACTCATTGAAGTCTCAAGAGCCAGACACAACTTAGCACCTACACCACCACCACCAAGAATGAATGAAATAATGCCATCTGCAACAAAATGGGTGGGCCTAGAGCTTATCATGCTAACTGAAGCAAATCAGACACGAAAGACAAGTACTATATATATGATGTCACTGTATGTGGGATCCAAAAAGTGACAGAGGATTCCCTAGGGGCCAGTGGTTTAAGAGTGTGCTTTGAAGTGCAAGGGATGCCCGTCTGATCCCTGGTCCCAAAGGATCACCTGCCACGGAGCAACTGGGTTGGTGTGCCACAACTGCTGAGCCAGCACTCTAAGCCCGAGAGCTGCAACTGCTGAAGCCCACACGCCTAGAGCCTGTGCTCCAGTAAGAGAAGCCACAGCAGCGAGGGGCCCGCACGCCACAGCCGACAGCGAGGGGCCCGCACGCCACAGCCGGCAGCGAGGGGCCCGCACGCCACGGCCGGCAGCGAGGGGCCCGCACGCCACGGCCGGCAGAGAGGGGCCCGCACGCCAGGGCCGGCAGCGAGGGGCCCGCACGCCACGGCCGGCAGCGAGGGGCTCGCACCCCACAGCAGTGAGGGGCCCGCACGCCACAGCCGGCAGCGAGGGGCCCGCACGCCACAGCCGGCAGTGAGGGGCCCGCACGCCACAGCCGGCAGCGAGGGGCTCACACCCCACAGCAACCAGATAAAGCCCATATGCACAGCGACAAAGACCCTGTGCAACGAAAAAATAAAGATAAATAAATCTTTAAAAAATTAAATAAAGAAATGATAGAAATAGACTCATTTACAAAACAGAAATAAGACTCATAGACATACAAAAGAAACCACTTATGATTACCAAAGGCGGAGGGGGATAGCGGGGTGAGTTTGGGATTAATGGATACATGACATGAAGTCGAGGGAAGTGGCTCAGTCATGTCCAACTCTTTGCGACCCCATGGACTATGGCCTGCCAGGCTCCTCCATCCGTGGAATTTTCCAGTCAAGAATACTGGAGTGGGTTGCCGTTTCCTTCTCCAAGGCATCTTCCCAGGCCAGGGATCAGACCCTGTCTCCGTCATTGCAGGTGGACGCTTCACCAGCTGAGCCGCCAGGGGAGCCAATGGATACATACTGCCACGAATGAAACAGACACACGGCGAGAACGTGCCGCGAGGCAGAGGCAACTGCATTCGGCACCCTGTAATGACCTATGACGGGAAAGAGTCTGAAAAGGACAGAGACGCATAGCTGAACCACTCTGCTGGACGCTGTGTCAGCACAGTCCTGAAATAACAACACCGTAAATTAACTACACATCAATGTCAAAAAACGGGGCTTTTATTTTTAATGTCTTCAAAGAGGAAGGGAGGCGAGAGACGGAAATGGAACATGAAGTGGAGAGCAAAGACTACTGACCCCTGCAAGGAGCTAACATGGCATTAAGAAAAAAAAGAAAGACGCCCAACATCACTAATTCTTCAGTTCAGTTCAGTCGCTCAGTCATGTCCGACTCTTTGCGACCCCATGAACCGCAGCACGCCAGGCCTCCCTGTCCATCACCAACTCCCGGAGTTTACGAAAACTCATGTCCATCGAGTCGGTGATGCCATTCAGCTATCTCATCCTCTGTCTTCCCCTTCTCCTCCTGCCCCCAGTCCCTCCCAGCGTCAGGGTCTTTTCCAACAAGTCAGCTCTTCGCATCAGGTGGCCAAGTATTGGAGTTTCAGCTTCAGCATCAGTCCGTCCAATGAACACCCGGGACTGATTTCCTTTAGGATGGACTGGCTGGATCTCCTTGCAGTCCAAGGGGCTCTAATTCTTAGAGCAACACAAATCAAAACTATAATCAGGCACCACATGGAGGAGAGCGCAGGCCCGGGGCTCAAGCCCAGGGCTCCATAGGGGCAACCGCTCAGGACCCACAGGCCGCTTTCCCAGCCCCCAGAGCCAGCACAGCACCCAGTCCAAGAGCACTCTCCGCCTCCCCACTCCTGCTGAAGTTGCCCCTGCAGTCCCGCCTGCCTGAGGGCCACTCACAGAAGCCTGCTGAGCTGCGCCTCATGTCCAGAGCCCACAGACCCCGAGCCACCCAGTCTGGGCGGCCTCTCCGCCTCCCGCTGGACTTTCCTCTGCTGCCTGGACGCGCCAACCCATCCGCTCCCCGCGTATCTGAGATGGCTGACCCTGGGCCTGCAGAGCGCCTCCCTCAGCCCCCTCAGGCCTCTGTCGTCCTCACAGGAGAGGGCTCGGGACAGCTGTCACTTCCTCCTAGAAGCCCCCGAGCCTCTCCACAGCTCGTCACGAGGCTGCTCAGAACCATCTCCCCGTGACCAGCCGGGGCCTCCTGATTCTGCCATCGCTAGAGCGTGAAGCCTAAGGCTGCCGCATGCCGGCAGTACACCCGGAAAGCCCATCGCAGCCGCTGCACGGAGCAGAGCCCACAGCCCGGCCCCGGACGGGCCTCGGTCCTCCACCCCCGGCAGGGAGGTCTCGGCGCTCTCCCTTTCACACCAGGCCCTCCCCCGGCCACCAGAAGAAACGCCCTTTCCTGCACATTTTGGGAGGACGCGGCCGTGATGTGTGAGGAACAAGAGGCAAGATGCCAAGATTTCTGCCCTTACTCTGCCCTAAACGCAAGCCAGCTCTGTGGATGAGATAACACACTGAAGAAACGCTCACCAGCAGGAGACCTTTGAAAAACTGAAATCTAAGAGGGGAGGGGTTGAACCAGCCTTGAATGCCAGATCCCCATTCTTCTCAGAGCTTCCTCGTGCCTTCCGACCTTGGATAGTAAGTAAGCAAGCAAGAAAAACAAGTAAAGCCCTTTAAGCCAAGGGATTTTTTTTTTTTAACATTTTAAGGAGATTTAAATTGTCTTCTATTTTTCTATGTTAGTCAGAGGAGGATGCAAACTATTATTAAATCAAACTAGCCCCACAAAGCCAGGAACTAGAGTGACACAGAAGGCTGACTCTCAACCAAGGCCCTCCATTCTCCTTTGAAGTAAAGATAATTTGAAATGTAACCATTTAATAACGAGGGGAAATTGGGAATGGTCAAATGAAGAGAAAAATGAACTTAACACGCTCCCCTTCAGACAGCTCTATTCCCGTGATGGCTCTGGCCCCTGCATCTTCCCATGACACCTGCGGGCTGGGGCCGCCCACACGCGGCCAGGCCAACCAGGCGACCAGGCCTCACACCCTCCAGCTAAACCTCGCGGCAGCCGTCAGACCCCAAATCCGCTGGAACTTTTGGGCAGCTACTTCAGCAAACCATCAGGGCCTGGCTCCACGTCTGAATAAACTAAGCAGGCAGCGGGCTTTCTTCCAGCCCCCAAGCCACTGCTCCCCCCGACCAGCCGCGCAAACAAGAGCCCCGCAACTTGTCCCCAGAGGGCTGCAGCTCACCGAGCAGGAGCGGGCGCGCGGTGAGGAGGCCGTGCAGGGGCGCCGCCTGAGGCCAAGGCAGGCTCTCCCGGCAGCCTCCAGCCACGCCTCAGCCCAGCTGCAATGCCGTCATCCCGAGCCAGTGGCCAGCCCCGTCAGGGGAGCCCGAACATCACTGACAAAGCATCTTCCTGCCTGTTCCAAAGAGCCCCCAGCCATCTCAGCCCCACGGCGCAGGGACATCCCGTCAGAGCCTGGACCACTGCGCTCGCTCTGGCTCCGCTCCTGTCCACCAAGTCAGGTGTCAGGGGGCTGGCTCCACACAGCGCAGGGAGCCAAGGGGCTGCACGCCCTTCCCGGGGCCCAGGCCTCAGCCCTGTGCCCTGACCCGGGCAGAGGGCAAGCAGACACGCTCAGTGCCACAATCGCGAGTGCCTCCCTCCGTTCTGGCTCGCCAAGCTCTGCAGGGCCGGGAGCGGAGTGGAGCGGAGGAGGAACAGCATCCTCTGTGTGGACCACACAGCAGGAAGGAGCGGGGAGGGAAGCACAGGGCGACGCTGATTTCTGGGCCTCGGGGAGGGGGCGTTCATTTGTTCAGACCCTAGGGACCACATGGCCCGCGGGCAGGGTCTCAGCCAGCACTGCAAGTGGGAGGCGTGCCAAGACCCCATGCTCCTGAAGTGCACCTGCCCCTCAGGGGAGCCCGAGTCAGCAGGCCCAAAGGCACTCAGAGAAAGAGCTCAAACGTAGAGTGTCCACTTCTACACCCCAAACTGCACTTCCACTTCTTATTTCTAAAGAAAGGCACCAATATGCACGCATATTTACAGAACATAACCTAGCCAGGTCAGGGCTGAGAGGGGTGGTTGAAATCAAAGGGATCTTAAACTTCATGTGCCTTATTTGAATTTCTTTCGATGAGCATTTATATATCATGCACATAAGTACAAATAAAAACTACGGAAAAAGCCACACAGACGCTCCCCATACAGCAATGCCATTGGCGACGCCCAGCCGGACAAGCAGAGGCGTTGACAGGAGACGGGGCTCCTCGGGGCAGGCTCAGCACAGCAGGAGTCCAGGGCACCTGGGGACACAGCAGACGGCCACACCTGGGGACGCTGCCACCATCTGCCCATCAGGAGCGCCAAGTGCGGACGGAGGGAGGTTCCTGAAGGGTTATTGAATCAAGAAGGATTATTAAACCACCGCAGCCTTCACCACACATCAAATCAAAGGCCAGAGGCCAAAGTGCCCCCCACTGGCAGGAGGAGTGTTGATTTTCCAGAGCCTCTTGACCTGGAGTACTCAGAGATGCTCCCCGAGGGTGCCCTGGGGACTGGCCATGTGCCTGTAACCAGCAGGAGTCAGGCCAAGTGCCATCGCAGCCCGAAACAGCACAGGCGCACTCAGCAGGAAGAGCCGACCACCCCCAAACTGCCACCTCAAAAGCTCGAAAGTGGAGCCTTCAGAGGACCCTGGGATCCTCCGACTCAGAGATGACAAGAGCACGACAGTCCCAACTGCAGCCCAAGCTGTGGCATCTGCTGTTTAAACTCTGGGTTCAGCTGCAAAGCCTTTTAACTCTAACTGGGGGGCTTTGAAGGAGGAAAGTCTTTGTTCAATCTGCAGCTGAATTTTGACTCGAACTCAGCTGCGAGCAAAACAAGAGGCCTGGGGAGTGGAGCCCAGTGGTTTATTTCCGAGGCAGAGGCATTCCAGCTCCAGCAGAGCTATTCTGAGGCTCCTGACAGCAGACGCCAGGACTCTCGCTGAAGCTCAAATTGCTGTTTCAATGGGTCTGAAAGACACGAGAGCCAGAGGACTCCCATTTCTGAAATGAGCCAACAGCGACAACCACAAGCCTAGCTGACGAGCAGGAACCTCAGGCCCTCGCCCGAGGCGCCGCTTTCCAGAAGAGGGGCCCACCGGACAGGGCCGCAGCCGGAGAGTGGGCCAAAGGGGCGCCGGCGGGTGCACTCCCTCCAGGCGGGCTTCTGCAGAGAACACGCACAGGCGGGGACAGGAGACATCGCAGAGAGGAGCGTGGAGCCAAAGCCCGAACGGAGCCACCGCCTTCATGGCTGCAAAGCCACAGGGCGTGGCGAGTCAGGGGGTTCTGATAATGTGACCCAGTCACGTAGGGAGGGTGGGGAGGATTCATGTCACTGAAGACTGGCAAAGCCTGCCCCACAGCCCAGGGTGGGGAGAAGCAGCACTCAGCCCTGAGGTCACACGTGGTGCTGGATACTCCAGAGAAGGAAGCCTGTGACCAATGACCGGTTTTGAGGCCACAGGAACCAACCTTTAGGGGAAGAAGGCCACTGGTCTCTCAGCACCAAGCCCGCGGCCAGTCCACGCCATCCTGGCCACGTGGTGGACAGTGGCCATTGGACTGCTTCTAAAGCTGCTGCATCCCAGACGGATGGAGAGCAAGTCACTCTTTCCCCGAGAGGTGGCCCAGAACAGATGCGGGCTCAGGCACACACCCAAAGGGCACACGTCTGAAGGCCCACATGGGGCACTCAGCACAGGGGACCCTCATCAAGCCGCAGCCCGCCCCTGTGACCCACGGCGGTTTCCACAAGAGCCCAGGTCCTCTGCCCAGCAGCCTGCCTGCCTGCTGGGACGAGAGGCCCTAAGGCCTGGGATGCTCTAGGTCGCTGCACATCCACAGGTCTTCCCAGCTCCCAAGACCACGCGGGTCCTGTCTCCCCACAGTCACAGGGAGACCGGCAAGACTAACCGCTGTACTCAGAGCCCCCGAACCCCACGTCCCCTGGGCCCCTCGCCCCGAGCTACTCTCTCAGCCCCAGGCTTCCTCCACTGACGGCACTCCCACACTCCTGCCAACAGCCCTCTACCTCAGGCCTTCAATAACTGTGAGCTGAAAGAATAAAAAAAGGCAGTATGCCTTTGCAGAACAGTAACTATTCAAATAAATTCTATCAGAGTTTGAACTCAGAGCACTGGATCAGAAATTTAGTGTTACTAGTTAAATAAATTACGGTCCCTCTATAAAATATATTAAAAAGGTCTAATATATACCAAGGAAATATAATAACTATTTGGAAAATAACTTTTCTAAAACGTAGCATTACAAACATATACTTTAGAATCATATATTATACAAAATTTTTCAAAAGAGAAAATAATTCGTGATGAATTAATGCATTAGAAACTAATTATAACCACTTATAATGAAATAATCATGTATCATTTCTAAATGATGTTTAGCTAAGTATAGCAATAAGAATAATTTGCATTGTAAGTCTGGCAAAAATATATTAATAAAAAACTTCCCATCCGAAGTAATCAAGCCTGGTCACTATTCCCAAAAGTTGGCTAAAGCAGGTAATCGATATCCGTATCTCAAACATTTTAACTTAAAATATTACACGTACACAATCATTCTCCAAGCTGCAAACTTTTTCTTCAAATATGGGTCCACTAAGCTGAAGTTTCATGTTCTATTTTTGTATAAACCACAAATCATAATCCATGATTTTAGCTGTTTCTTTCAAACAGACACCTGCCATGTTCCTAACTCTTGTAACTTTTCTCCTGGTTTTCTGTAGTCAGTTCAGTGCACTCAACAGCTTCTCTTGAGCAATTTTCCTTTGAGACTTCCCAAAACATTCAACTTTGCTTTCACAAAAACACTGCTTTCTTCACACATTTTTCACCAGACTCACAGTATTTAATTAAACTGTGTGATTACAATAACATGTGACACTGGCAGAGAAGCAGGCTCATCTCGGAGAGCCCAGCAGCATTCAGGGGACAGCCTTCCCAAGCAAGGAAGGGCTGCGACCCCTGGGCATTCTGCCAGGATGAGCGCACACAGGGGCCGGCAGCGGAGGTGGGAGGAGGGGCGGGGCGGGGTTTTTAACCTGAGGGTGGGTCCAGAGGAGGCTGTCTCTACTCTTCACAGACGTTTCTGTCTGTGGATAATGCCCTTCCACACGTCCTTCTAAAAAAGTGAGCCTATGTCCCAAGCATTGGCTGCGCTGCACAACTCCATCAGGACGTTTCAGAGAGAGAATGAGGGGCGCTGGTCAGTTTCAGCAGAGGCACTTAGGTGCACAGCTCTCCCAAGAGCTGCTACCCTACTTTCTGAAAGAATCAGACACAGCAGAGATGGGAGGCCAAGTACAGAAAGCAGATTCCACAAACCACCAAAGCACAGAGAGAAACAGCAAGCAGTTAACACCTCAAATTCCACTCCATTCCCTCCTCGTTATTCGACCTCTGACAATCATTCACCTCTCCAAACTTCAGGTCCCTCGTCAGGAAAATGACTGCAATAATAGCGTCCACCACACGCGGCTGTCATGAGAATGCTGCATGTAAAGCTCGTAATGCGGAAGAACATTACACTGTCATGAATTACAGGCATTACAGAACGCAGAGCCAAAGTGGTATCTGTGTCCAATTAGAAAGCAAAGTGGCAGTTACTGGTTACCAGTATGAATTCACTAAGAATAAGATTTACATAAATTAACATTTCCACCTCTGATTTGGTTATTGTAGCACAGACTGATGTAGAAATACGTGACACATTATGAGAATATTTATCTATTCCCGGCCTCACTCCAGAGCAGACATGAGGAGATTCTGAACATCTCTGGGCACAGCTCCAAAAGTGCGGACTAACAAGAAGAGCCCAGAGTGCAGAGGGCAGGGGCCCTGCTCTAGAGTCACCAGGTCCTGTCCACGTCCAGCTCTGCCCCTCCCCGGACACAAAACAGGGACGACCTACGGAGCCCCAGCAGGGGCCTCAGCAGGCACCCGGGACGCCGGCTGGACCCTGCAGGGACTCCTGTCTCTGCTGGCGGTGAAGCCCTCCAGGACGAGGCCCAGCCCCGACCCCACCCAAACTTCACCAACCATCCCAACAGACAACACCCATTAATCTCCAGGTAACATAAAATGAAGCCAGCACCTGCTCAGTCACCACCGGAGTCCAGAAAGCCACTCAGGGGCAGGGGAGAAGGGGCGGGAGTTGGGGGGAGCCGGGAGCCTGGCTGTGCGCCCCACCCGAGGAGGGAGAGGACAGGGCCCCTGCAGCCAGCCAGGACCCGCAGACACGGCTCTGGCTCGCGCGGCTGACACACACAGGCCAAGGCGTGCCTGCGACCAGCCTGGTGTCTCGGCAGCGAGCTTCTCCGTGGCCGAGGAGGTCCTGGAGCCAGCCCCCCACGGCAGCACGCGCAGGTCCGGTTTCACCCGGCCGGCCACTAGCAGCAACTCGGCGGAGCTGCTTCAGGGAAGTGAATTACACGGCTCCCCAGACACGTGTAAATAAAATGAAGAAATTTCAAATTTACAGTTGCTGCCTTCGAATTCTTCCTCCCAGCTCAGGCAGGATTAAAAGGACTTCAAAGCAGCCTGGGTTCCAATTAAGCCAGTGTGACCACCCCAGGGACGCTGGAATATTCCTCTGATTAACAAGAGGCGCTCTTTGAACTGTTTGAGCTAAAAAAAGCACTCAGAACCTTTCAAACAAATGCCATAATTTTCTCTCCCTGTTCCCTCACTCTCTGGAAAAGGTGATCTTTTGCATGCTTTAAACACTGAAAAGGAAAGCCAGATAACGGCCCCAAACACAACTTGAGCCATGAGCTCAGAACAGGGCCGCGGGCAGCGAGCTCAGGGTGCTGTGGCAGGCCGGCTTGCGTCACCACAAGCACGTCCACGCCGCCAAGCCGGGGGAGAGGGCAGCAGAAGCGGCCGGCACGAGCTGACCCAGGGGCCTTCCACCGGAGCCACAGGCCCACCGTCGCACCCCGTGACGGGGCGTCGACGGAAAGGGGCCCCTGCGGAGCCCCCGGGCACAGGGCAGAACTGTGCCCTGAGAACCGCCGTCACACACTGCGGCCTGCCAGACGGGGACGCACAGGCCGAGTGCCGGGGTGACACAGGACGGAGCCATGTGAGCCTGGGGTGTGCGGCAGCCCCGCGGGGGCTGGGGCAGCCCAGGACTCGAGGCGGAAGGTGCACGAGGAGGGGACAGGCTGCCTGTGGACACACGGACTGCGGGGAAACCAAGTCCCGTCTCCCCCAGCCCACACTGGGCCTCCAGAGGTGTGCAGTCCCTGACACTGATACGCCTGCTGCACACACATCAATGGTTGGGTCAGACCTATCGAGACCATCAGGAAGGCAAAGCGAAAATCTTGAATGGGCAGAAAAAGATGATTTGGTGCCCTATCTAGCTACCTATGAAGCATATCTGTCTCCTAATCTTTGAGCTATTTTACAAGTTAGTGAGTAGAAAAAAGGGGTTTCCAGGTGGCTCAGTGGTGAAGAATCCACCTGGTAATGAAGGAGCTGTGGGTTCGATCGCCGGGTCAGGAAGAACCTCTGGAGGAGAAAATGGCAACCTACTCCAGTATTCTTGCCTGGAGAATCCCATGGACAGAAGAGCCTGGCGGTCACATGGGGTCGCAAAGAGGAGGACCCGACGCAACACAGAAGCAAAGCAGCAGGAAACCAAGAGAGAATAATCCGCGCGCCCAGAAGCACCAGTCCCAGCCCGGGCAGCACCGCCGCTGCCTGCCCGGTGGGGACTGGCAGCCTCCCCACGTTGGCGTCTGGAAACCGGTCCCAGCGGCCGCTCTTTGATGATGGAGACACGGTGCTGTGAAAGCTCCTCTGGACCAGCTCACTAGTCCTTCATTAGTTCTCGAGCTAAACAAAATACGTAACACCTCGGGATGACTGGGTAAATATAACCAACAAGACTGCTATATTTAAAACTGCAAACTGCTGCTATGAAAATGAAAGAAAGATACACACCATGAACTGAAAAAGCCATTATCATTAAGATGTCAGTCCTCTCCAAACTGACCTATAAATTCAGTGAAAAAATCAATACAAATCACAAGGGTTTTTTTGCAGATATTGATGATGTATTTATAAAACATATATAGAAAAACAAAGAACCTTTAATAGCTTACTGTTAACAAAGGAAAACTTTAGAAGACTTGCAGTACCTTATTTAAGACTTTCTATAAACAGACAGCGACTGAGAAGGCACCGCACTAGCGTGAAGACAGACATGAAAACAGAACCCAGACCGAGGCCGCCTCACAGACGCCAAGTCTACCTGACAAAACGGCAGTAAGGGAGAGGGGCAGCTCACCAGATACACTGCTGAAGCCCGACAAAAGCAGGGGTAGGGGAGCCTCAACCCCAGCCTCAGGCTTCACATGACACGAACCACACACCAGCACATAAAGAATTAAACAAAAGCTTCTAGAAGAGAACATGAGAAAGTTCATTTCCAACCATGAGATGTGAGAAGACTCCTTAAAGCACAAAAACCACTAACCATAAAAGACAAAAACTGATAAATGGATTTCATCAAAGTTGAGAAGCACCGTTGAGCCTTAACGGTTACAGTTAACTTATTACTGATAATTTCCTAATGTGAAAGGTCTGGTGAGGTTTTGTAATAAGAATAATGGGACTGGAGAGGAAACTGTGTTGTTTCTGTGGCACCCAAAACAGAGATATAAAGGTGATCAGAACACTGGACCCCAATCTCTCTGGGGATCACCGCTTGCATCAGACTGTTCACAGCCAGGGTGAAGACTTCCCACGCTCTGCAGCTGCTGACTGCAGGTCTGCTGACATCTCCAACAACTGCGTGTCCCCCAGCCCCCTGGACACGAACCCACGCCACCTGCACACAGGTCCTTCTTCCTCCCCAGTCCGGAGGTCTGGGGGAGAGACCACATCACACCCACCGGAACAACCACAATTTCTTTTTAAACAGTCCAAATTTGGTGAAGTTATGATGCAACAGGAACTCCCATACAACATGGGCAGGCAAGTAAAGTCATACAGCCATGCTGGGAGATAGCTGGCATACCAATGTGCTCTAGGGAGCTGAGCCAAGAGAAGTAACAGCACGCACAGGCACACACAGACCTGGCCCTGGGAGTGCACGGCAGCTGTGCTCACAACAGCCAGCAGCTGGACACAACCCAAACGCCCACAGACAGGGGATGGATACAGGAACTCGGAGACGGTCACACCATGGACTACTTCCAACACCAAAACAGAAGGGACACGGCTGGGACTCACACGTCAGGTGCCAGGCAGGGGCGGGGGTCGGGGTGCCGGAGGGGCTCGCTCTGAGCCTTACTCAAGGGGCCAGGCAGCCCCCAGCCCCTGCCGCCTCAGCCTCATCTCGGCCCTGGGAGCCCCGGGCGGAGCAAGACAGCAATTAAGCAATACACACACATGCCGCTCCATTTGTTTACAACTGAAGAACAGACAAAACCAATCTACAGTTACAGAACCGAGAACAGTGGTTGTCCCTTAAACATTCTTAAAGGAACCGAAACAAAGTGCCCTTTTTTAAAGCCGTGCTGGCCGCCGCTGTCCCGGGAAGTGAAGGGGCTGGACCGGCGCACGGGTGCTCTCTGGTGCCATCCGCTGTCAGGCTGCCGGGAAGCAGAGGCCGCCTGTAATCCCAGGAAGCTGGTGGGACGGGGCACTCCTGTCCAACCTGGATCAAGGCAAGAACGTGTCCTCCCACCACTGGCAGGGATCTCCGCTACCACGAGGCCGCCACTCTCTCTCAGCGAGCCCCTGGCCGGGGGCAGCAGGTGGGAGACCCAGGTCCCAGGTGGAAAGAGTAGCTGAGAGCCTGGAAGACTAGGGCAGCAAGGAAGATTCGGAGAAGGCAGCACTGTCGTCTAAAAGAGTCTATCCTGGGCTTCCCTCGCAGCTCAGTGGTGGAGAGTCCGCCAGCCAATGCAGGAGTCGTGGGTTCGATTGCTGATCTGGGAAGAGCCCACATGCCGTGGAGCAACCAGGCCCTCGCGCCACAGCTACTGTGGCCCAGGAGCCCTAGAGCCCGGGGTCTGTAAGAAGAGAAGCCCCCACAGTGAGAGGCCCTCGCGCTGCACCTGGAGGGGGCCCCGCCCTCCGCAGCTAGAGAAAAGCCCATGCGCAGCAAAGGCCCAGCACAGACAAAATAGGTTAGTTTTTTAATAATTTTTTAAAAAATAAATAAAATAGTCTATACTGAATAGCACCATGATTTAAGATCCACTTTTTATGGGGGAAAAATATTTTACATGAAAAAAATGACTGACAAATAACAATTACTCAAACTCGGGTATTTGGTAGCCATCTTCTCAAAAATGAGTTGAATTAAGTTTCTCCCTTCACAGAAAACTACAGTCCACACAATCCCTTTCAAACCACAGTCACACTTTTGCCGAGACAGAAAAATCCACCCTAAAATTCATATAAAATCTCAAGGGATCCAGAATAGCCAAAACAATCTTGAAGAAAAAAACAAAGATCAGGCTGGAGACTGATATTGCTGATTTCAAAACTTATTACAAAGCCACAGTAATCAAAACAGAGCAGGACTGGCATAAAGACAGAACGTAAACCAGTGGAATCGAAGAGAAAACCCAGAAACGAACCCCAGCACGCACGGTCAAACGATTCCTGCCAAGACAGCCAAGACTATTAAACGAGGGAAAGGGTAGTTTTCAGCAAACGCCAGGAACCTGAGATGAAATCTGGACCCTTACCTAAGACCCCGTACAAAAATAAACTCGAAACAGACCAAAGAGCTAAAACCGTAAAGCTCGTAGCAGACGACACGGGGGAAACTTCCCTGACACTCGATGAGGCGATGATTTCTCGGCTGTGACACCAGGAACACAGACAACAAATGGAAGAACAGATGAGCTGGGCTTCAATCAATGTTAGAAACTTTTGCACAAAGAACACTGTCGTGGGAGTGAAAAGGCAGCCCACAGGTCAGAGAAAACATCACACCTCTAGTAAGGATCTAGTTAATATCCAGAATATGTGAAGAATCCTCACAAAGCAAAGTCAAGAACACAACGCAATCACAAAAGTGGCTCAGGACGTGAACAGACATTTCTCCAAGGAAAACAGACACGTGGCCAAGAAGCCCACGGAAAGATGCTCGACCCTGACTGATCGTCAGGGAAATGGGGAACAGACCCACAGTGGGGAACAACTTCACGTCCGTGGAAATGCTGATGATCAAAACACAACCAAAAAAAAGAAACTGTTGGCAAGAAATTGGAGCCCCTGTGCGCTACTGGGGAATACAAAACGGTACAGAGACGGGGCGGGGGGAGAGAAGGGAGCTCACCCTGAAAAAACAGCTAACAGGACAGTCTACACCTATTAGAGAAACTACATTTGTGGCAAAAACCTTGCTACAAAGAGAAGTACAGGCCCAGAGGTGGCTTTACTGGTAAATCCCATCAAACATTTAATTAAGAAATAATGCCTATTATATATAAACTCTTCTAAGAAAAGAGGAAATCCCTAACCAACTCATTTCATGAAGCCAAAATTACCCTGATGCCAAAACCAGATAAAGATATTATAAGAAAACTATAAAGCAATACTCAAGAACAGAGAAGCAAAAAAACTTAATGAAATACCAGCATATCAAAAGAACAATATACCATGATCAAGGAGGCGGGGTTTTATCCCTGGAATGCAAGGCTGGTTAAGCACTGGAAAAATCAATTGATATACCAACTACATTAACAGAACACTGAATAAAAACCTCATCATCATCCCCACAGATGTATAAAAAGCATCTGATAATATTCAAAACTCATTCATAATTCTAAAACAAAAACTCTCAGCAAAGAATAAAATAAAACATCCTTACCCTGAGAAGCAGCATCCCAAGAACCTAAAAGCAACATCACACTTGATGACCAAGTACCGAAGGCTTTCCCTCTAAGATCAGCCACCAGGTGAGGCTCCAGCCTCATCACTTCTATTTAGAAGTGCACTGGAGGAGTCAGCGAGTGCAGCGGGGCAGGAAAGAAGATGTGCAAGACGACTGAGTAAGGGAGTGAACGCAATGGAGCAGATGGAAAGGGAAGACCTGAGCCTCCAGCCTCCCCTTGAGAGGTGGGGCACGGGGGTCCAGGCCTCCACCGGGGCCTCTGCAGCAGCTGGCATGGCCCGATAACCCTCCCTGGGAAAAGAGCCCAGAGACTGAATCAGGGGCCACAGTAAGACTCTCCCAAGCTTCGGAGTGCACACATTAAACGCTTTCATTCAGAATTTTAGGCTAAAACATTTGTAAAACTGCTTTCTATAAACACGTGAATTTTCTGTGCCATCACAACTAAAATTGCTCTTTTTAATCCCTTTCTAACTTGGTCCTCCAAATAAATATGCGGTGGAACGCAGCTTCTGACATGGCTCGCAAGGACCCCACCTCCTGGAATTCACCCTCTGCAGCCCTCTCCCCCAGCGTGGACTGGGCTGACCGGCTTGCTTCTGGTGACGTGAACGTGGCAGAAGTGGGGCAGCTCCTCTGTGATCCGGACACAAAGCACGGCTGCCCCCTCCGCACCGATCAGGCAAGGCCAGCTGCCACGCGGTCCCGGTGAAGGATGCTCCGTGGAGGGTGCCCACAGCAGGGGCAGGAGGCCTCAGGCGGACAGCCACCAGGCCCTGAGTCCCGCACATGCGAGTGAGTGAGGAGGCGGAGCCTTGCCCTGGAGCCCTGAGGTGTGTGTGGCCTCGTGAGGGATCCAGAGTCCCACCCAGATTCATGACCCACAGAGACTGGAGTCCAGGCTGCACGGCAACATGTAACCAATGCATATACGTCACCTCCCACCTCCTCCAAGACCCCGGGAGGTGGGCAGAACCAGCTCCATGCTGCAGATGAGGAGCTCAGAGCAGGAGGTGGCTTCACCAGAGACAGCCGGTGATCTGTCTCCTCCCCACACATTGCCACCCTCTCCATGATGACCTGGAGCGGTTTCTAAGAGGTCAAGTTGAAAACAGACCAGCAAATGTGGTCCTGGTGTTTATCAGGCTCCAACGCAGCCCCATATAGAAACCCTTTAACCCCCAGCCCATCACCAAGACAGAATGCAAAGCCCCAAGCCTGTGCTCGTAATGCATTCACTCACAAAGCGCCTACAAGACAAGTTCTCCCACTATGAACCAGAGCAAAAAATGAAACACACATTCTTTAAAAAGCCTGGACCTTCCCCCACCCCTCCCTGTCTTTCCAGCCTGGGCCTCCAGCTCAGCTTGGAATCAGTGGGAAACGTGCCCTCCAGGCCCCCGGGGCTTGACTGTAATTCAGACACAGACGAGACTGAAGACTATTCCCAAGGGGCCCCAGCGAGTGGAAGAGCCTGGGGACAGGAGGCCAGAGCGGAGAGCGTGGCGAGCATGGGAGCCACGGGAGGCTGACAGACGGTGTGTCCGAGACGCAGGCCGCCCGTGCTCCCTCACGAGGGTGCCCACACATCGCCTTCAGACACGGCTCCCTGGGCTCAGGCGGCGCTTTTAAAACACCCATGTTCTCAGTTTCTCTTAAAGATCCGGACACACATCCTTGCAGGGTGGCCGTCCGCTGGGCTACAGCAGGACTGACCGGGCAGCAGCTCAGTCGCCCTGGCTCATGCCTTCCGCCCCGTCGCAGGACCACTCAGGCAGTCACCTTCCCAGCACCCATGAAGCACGGACCGCTAATGGAAACAGAACCGAGGGAAGGGCAAGGCCACGTGGCAGCCTGAGTGACAGTCTCCCTCGTGGACGGAGCACCTGAGGTCAGGATGGCTAGGGGGTCTGCCGGCCACACAGTCGTCAGAAAGTCCACAGAGGCGGTGTGGCTCCAGACGTGGCACAGGAAGTGGTCCCCCGGAAGGCGGTGTCTCTCAAGCGGCCCTCTGGAGACCCCACGTCTACTTCCAGGTGGTCACAGAGAGCAAGTTTATTCTCACGTTTATTAATAACACCACTGTAACACAGAATTAGGATGAAGGCAGCTTATTAATTACAAATCCATACTTGGGGCTGAGAGGGGGACCCCCTGAGACTACAATCATTATCCCCTCCTCCCACGCTCCTCCTCCAAGATAAGAGCTTTGAATCCAAGAGCCACAGAAAGGCTAGCAACTATGAGACTGGCAGATTAGTAAAGGGTGGAATGGAAATGAGACTGAGTGCAGAGTCACTGGGCACTGATGCTCTAAGGAATAAAGTTGAAAACAAACCCCTCCTGAGGAAGTGGGGAAGAAAGGCAGCTTTTCTCCCCACCTGCCTCTACTCCGACGCTAACGTCATGCCCCAAGGAAATGACAGAAAGGATGTCATTAATAAACTTATTTCAACTTCCTTTTCAATGGTGCTGAGAAGTGTATGCAAACCCATCCATAATTAGGTTTAAAAATTCCATTTCATGGAATAATCAGACTTCAAAAAACTCAATTTTAGTTTTAATCAGATTTTAACAAGCATATTAAGTCCATTTCGTTTAGAAAAAGGAACACTGTGAATTTAACACAAAATGTATTCAAGCTTAGCCCTGGGAGATAATTAAATAAAATTAATTTGGCAAGGGTTGTCAGTAAATGGAAGTACTCGGAGCTGCGTTCATGCTCTTGATGGAAACAAAAGCAACTCCTTCCTGTCCGGACAGAGGGAGCGGCAGCCAGCTCTACGGTCAGGGTCAGGGCCCAGGGGGCCTAGGAAGGCGGTGACGGGAGAGCCCCAGACGCCACTGCAGGGCCTGGGTCTGTCCTTTCCCTCCCGAAGCTGGACCCCAGGTCCACCCAACAGGCTCACCCGCCCAGCCACCGAGAAGTGAGAAAAAGTCCGGTCCAAGTCTGACAGGACGGCTTCCCCGCCCCGGGCCAGGCAAGGCCAATCCCCCTCGGCCCCCACAACAAGGCAAAGCCAAGCTGAGTGCCGGAGCAGGGATGGCGCTTGGCAGTCTCAGCTACCTCTCTGGCTGGGCATATGCCCCACCCAACTGCTCAGCAAGCGTCTGCTGGACAGAGCGGACATGACCCGGGAACTTGGCTACCAGGAAGAGGGAAGAGAGGAAGGAGGCCCCCCGCACCCTGCCACGGGCCCTGGGAGTGAACCGACTAGGGCTTGCTCCAGAGCTCTGACCTGGAGGCGCCCCATCCTGCAGGCATCTCCTGCCCTGAGCGAGAGCTCGGGCCCTGGGTCAGAGGCCAGCAGGGCAGGTGCTGTGCCCCCGCGACGCAGGAGCCCGAACCTGCACCAGGTCCTCTTGCAATAACTGCCCCGAACAAGGTCACCTCGGGGCCAGAATCTGCCAAACCAGAGAAGAGGAAAGAAGCCCTCCCGCACCGCTGCGCGAGCAGGAAGCCTCACAGAACACAGACGCTGCAGGAAAGCAGCGAGCGGGACTCTGGGCCGCTCTGCACACCCAACGGCCAGACTGGACCTAAGGCAGCGCGCCCCACTCTGCGGCCTTCGGGTCAAGCCCAGCCGCCACCAGATTAAACAAGAGTTCTCCCAGAACAGGGCCACACCCACCCACTCACATACCGCGCGGCAGCTTTCCCACTGGATAACCCAGTTAGGTTCTGTCCTGGACCACCCTAGTTTAAGCATGAAGAGTCCCACATCCCAGGCCGAAACGGACGGCTGGTCACCCTACCCTGTGCCGCAAGGACAGGGCTAGATACTCACCACAGAGACTTCACGGAGCACAGAGCCTTACCTGTTTACCTCCTGGCCCTTTACAGAAAGATCCCCATCACAGGTACTGACTGCATAATTGTGGAAGCTCCAGTCTGCCACCCGGGTAAGACAAGAGAAAGTACATTCTCGGCACCAAGCCTGCATTTGGAGACTCACACTTTGACAACTTGGTAGTGACCCCTCGGAGACATCTCCAGCGCTGCGACCGAGCTCCAGGGAACAGTGAAAACGCCCCAACTGAGGGGGCGCCAGCGGCAGCTTCTGGCGACCGTCCTCCCAGCCGAGCGCAGCAGGAGAAGCCCGCCCCCGCGGCCGAGCCCCGCGAGCCCCCCGGTCTCCCAGCGGGTGTGAGTCACACCCACACCGTGCCGTGGTCTACTGCGTGCGCGTCACATCGAAACCAGCGCGCCTGCCTCCACGGAAAAGTAATGCTGTTGGGTAAACGGTGCCAAAGACTTGCTCGATACAGCGTTTCCACAAACCTCCAATTTGTAAAAATGCGATATCTGCAATGCACGGCGAAGCAATTCACGGCGAAGCAATTCACGACAAAATGAGGTGCGCCCGTCAGAGAAGACGGGGAATGAGCTCTGAGGGCAGGCGCCTACGCCAAGCCCGCACTCAGCTCACCCAGCCCAAAGAAGCGTGGCATCTGACTTCTGTCAGCCTAACAGGGGGCTCCTGCGTGCAGTCAACTCCAGTGACACAGAACAGGCAGAGCCAGGAAGAGCCAGCAGGACACGGAACGCTGTCTCAACGTCCTCCACACAGACCCACAAGCCGTCGAGAAGCAAACCAGAGCACTCTGAGGAGACTGAATGAGGGAGAAGCTTCCGGCCCTGCTGTGGGAGAGCTGTCTGGACCCACGAAACTGAAGAGCAGTTTGCACATAATAAAAAATGGCCACCCTTCTAACCCAGCCACCTTCACGAGCAAGACAGGACTGTGCTGCGGCCTCAGAAGTTAACCACTCCTCTCCCAAGCAACCATCGTCTTCCTTCACATTGCGCCCCAGTGGGGTCAGCCTGAGCAAAGGCAGAGGTCGGTCACCCCCACCCCAGCTCGCAGGCTGGCAGGACATCCGAGCCCAAGTGCACTGGGAGCCGTCAGGTCTGAAAGAGCTACTATCAGCCATGGGCTTCCTGCCCACTATGGTCTGAGCACTGCCGGGGCCAAACGGGTGGGCAGCTCCCCAACAGAAGCCTGAGTGCCAGCAGCAGGCGGACAGGCTCACAAAGGCACAGGCTCCAGCTGCAGGCACCATGTGGCCAGTCAGATGGGCCAAGGTCACGCAGGCAGAGCCCCCCCGCCAGGCCAGGCCCAGCCAAGCAGCCCCACAAAGGCGCCACAGACATGGGGCGACCTTGGCCAGCGAGCCTTCCCGTCATCTGGCTCCTCCTCTGCCGAGCGGTGGGAGCAGCAGCCGCCCCGTCCACAGCACTGGCTGAAGGGCGAGCAGGGGGCGCGTGCACGGGCGTGGAGAGCCCCCAGCAGCTCTCCTTGGATGAGCCGCTGTCAGCACGGGCGAGGCCCTGCTCTAAAGACCCTCTTCAGAGTGAAGCCTATCTTCAAACAGACAAGCTTCGGGGCCTCTGTCAGCCTCCAACTTCCAGACCAGAGAAAACGCCTGGCCTTCTACCCACCAGTATCGTGCAAGCCCAGCAAAGCTACAGCTGAGGTTCGTCCCGGCTCGGCTGAACGCTCCCTGAAAACGCTGCCGTCTCTGCGTCCTCTACACAGACCCAGCCACAGCTCACCGGGTCCAGAGGCTCCCCTCCGGTGCCTCTGTTACACGTCTCTGTCCGTCCTGTGAGCTCAGAGCTGCGGTGTGAGGCTCAGACCCGCGGCGTGCAGCAAACAGCAGGTCCTCAGCTTAGAGTGCGAGCAAGGAACACGGCCTGCCTTTCCCCAGAATCACCGCTCTCTCAACAGGTGACGGACGGGCACCGACCCGAAGGAAAACCAGAAGGACGGGTGGAGAGAAACTGGCCTTGGCCAGGAGACACCTTCACGGGTTCCCAGACCTGCAGGCAGGAGAGCTGCCCCCTCAAGTGTCCACTACAACAGGACTAACAGAATCCTCTGCTTGGGGGTAGACGTCTCAGCAAACCCTACGGGGTGCCCTCACCCGGTGGGAAACACCCCCGCCCTCCTGGCGCGGCAGGGCTCGGGAGGCTGCTGTGCCTCAGACAGCAGCCGAGATCTCCACCAGGGGGGCCCAGCCAAGGACTGAGGCCGCTCTTGGTGACAGTGGGGAGGAGGGGGCCCACCTGTCAACGGCAGGAAAAAGCCCAAACTCCACCGCGCGACCCAAACCCCTTCAGGATGCGATCCCTGCCACCCCCACGCACCCATGCTAGAACCGCCTGGGACGAGCGACTCCTGAGCGCCCCCAGTCTCCGGCTATACGCGGGTGCACATACCACTTCCCAGAGCAGGCCAGGGAGGTCCCATATCGGCTGTAACAGACCCCAGGCTGCTCACAAGCCCACTCCTGCAGCCACAGCCCAGGGTCGGGAAGGAAGGAAGCCGACTACGAGGCTGGACAGGCCTTGCCGCCAGACTGAGCCCAGCACTGCCTCTCGGGAGCCTCGGCTCGGGCCCCTCTCCTCCCCTCCCCACAGGAAGCCTCGGGTTTTCAACCAAGCCAAGCACCTCAGGCACCAGCTGCCAGCGGCCCCCTGAGGTCGCGGGAAGCACTGGCCCGCAGGCCCCGCCCCGTCAGGGGCCAAGCGCACAGGGCTCTGCCCACCCCTCAGGTCAGCTGGACACCCGCCCCCAGGTCGCTGAGGACAACGCGGGCGGAGCAGGGGTGCTGTTGTGGGGTTTCGTTCCTTTAGCTCCACCTCCTCAGAGCCTCGCAGGAAAGGGGAGTTTTCAGCAGAGACCCCTGTGGCGCCCACCCCGCAGCTCCCCGCAGGACCCGCATGGGCTCAGAGGCGCTCATGTGTGTGCAGGGGGCTCCGCTAATTGGCGAGGCAGAGGGGACCAGGCCGCGCTCCCCCCGCAGCCCCGGCGATGCCACCCATGAGGTCAGGGACACGGGGATGCATCAAGGTCTGCTCAAACTGCAGGGGCGGGGAGGTCAGGGCAGGGTGGGAAGAAAGAAGTTGACAGCAACTTCCAACAACCTTTATTGGAGAAAGCTCCAAACCCGTCCAGGGCCCACCTGGCAGTGTGACGACCCTCCCGGGCCGCCTAGGTCCTGCCGTCCGGTTTCGTTCAACCCTCTGCCCCAACCTCATTTCCGCTCACCTGCTTTGCAGCGTATGTTTCCCCTCAGAACTTGCCCTGAACACCGCCCCCTCCCCGACAGGACATTGGCCCCACCAGGGACACATGATGTCCCACCTCCCTAGCAGGTGCCCCTAGTCCCCTCCCAAACAACCCTCAACGTCAGCTTCAGGCAACTGCCAGGCTGGGTGTTCTCATTTTCTGTGGGGTATTTTCCAGGCTTAAGATTAGTTCTGCGTGTCCGGGAACAACTCTAAATCGCCAGCAGCCTGCCTTCCTCCACTGGCGTCACTCCCCTGCACACGTCTCGGATGAAGCCTCGTGAGAGAGGACCAGCTGAAAGCCAGCGCCACCCGACTCAGCTCAGCCCAGTGCCCTGGGCGCCTCTTGCCCCGACGGCCTCCGTGCGGTAGGCTGCACTCAGGACACGCAGAGGCCCCAACACCTGCGGTCACGGCCGCCGTGAGGCCGGGGGTCAGCACGCACCAGTGAGGGCACACGCTGAGCGTCCCATCCCTGGACTCGGAGTCGTGGAGAACCTCCTAGGCACCGCCAGGGGCCCCAGGCCACCAAGCAGCCAGCTGGGGTGGGTGGTGGGACTCAGGCATCGCTCGGACGCGTCCCACCCTCCTGCCGATCTCAGCCTCTACTGACAGGTCCGCACACAGAAACACCTCTGCGCGTTCATGCAGCCGAGCTGAGTCCTCTGTTGGGCTGGAGAGGGAAGACGCCCCACAGGAGAGTGACTGCTCTTCACGCAGCTCCACATGAGCCAAGTGAGGAGGGGATGGTATCTCCCAAGTCTCTCTGGAGTCTTCTGCTCCCAGTCAGGGTGAAGACGGAACAGGAAGGAAGCCTGCCAGGCACATCTGTGCCCTCTTCCCCCGAGACCCAGGGGGCGCCGGGGTCTGTGCCAAGACAGCGGGGCCTGCTGCTCTCTCCTCAGAGCGCCCCCCACCAGGCAGCTGAGCGCTCCACCGTCTGACGGCCAGGCCCGCCCTCCAGGCGAGCCCCATCGCTGCCTGAGTGGCAGCCTGCTCTCAGACCCCGAGGCCCAGACCAGGAGCTGGCCACCCCGCACCCCCAAACATTCAGTATCCCCAAGAGCACAATACAGAAACGCCTTCCAGAGGCGTACCGCAGCACTGAGGTCTGGAGCGCGTGGTCTTCAGCGGGGGCAACACTCGGAGTCTGAGTGCTGGACACAAACCGTGGGCCACAGCCCCCAGCCCACGCCAGGGACGGTCCCCGAGACAGACGCTCTGCCGCCTGCGCTCGGCAGCCACCTCCTGCCAGACCCTAGAGCAGGAGCCCAGGCACAGTCCCGGGCGAGAGCCCAGCTCCCCCCGAGGACACCGTGCCACAGTCTGCAGACAGTCAGCCCTAGACGGCCCACAGGCCGGGGAGGAGAGCCAGTCTCCCTCTCGGTCCCCCAAGCCGAGGGGCCGCCCGGCCTCCTGCCTGGGGCTGCCTCACTGGTGACCGTCTCAGGGGCCAAGAAGGGAAGGAAGACACGGCCGTTCCTTCTCGGATGCCCCGGTCACAGCACCGTGAAGAGCAAGCCTCCACGTCCCCCCACAGGCGTGGGCCCATCACAGCACAGCCCGCAGCACCCGGGGGGCCGCCCACTGCCCCCAGGCCGGCCGCACCCCAGCTCCCTGGGACGGAGACTGAGGACAGACAGTCAGCCCAAGGGCCAGCCCGGGCCAGGAGAGGGGCCGACACAGGCCGTGCCTGACAGGCCCAGAAACACAAAGGACCTCAGAGCAGAGGTCCCCCCAAAGCGGATAGAGAGACACGTCCCCCACGGCACCAAACCCCCAAGACACACGGGCAGAGGGTCCCCAGGGAGGGCCGCCCACTCAGGACCACCACCACCCACCGCCCAGGCACACCCAAGACAGGCCAGGGAAGGACCTTGTGGTCCCGCCACCGGGAGACTCGGGGCAGCGACCGCAACTCCAGAGGGTGCTACCCGCCTCCACCCGACTCCCCAGCAGCACCGGCGCTGGTCCCACCGCCGCCCGCGCCCGGGACACTTCCTGTCGCTCCTCCTCCCTCCTCATCCTCAGGACACTCCCATCGCCAAGGGACACATCCCCTCAGAGAGTTCACCCACGGCAACAGCCAGAGCCTACGTGCTGCCGAGGCTGGCACACAGTGGGTCCAGCACCCAGCACGTGCGGAACAGGCCAGATGCCGTCCCACCCCCCGGGGGGGCCCGGGCGGTGTGTCCCAGCGCCACGTGCGGTCTCAGCTGGAACGAGAGCAGGACTCCTGACGACGTGGACTCGGGAGCCTGCAGGACCGCGGAGGACAGGAGGAGGCAGCGCTGGAGAAAAAAAGTCAGGGCGCAGGTCCATCAGCAGCCCCCCAGCAGCCCTGGGCTCAGGGGCCTCTTGTTTAAACCGTCATTTCACTTCCCTTCTATGGTCATGAACCTGTTCTCTGCATGCAACTCAGGAGCAAGGGCCCTGCCTCGAAGCCTGCCTGCTTCAGGGGCCCAAGAGCTACCACTTGGATCCCTCGCCACCGACAAAGGCCAGGCCGCTCCTGAAGCCCATCCCCGGCCTCCAGCTGGTCTTGGAGAATCCGAGCCAGGTCCCCAGGCGGCCAGCCACCCATGGGAAGGGGCACTAGGCTCCAGGCAGAGAAGGCTGGGCACTGCCTGACCCTGGACTCGGGCCTGAAGCAGAGCTGCACGGGAGGAGACTTCCAGCTTCTGACACAAACAACAGCGGCCGTGGGAGAGGTCGACGGGGCAGGCGGCTGCCTGCAGCCGACCCCCAGGAGGCCCCGGACGCCTGCACAGGCCTGTCCTCACTCAGAGCTGACAGCCAAGGCTCTCGGGGAATGCCAAGTGCACATGCCAACTGAAACACCTCTCACTGTTCCTAGACGCTCCCCGCCCCGCCCCGCGACACAGGCCTCTCGAAGGTGGCTTTCTAAGGCGGGCAGGCCCTCGGGGACGCTCCAGAGGGAGTGTGCAGCCCCCAGCCCCTCCTCACGTTCTGTCCTCTCAGGATACCCCCACTCTGCCCAGGGACCTTGGTTCCCGGGGGGGGGGGGGTGCCCTGGGTCCTCCCGCAGCCCCAGGAAGCCCGTGGGCGTGACTGGCCCTCAGCAAGCCTCTGCCAGGTCCAAGCCCCTGGGACACCTCAGCTGCCTCAGCTTCCCCCCAGAGCAAGTTCCTGGGAACCCAGCACAGCCTGACCTGGTCTAAACCCTTTTACTGCCTGGCTTTAGATCGTTGCTTCACATGAATTTAAAAGGAGGTACAGAAGGAGAACAGCCGTATCTACAAAGATGGGAGAAAAGCTCCCGGAGTGCGTCAAGAGCCAAGTGAGAGGCAGAGAAGCACAGGTCCGCTTGCCTCCCCGAGCAAGGCTGCTGCTCAGCCTGGGGGAGCACACACAGGGACGACCCCCAAGAAGAGCCAGGAAGAGCTGCCCCTGGAGAGCGCTCCTCTCCCACATTCCCTGCGACGCGGCACAGCCCAGAGCCAGGGAGACGGGGCTGTTCCCAGCTGGGTCTCCGTCAGAGCTTCCCGGCCGGGCAGACCCCATGGGAACAGAGCAGCTTCTCTTCCCGCTGGGGCTGAGCGACCTGTCAGGGTCTGTCCACACCTTGCTGCACAGGTCCGGCAGGCAGACGCTGGGCCACGACGCTGCCGGTTCACATGTGAAGGCCTCAGCAGGGAGCGGGAGGCCCCCGGGCTGCAGCTGAGAGGGTGACGCCGTCAGGGCGCTCTCTGCACACTTGTTCTCTGGGCCCCGCCGGGCGCGCAGCGCACAGCGCCAGGGCCCTGCCACAGCGGCCAAGGCCAAAGGACGCCCCACCCAAGTCACAGCAAGCCGCAGAGCTGCCGGGCGAGGCTGTCGCGATGTCAGCACTCGTCACCAAATGCTCACCAAACGCGCCGCGGGTCTGGACACCGAGGCTCCAAAGGCGGAGGCTCCTGGGTCACAAGTCTGAAGCCTGGGGACGACCAGAACAGAAAACTCAACCTTCAAGGCTGACAGAGGCTGAGAACTCAGCCACCCTCAGTGAGTAAACCCACAGGAACAGCTGCTGTCGGCCTCCACAGGCAGATGAGGCTCTGGGATCGGTTCTGAAGCCCCCGGCCTCTGCTTGCACCCTCTCAGGGAGGAAGGCCACAGCTCTGGGGCTGCAAGGGCCTGGGAGCTAACACCTCACAGATGCACAGGCCTGAGGGCGAATCAAACGTGGTTCAACGCCCTCTGCAGACTAGGATTCTTGAGAACAGTTGGGAACGCGTGAGAGAATGAATGAACCAAGAATAAATAGGAACTCGGCAGAGACTAGGGAGGCATCAGCTTGCAAGACCAGAAGGGGCCCAGCTCACAAGCACCCAGAAGGCCTAAGCTTTCTCTTTCGATCTTCTCTCCAACTTCTAAAGAAAGCCACACCAAGAGCAATTAAAGCAACCAAGACAGCCCACAATTCAGCCACCTCCCCAGGCGCCCACAGCACTTCCTGTATTGATCAGCCCAGCACCCAGGTAATTAGAAATCAGGAACACAGTCACCAGGGTAATGACAGTGTCCAAGCTGGTCAATAGGATCCGTTCTCAGGAGGAGATTATGCACACCCCGTGCCGTCCTCCTAATTGGCCTCACACATCAGGGGAACGGTACCCAGGCCTTGTCACCTGGCAAGCCTACAAATGCTTCTGGGAAACGTCCAGATCAGCACTCATCAGCTCCCAGCCTCGCTCCAGATGATGGGTCAGCAGTTTTGGGGCCGCAGCTGCCAGGCTTCAGAGCCAACAAGCCCGCCCAGCCTTCTGTGTCCCTGGTGCCAGCATCCCCGTGCCCCCCACCCCATCACACCTGCGCTCACACTGGCAGGTACTGTGCCCTCCCAGCCTGACTGAAACCGGGCCAGACTCAGGCACAAAAGGGTGCAGACAGCCTCAGCGCAGCGGCTCCCCGGCCACAGGCAGGCTGCTTCCTCTGTGAAACGAGAGGTCTGGCGGCACAGGGGCTCACAGGCGCTCCGGGCCTGTTCAGTGAGGCTCCCCCACGAGGGAGCGGCTGAGACGCTTCTAAAAGCCCGGCCGCTGCACTCCTGCTCCCCTCCACTGTGCCTCCACTTTCCATCTCCGTCAGAACCTTTGAACACACGCGGCCCCGGGTGACCAACGACGCTCTCACGCTGTGACAGAAAGGTCAGGTACACGCTCGGAGGGCAATTCAGTCAAACACATGTATCTTTTAGGGTGAAAAAACTACTGCTAAGAATGTGTCCAACCAAAACAACACTGCTGACTGGTGGGAAAATAACACCACTGGAGACAGCCTGACGGCCATCAGCAGGGGGGCCAGGCCCATCCGAGCCCACCCATACCACGGGCACCGCGGAGACCCTGGCAACTCAGAGGGCCATCTGTGTCGGCGCCCAGATACTGCCAGAAATTAAGTGAAAAGAAGCAGGCCTGCAGGGTGACGGTACAGAGTGAGCCCCTCTTGGGAGCGGAGCAGGGAATATAGAAAGAGCTTATATGACAAAGGAAACATTTTTTCCCCTATTTTTTACATTCTGCACCCATGAAACTCACCATGGTAATCATTTCACGAGATGGATAAGCCCAACCATTATGCTGCATGCCTTAAACTTGTATGGTGCTGTTTGCTGGTGATATTGAAATAAAACTGGAGGAAAAATAACCTCATATGTACACACAGCATTTCTAGAAAATCGCATAGGAACTTACCAGCTTTTGCCCAGAAAAACAGATGAGGGTGAGAGCCGTGTCGCCCAGCTGCGCTGCCCTGGGGGCAGCCCTCAGTCCCGCTCCGAGTACGGCAGCCCTGGGCACAATCACAGCGCCAGGTGCTGGTGCCAGGCAGCCACACAGGGCAAGCCGGGAGGGCCGCCGGCGGGGGGGGACCACGTCCACCTGCCTCCTCTGGCGTTTGCAGGAAGCCACCTGACCCTCCGCAGCCCATACCTGGCTTCACGGCGACCCTCCTGCAGCACCGGCTCCAAGTCCCCAGGACCCAGAGAAGCTGAGGGCCTGGGCTGCTCCCAGCTGCCTGTGGGCCTCACACAGACGCAAGGAACGGGCTCGCTCCCAGAATGAAGGCTTTGCACAGCACCCCATCCACTCCCGACTCCAGGTCAGGCAGATGTCCGCCGTGCCACCCCGTCCCCAGGCTGGGAGCCGGCTTTCGCTGGGACCTGAACTTGCACTCTGTGCTAATGACATCGAGCAGTTTTCATGTCTTTATTCACCACACATCTTCTCAAAGTTATCTGTTCAAAGCCTTTCACCCATTCTTTAAAATCTAGTTATCTTATCAATTTCAAACAATTTCACTCTGCATTTTGGACAAAAGTCCTCAGTCAGACACACATATCGCGAATATTTTCCCACACTCCACATTTTGCCTTATTTTTTCCTTAACAGTGTTTTTTGAAAGCAAAAGTTTTAATTTTGATGAAGTCTAACTTACCAATTTTTTTCCATGTACGTCTTGCTTTTTGTGTCCTAAGAACTCTTTACCAAACCCATGTTCCAGGAGTGTGTTTTTACCCTTAAGTCGATGCCCCGCTGAACTATTCTGTGGACAATCTGAGGTGCCCATGTATGTGGAGACTCCCTGCTATCCCAGCACCATCTGCTGAAAGACTCTCTCCCACTGAATTACCTTGTCATCTTTGACTGAAATCAACTGGCTCTTGAGTTTTTAGACTATTCCTGAGCATTCTATTCTGCCCCACTGATTTACTCCACACTAGGACCACCCTTCCTGATTAACACTGCTCACAGGGAGCTTGCAGCCTGCCTCTGGAGGCCTCTGACACATTCTTCTTCCAAAGCCTGACAGCCAGTCCAGGTCCTCTCCATTTCCAGAGAAATTTTAGAATCAGCTTGTCAATTTCTCCCAGAAAAGCCTCCTGGGGCTGACTGGGATTGCTCGGAAACTGTGAATCCCTCCACAATACTGAGTAAGACAGTATCTGCCTGCGCTGACCTACACTGTGACCAGTTTGCGTTCTCTCAGCCGCTTCTTAGATTCCAGCGCACGGATCCCATAAACACCGCTTGTTAAATGAATCCCTGAGTGCATCACAGACACTTCACAGGGTGTCCCCGTTCAGCACCTTCAAATCACCGGCCAGCCCAAACTGCTGAGCAAAGCTCAGCGCCTCGCAGACCTTCAGCGCCTTCACTCCCTCTGGCCAACCCGCAAGGCCCTGGGACAAGGACACCAGAGGCGCCCGCCCTCCTCACCCCGGCACCCCCAGTGCACAGGCCCCACCGTCCCATGCACGGCATTCCCTCACACCCTCCAAGTCCTGAGGCCAACCTGCCCCCGGCTCACATGACTCGTGTGCTGGAGACGAGGGTCAGACAAGGCCAAGAGTGGACGAGCTTGTCTGGCGGATAAGGACACTCAGCTCGACAGGCTTCCCAACAGGTTTGCACTGGCGGGCCCACCAGCCCACTCTACCCCTCCCAGCTGCTATCTCTGGGTCCTCGGGATTGAACAAATCTCAGAACAGGAAGAGGGTGGCCAGTGTCACGCTGGGTGGACCCTTCGCCGTTCCTAACCTCTGCGAGGCCGCTGAAAACCTGAGAGAAGCCACAGCCCGCCCAGAGGACGGGGAGGACGCTCGGCCTGAAGCAGCAGGAGCTTGGACTCCAGGGCTGAGCACGCCTCACAGAGGCAAGCTGACAGCAGGGTGGCTGTGGGGTGGTCAGCAGTGGCCGCCTGGCCACCCAAAGGCAGGCGAGAGCTGACAGACCGCAGGCCCTGGTCTCGGCAGCCGGCCCAGGCTGGCAGAGTGCGGGCCAGCGGAGCGGCAGGCGGCAGGTGCCAAGGGCGCAGGGAGGCAGGATCACGGGGGGCGGTGCCACCTAGTGGTGGCAGCCCTCAGACGCCCAAGGAGCCTGGGCAGCGGCCAGAGCCCGGGGTCACGGCAGGCCCCAAAGCAGCAGACTGTGCCCGTGCTGTGACCTAAAGACCCGAATGCCTCCCAGGCCCTCAAACTGCCGCTACCAGCACGGCTGCTGGACTCCAGCGCCGACCGTCCACCAGAGCCAGCTGACCACGCTTCAGAGACGTGGGTCCCGGGACCAGTCTACAGACTCTCGCGTCTACACACCCACTCTCCAATCTGTGCTTGTGAGGGGAGATAACAAGTTTTGTCAGATTCTTAAGAGCATGAGCCTGTGGTGAGAAGCCCACATTCCAGAAAACTCTTCCATTTACAGATGTGAGAACAAAGGCACAAGAGACCCCACATGGGCAGACAGACAACTAGACAGTTTGACAGGGTCAGGAGCTCAGGCCCAGCAGCTGGTACCACAGGCACGGGAGGGCACCAGCAAGCAGCCACAAGCTTCCTCCTCTGACGAGAGCCTCCCTGGGAGCGGGCGGGAAGCTCACAAGCCCAGAGAACAGGAGAAACTGCAGACAAGAGGCCCCACTGGGCCAGCCCACATGAGCCTGGCTCTGCAGGTGAAGGTCCGGAGGGAACTGCAGCCTGGCCTGTCCTCTGACACTCAGCGAGGCAGAGAGAAGAAGGGCAGAGGGCATTTTCAAGTGACAAGCACCTGGACCCTGCAGCGCGATGGAACTGGCAGGTCCCAGAGCAGCAGTCAGAGGGTGTGATTACAGGACAGCCCCTCACAGTCTTGGCTCAGTTTCCAAGAGCAACAGGAGAGGCAGAGAAAAGAACCCATCTTCAGCTCACACAAGCAAACAAACGGAAGGCTCCTTAACCACTGCAGGACCCGGGAGCCAAAAACTGATCCCAAATCATCAACCTCCCAGCCCTGCGCCTGGCGCAGAGTCAGTCTGTGTGGGCCGAGACGGGGCCCAGGGCCTGAGGGCCAGAGGCAGAGCAACCTCAGAAGGGACGGGGGGGCCCCAGCAGGCCAGGCAGCGGGGCGTGGGAAGACGCCCGCCAAGAGCCAGCCCTTGGCATCCGGCAGCCCCGCCCACCGCTCACCTGTGGGGTCAGCGCGACAGACTCGCTAAGGCTGCTGCAGAGGCCTGACGGCAAACAACCCACGGTTACCGCTTTCCTATTCCGCCCCTAAAGACTCAGTGTGTTTCAATTGCTACAACCACCTAAAAGAAACTACTTCTCAACAAAACAACTACTTACTCAGTAAAAACAAACATGGTCCTTTCAGAAAGGCCAACACCGCTGGGCCAGTACCTGCTGGCCCTCAAGAGCACCCTCGGCAGGGAGACTCGCCCAGCTCCATCCCTTTGAGCCTCAGCAGCCACAGGCAGGACCTCTGCCAGAGGTACCTGGGGTGCGGGCTCGCTCACCAAGGGTGCTGCCCGTGAAGACAGAAGGCAGTGATCGAAGCTCTGGCACCCTCCGCCTACCTGATGCTCAAGCCGGTGGCCTGGTCCAGCCTCTCCCAGCTCTGCAGCTTCGTCAAGAGCCTCTGAAAAGATAGGGAGGGAGACCCCTCAGAGCTCTGTGCCAGCACCTCCACCCAGGGGCGCACGGGCCTGCCGTCCCCCCACAGCACACCACCCCCTCCCCACCACGCACACGCGACCCAGACAGGACAGTGTCACAGGAAAGGGACGGTCACGGTGACATCACAGCCCCAGTCCTCCACAATCGCCTGCCCTCATCTCCAAAACACGATGTGCTCCCAGGCTGCCTCCCAACTGCTGAAGCCACACTGAGTGCTCAGCACTTCATTCACACTGGCCCGTACCTGGGGAGGCTCCCGGCAGGCTGGGACTGTGGGCTGAGACTGTGGGCTAGGACTGAGGTGCCGAGAGCGCCCCACAGACCGTCCTGCAGTGACAGGCTGTGCCCCAGGAAGCAGACCCAGCCCCCACCGCCTCCTCTGTCCTCCCGGTGCTCCTCAGGATGCTCAGCCCCAATCCTGCCCCCAAAACACACACAGAGCAGGCTGGGGCCATCAGTTCAGTTCATTCACTCAGTCGTGTCCGACTCTTTGCAACCCCACAGACTGTAGCACACCAGGCTTCCCATCACCAACTCCTGAAGCTTACTCAAACTCATGTCCATTGAGTCAGTGATGCCATCCAACCATCTCATCCTCTGTCATCCCCTTCTCCTCCTGCCCTCAATCTTTCTCAGCATCAGGGTCTCTTCCAACGAGTCAGCTCTTTGCATCAGGTGGCCAAAGTATTGGAGTTTCAGCTTCAGCATCAGTTCTTTCAAGAATATTTAGGGCTGATTTCCTTTAGGATGGACCGCTTGGATCTCCTTGCAGTCCAAGGGACTCTCAAGAGTCTTCTCCAGCACCCCAGCTCAACAGCGTCAGTTCTTCATGGCTGAGGCCATGGCTGCCGGGAAGAACAGGAGGACGCGCCCCTCGGCCTGAACGTGAGGTCTGAAGCCTGTGTCCTCACAGCAGCGGCACACTGCCCCGCATGTCGCAGCCTCGCTCCCTCTCTAGGCCGCCTGCCTCCGCCGGGCTCCCCCGGGCTCCACGGTGCTGCTCCACGTGCTCACGCAGCTGCTGGAGCCTGCCCTGAGCCGTCTCACGTGCTGGGCACGAGCCTGGTTAACAAGCCTGTGAGTACAGCTGACGCTCAGTCAACACTTACACTGTTCAAGCACTTCACGTGAACTCATTCAACCCTCACAACCCTACAGGGAGACACTCACTCCTTGTCACACAGGGCGACAGAGAAGCTAAGTAACTGCCGGGGTCACACAGCCAGCGAGCCCACACGGGAGGGTCTGAAACCAGGCAGGGTGATTCCCTACAAAGGGGCTCAACAAACTCTAAAATAACCTACATCCGAAGTAAGACTACCTGTCTCCAGAAGTGCTTCTTCCGGCTGAGCTTCCATATAAGCACGTGTCTGAGAAGATGTGGGCTCTGGCCCCAGGATGCCCCCCTGGTGGGAACTGCTGGAGGTAGGCGGACCAGACTGAAAGTCACGAGAAGGGGTGCCAGGGCTTATCCCAGGCAAGCCAGAAAGGGAGGTGACGGAGTGTGACCACGGGTACCCGGTGTGGAAGGACAGCGGACCCTGGGCCTGGAGGCCCCGCACTGCTCTGCCCAGGACAACTCGGGTGCTTTGGCACCAACGTGCATGGCCATCTCCACAACATCCTACAGAACGCCCACAGTGAGTCCCAGTAGCAGACGGGGGAGAGGAATCACAGCACAGGAGTCTGCTCCTTCTGTGGGGGAACAATGTCTGTCCCAGGTACCAGCGAGTCCTCTCCTCTCCTCAACAGCTGGTTGAATACTCCAAGGGCTACTGAAACCAACCACCACGCACTTAGTAGCTGAGAACACACATTTACTGTCCTGAGCCCCACAGGTCAGCAGTCCAGTGAGGACCTCCCTGGGCTAGATCCAGGGGTCAGAGGATCACGCTCCACAGGACACTCCAGCTTCTGGGAGGCCCCAAGTTCCCTGACTCGCGGCCCCTCCATCTTCACCGCCACCAAGGGCAGCACGCCAGGTCCTCCTTGCTGCACACGGCTCTGCCCTCCTCTCCCCGCTCCTGCACCCACCAGGACCCAGGAGCACACTGGTCCCCCGGGGGCCAGCGGGAGCCCCAGGGGCGCCTCCTACCGCAGGCTGGTGGTCAGCACCCAGAGGGTCCCTCTCTCCACAGCTCTGGGTGCCCGGGCGGGGCTGACTTCAGGGACCACCGCTCCACCCACCATGCGAGCCCAACAGCCGCCATTCTAGCGGGTCAGCTGGGATGCAGGGTCCCCTTGGCAACCGAAGGACCCCAGAGACCAGCTGGCTCACCTCCTTCTCCAGCTCAAGGCCCACCAGTGTCTCCTGCATCTTCTCCTGCCGCCCCAGCCTGCGCTGCAGCCCTTCCAGCTCCTCCCGCAGCAGCCCGTTGGTGTCCCGCGTCTCCCTGGCAGAGTCAGAAGCAGAGTCATTCAAACAGCCACACCCCCCAGGGACGGGTGCAGAGGCCCTGACCCCAGAAGGCTGTGCACCCATGTGTGTGCACACGTGTGTACATGCATGTGTGCACACACAGGCACACATCCCGGCCACTCACCACAGGCAGGCGTTCTCCACACACACACGCACATGCACACACACACGTCCCCAGCCCCTCACCACAGGCAGGCGTTCTCCACACACACACACACGCACCTGGCCCCTCACTGCAGGCAGGCGTTCTCCATGCACACACACGCATGTGCACACACACAAGTGCACACACACGCATGCGCACACACACACGTCCCCAGCCCCTCACCACAGGCAGGCATTCCCTACACACACACACACACACACACACACGCACCCGGCCCCTCACTGCAGGCAGGCGTTCTCCATGCACACACATAGACACAGACATACAGGCACACGTTCCCAGCCCCTCACCCCAGGCAGATGTTCACACACACACATGCACACGCGTACACACACCCCTGGCCCCTCACTGCAGGCAGGCGTTCTCTACACACACACACACAAACACACACACACACACCCCAGGCCCTCACCGCAGGCAGGCATTCTCCATGCACACACACGTGCACACACACGCATGCACACGCACGCACATGCAGACACATACATGCGCACACACCTGACCCCTCACCACAGGCGGGCGTTCTCCATGCACACACACACACGTGTGCGCACACACGTGCACACACACACCCAGCCCCTCACCGCAGGCAGGCGTTCTCTTCCCGCAGCTGCCGCAGCTCCCTCTCCATCGTCGGCAGCCGCACCAGCTCAGACCTCATGTTCTTCACGATCGCAGCATCCTGCTCCTGCAGGGACAGCTTTTGCTCCAAATCCTGATCGAGGTGGGAGACAGACAGCAGGGGGACGGTCAGAGGCCACGCGCTCCCAGGCCCTTGACGGCCTTGGGGGCCCCAGCCCCGCCAGTCACGTGGGGCGGGAGCCCGGCACAGACAGCACGAGGAGACGCAGCAAAGCCTCCAAGGAGAGACACCTGCCCATCTGTGGGGCTCTGCCTGCTGGCCCCGTGTGCAGCGTGATGACCGAGTCCTTGCACAGTGAGGCCTTTCCTTCCTACATGGAGTCCCCGGGGATGCGTGGGGATGCCAGTGAGACTCCAGGACAAGTCACAGGGCAGGTTAAGAACACGGGCCCAGGGCTAAACCGGGCGGTCGTTCAGCCAACACTCAGGGGCCAGGCACTGGGTCAAGCAACGCGAGCAGTGGCCCAGAGGAGACAAGGTCCCTGCAGGGAAAGACAGACGCCAGCCCAGCGGCAGGGCAGTACTGAGGGGCCGCTGAGGGGTGGGCAGACGGGGCAGGAAGAGCCGGTGACAGGAAGCAGTGAGGACCGGGAGGGGAGGCGGACAGGCACTGTGGCCAGTACGTGAAGACCGAGGCAAGAGCCCAGGAGGCCTGGCCCTGACGAGCTGCAGCTGGAGGCGGCCTGGGGCCAGCACACGCCGGAGGAGGGGGAGCCGAGAGGGAACGTGGCTCTGGGGGCAGCGCGCGGCGTCACAGGGAGCGGGTGTCCCCCGCTCCCCCAGGCCCTCCCGCAGTGAGGCAGCACAGCTGGAACTGCAGAGTCCGCCTGAGCAGGCCGTGCCACCCCAGGCAGTCTGCTCTCCCCCCAGTCCTGCGCGGTCGTCACAGCGGTCCCGGCTGGAAGTATCGCATGCTGACTTTCCACTCTGTGTGCTTGACTCCGATTTCACGCAAAGAGTGTGAGCTTCCTGGGAGCAGCACATGCCTCCTACTTCCTGTTGCACCCCAGCACCTGGCTCGGGGCCTGGGGCACAAGGAGGTGACGGGCAGTTGTGAACAGCTGCAGCAGACACAGGCGGCTAACCTCGCCAGACACTGCTGAGCATGCCCCGTGGGTCACAGGAGGGCAAGCCAGCACCATGAGGCCCGCCAGGCATGAGCCTCTCACCTTAATCCTCTGCCCCTGGTCTGCCAGCCCTTCTTGGCTGGCCTGGAGCTCCTGGACCTTCTGGTTAGCTTCCTGCCATTTCCTGTTGAGAGAAGAGTATAGCACGTGTGAAAACAGGCAGGTGGTAAAGCCAGCAACTGCCCTCACTCTCAAAGCTCTCCAGCAGAAACACGCACACACTCATACACAAATAAGCACACACCCACACACTCCCTGCTGCAAGGAGACTCGGGCCTCTGTGGCCTGAGTCTCAGGGCAGGTGGGTAAGTCCAGACCACCTGCGAGTTCTCTTCCTCGCAGCAAAGGTTCTCTTTTCTCTCCATAGTTCTCTCAACACAAGCTGCTGCTGGCCCAGGAACAGCCAAAGCCCAGGACCTGCTGAGGACTGCGCCCCCACGTCCCACCAAGTGGCCAGACCTCCAAGACAACACCTGATAAGGCAGAGGCCGCCAGCTGCAGGAGAGCGTGTCTCCACTGCACCTCCAGGCGAGCGCGACCATGACCACATTGCCGTGCCTGTGAGCAGAAGGCTCCCTCCCCCAAAACGTCCTTTCCCACTCACGCCCCCCCAACCCCAGGCATGTCCCACACAGCCTTCAAAACGCAGCTCAAACCTAATGCCTTCTCTGGAAACTCCTGCCAAGCAGGCACCCCCCTCCCCCCACCCAGAGAAAAGGGAAGACAGGACTGATCCCACTTCTTGTTCCTGGAACACGTCAAACACTGTTCTGTTCCGGCACTTACAGTCCTGGCTTCAAGGTCTCAGTGTGTGCCCCCGAGCCTGCGGACGGGGAGGACAGCACGTGCGGGGCAGTCACGGGCCCGCCAAGCTTCAGTGCACGTGACGTTCGTGGGCACTGGGTGCTCAGGCCATGAGGGCACACACAGGACAGCGAGCCTGGGTCTTGCACATGGATAACAAGTGGATGTCCAGTTCAGTGCATGCCCCAGCAGGCTTCAGGCCAACGGCCTCCAGGAGGACAGATGGCCAGGCTCGCCTGGCACGGGGGAAAGACACCCGCCCTGGACGTTGGCAGCCTGGCCCGCCCTCCACTCACTGGTGCTGCAGGTCCAGCTGCTCCTTCAGCTCCTGCTTCTCAGACTCCAGGCGTTTCACCTGCATCTCCTGGTTCATCACGCTCCACTGCAGGTCCGAGAGCTTCCCCTTTAGTGCGGTGATGGTCTGAAAGCGAGATGCAAGCCACTCACCCGGGTCTCTGGCACAGGCATGGAGGGGAGCCTCTCACATAGAAACTCGGGGCCAACGCTCTCCCAAGAGCCGGCTCCCATCCAGCCCGCTCCTGAGGGCAAGGACAGAGCCGGCTCCTCCTTCAGAGCCTGTGACCGCCCCTCGAGCTGAGCCTCGATGACAGACAGCCTCAGGAGTGAGGACACTGCTGGCCACCACAGGCCCGGACCGCAGCTGGGCAGCCCTGCACCCCCATCATCCCTTCCGCTGTGTGCACGCAGCCCCCAGTCCTCAGCAGCTCTGCACGGCCCTCCCTCCACACCTGCTCTGTCTCTCAGCCTGGATTCCTTCTCCAACTGCCCCATCCCAGATCTGCAGGAGATGCTACCTGTGAACCAGCCAGGCGCCCGCCAAGAACACAGGAGCTGGAGCGGAGGCTGTCCTTAAAACGGACAGGAGTGGCCCGAGTGCCGCAGAGCCTGCCGCGTACAAAGGCCAGACGCGGTCGCTGAGGAAGGCAGGGGCGGGCCAGCAAGCCCACCAGGTGGACACAGGTGCAGACCGCAGCCTCCCCAGACAACCTTCTGGTGATGGGGCTCCACTGTGGCTGTCCCGGGGCAAGAGACCACACCTCCAGCAGGAAAGCCAGCCCACAGGCGCGCCACTCTAAGTGGACAAGAGGAAACATCAGCCAGAGAGCCAGACAGCAACCTACAGGCCGAGGGCAAGAGGATGGACCGGCGAGCTCACCACATGAGCAACACCTGCATGGGGCGCCCCGTGTAAACACGGCGGCCACAGCACGCCCTCACCTGCCCAGCCCAGGGCAGTGTAAGTGCACCCACGCGGCCCCCCATGGGCCCCGGAGAGGCTGACCACAGGGGGCGGGGAATACGGGCCCTTCCCTCTTAACATCCTGCATGATTCCCTTTATTACAACAATCAACCTGAGACTCAAAGAAGAATGAACGTACTAAAACTATGTAACAATAAACATAGCCTTTGACAACTCTTCCTGAACTAAACAGACAGGCGCTGTGCTGAATACTGCAATCAGACACCCGCCCCACAGAGGACAAAGCTGTGGGGAAGCCCAGCCGTCAGCAAGATGACCTCAGAGTGCAAGCGCCTAAACCAGGGCATCATGACAAGAAAACACGGTCGGCCAGCAGGGTGGGCACGGGATTTACAGCCCTGGATCCAGACCCGGGGTGGGGATTCTCCAAGGGAGTGAAAAGTGAGGAAAACAGCAGGGCTCCGTCCCAACTCGCCACCACCTTTGCCCTGCCAGGGCCCACCGCTGTCTGCTCTGCAACCTCTGCCCTTCATGAAACTGTGTGCAGGACACACCCGCCCCCGCCTCCGGAACAGCCTGCAGTGGGGCACAGGCAGGCACAGACCAGGGCAGGAGGAGGGCTTGTCTTGAGGCCGTCCACGGCGTCCCTTCTGCCAACATCCACATCAGAGGACAGATGTAGGAACAACCTTAACAGGCTCTCCAGTGTTGCCAAGGCAAAAATAACCTGGAGCCCGCTCCCAAGATCTATCAAGAAGAGAAAACTACGCAGAGACAGAATACCAATGATCCCCAGGCTCCCCCCGGCAGCGCTTCATCCATTTCCTCAAGGCACCTGTGACCTTGAGCAGCTCAGGGAAGGGACAGGAAAGGTCAGGAGTCCAACCTGCGCCTGCAGCGTTCAGGCCCCGTTTCTAAAATGCACACAGCCTCAGCTGGTGGAGACAGGACCACAGTTCACCCACGTTCTGGCTCCACAGAGATTCTCAGATGCTAATAACCAAAGACATGGAAATCCAGAGGAACCTACTTACATCTTCTTGGGCGGGGGGGGGGGCCACAAGTGTTTCCATCTGTAACAGGGAAGGTCACAGTGAAAGCAGAATCCTCAACAAAGGCTACTAGCAGAGCATGGCAACTGGTAGCAAAAGCCATAGAGAGCCCTGTAACGGGCGACAACAGTACCCCACAAACCCCTCGGGGCTTGTCCAAATAAAATCATTCGACAGAAACACAAGAAGGACCTGCATGAAGCTATGTGCCCAGCATGTATCCATACCAGGATGTGTGTGTGCAGAAAGAACACTTGAAGGTGACTGAAAATGGATTAATCAACCACTAAAAATCATAATTACAAAGACTAAAAAAGCATTCAACTTATTAACTGAAAACCACAAAATGGAAAATTAATATTTTTGCTATGATCACACCTCTGCAAAAAATGCAGGCAGAGCAGAATCAACCAGGGACACTCGCCTGCAGCTACAGGCTGGGGGTGGGACCATGCGCGACCTTCCCGAGAAGCGGTGCCTCCGCTGCACCCCCTCACCTCCCCGGCCTCGGCCAGGCTGTCCTCCTTCTCCCGCAGCTTCCTGCTGGCCGCGTCCAGGCCCTGCTGGCACAACCTGTGGCGCTCCAACTGCTCCTTCATCTTCTCCTCCGCCTCCGCCTCCCGCTCCTGAAGCTGCCGAACGCGTGCCAGTAGCTCCTGGTTGCGGTCCATCTCGCGCTGCCAAGAAGGATGGGCCTGGTGAGGGGAGTCTGAGCAGGCAGGCCCCCAGCTCCACCCTCAGGACAGGACTGAGACCCAGAGCAGAGCCGCCAAGAGGCCGGTCATCAAGTCCCCAGCCGCCCCAGGGCTGTAGCCGGGACCCCTCCGAGGGGCGCACATGGCCCCGCAGCACACAGGCACGTCTCACAGTGGCCCCCCAGGAGGGCACGTGGCACGCACCACCCCCGTCACTGACCACTGTTCATGGGAAGGGACAGAGCACAGAAACCTCACTCAGGCTCCACCCTGGGAAGGAGCCTCTGAGCCTGGCAGCTCCAGCAGCTTCCTGATCACACACAGGCTCCCATCACGATGAGCTGACTGCCCCCAGAGAGCGGGTGGCCAGGCAGCAACAGGTGGAGGGAACAGGCGCCCGCAAACAGGAACACTTGACCCTGGGCCTCAGCTCCACAAAGCTTCAGAGCTACCTTGCACCAGTCCCCGCCGCGCCATGTGGCTTGCCCTGGAAGGCAGGCACAGAACTCAGACTCCCCACTCTAATGACCCCAGAGGCCCTAAGGTTCCAGTGTCGGCCACTGGGGTGACCCCAGCCCAAGCAGCTCAGGGGCCACAGAGTGGGAGCCAGAGTCCCAGCGGCAAAGGCACCAAGTCCTGGCTACCCGGAGCCCGACGCTTGGCTGACCTCTGACCTCAGAAGGCCGAGCCGCAGAAGCTCCCACCCAGACAACGGGGAGGCCCTGAAGCCAGGGGACCCGCACAGGAGCCGGGGCTGGAGTCATGCAGGGACCCGATCAGTGCGTCACAGGGCAGGGCGGGGCCCCTCTGCTCGGGCTGCGGTCCCAAGTGCACCCCGACAGTCCAGGCAGGTCCCCAGACCTTGGACACCGAAGTCTCACCATCTAATAGGTCTCTCCAGGGGAGAGGCTGACCCACCCCCCCCACCAAACTGCATTCCCCAAAGAACTATCGCAGACCCTGGAGACAAAGGACAACACGAAAACCACAGCTCAGACGGCTCCAAGCCACCTTCCACCAGGCCTGGGGCAGACAAGGGAAGGCCTCGCAGAGGGAGGCCCAGGTTCAGCAACGGGCCCCAGGGAGAAGTTCCATCAGTCCTGCACCCTTCCATTTCCCCAGTGGCTCACTCCAGTACCTGTGAGAGTACCACGGCCTCTCCCTTCACCTCTTCCCACAGGTTCCCCAGGACGGTCCTTCCCCGGAGAACCCAGACCATCAGCCAAAGGCCCACGTCACAGAGGAGCACCACCCGCAAGAGGACCAGGGGCAGCACTGAGGCAGCAGGACCCCACCTGCAGAGAACCACGCTCCTGAGCCCTGACAACGCACCACAACCAGCCACCTGCACAGCGGGGTCAGACACATCCAATCAGCATCCCTCCCTCAAAGGCATCAGCTGTTTCTACAGGGACCGGGAAAGTGCGGGAATGTGCCACGGGAGGCAAGCATGGCGCCAGATACCCACCCAGGAAAAGCACGGGGCCAGAGGCTTTCTGGTCCAACGCTCTGCCCGAATGCTGGCGGCATGTCCGTAAGTCACCAGCACTTACTGAAAACCGCGGGCACAGCGCTGTCATCAGAGCACAGCAAGCATGGAACTCATGTGCTGAGTGAGGGACCCAGCGCCTCCTCTGGGTAACGGCGGCGGGGTGGGGGCAAGCCAGGGCCGCCGCAAGGCAGCGCCTGAGACCTGGGGACCTGTGCAAGACCCAGCCTGGACCTCAGGCTCTCATGCAAGCTGGTGACTTTCCAGCCACACCCAGGCCACCGGGCACTCCTGCCAGACCTGTATGCCAACTCTAGCAGAGAGGGCAACCAGGCGTCCAGCAGACAGCGCCCACCAGCACCTCCTCAGGCATCGTAGCTCTGCAGCCAGCCCTTCGTGGTGCCTTCCCTGGGGACCCAGGACACCCCCGAGAGCCGACCCGAAGCCTTGGGGGGCCCAGGAAGACAGGGGGGTGTACCTCGGCTCCGGCTGGGGGCTTACTTCCCACGGGCTGGCAGGCACGACACACACCCCCATGCTCGGGAGCAGGCTCTCCTGCACCCACCTCGTAGCTTCTGGCGCTGGCGCTGGCCGCTCGCTCCAGCTCCACGCGAGCCCGCTTGTGACTGAGCTCCATCTGCATCTTCTCCCGCTCCACCTGGATGAGGTGAGACTTAGACCGGATCTGCTCGGCTCGCTCCTCCAACTGACCAGGGCCCATGCAAAGGAAAGACAGATCCTCAGCAGTCGTGTCTCACTCGAGCGAGGCGAGGGGCTCACTCGCCACTTCCTCACTGAGCACCTGCTCCCCACCAGGCCCTCACTCAGCTCCGCAGAAGAAAGAGCACCAGGCCCCCAGGTGGGAGACGGGAGCCGGGAGCGGGAAGGGAAGGGAAGGTGATGAAGGACAGGAGAGGAAGGTGCGCTTTCAGAGGAGCGTGTGCCGGCCTGTTCATTTTCTGTGCAGTTTAACAGACTGCCACCAACGCGGCAGCTTGGGTGCCATGAACTGGCCATCAGCTCCACGGGCCAGACGGCTGGGGGCACACAGCCAGCTTCTCCGGTCAGGGATGCTGATCAACAGGCTCGAGTCCACACAGTCGGCAGCGATGTTCTCTGTAACTCAGGAGCCTCCTCCTATTTCCTGTTGGCTGGCAGACCCAAGCGGCTATCTAGAAGCTGTGACATTCCCTGCCACATGGGCCTTTCCACCCACAAAGCCGAGAGAATCTCGCACGTGTGGAACCCTTTTCCTGCCTGCATCTCTGACTTCTGTCTGATCTCTGGATCCAGATGTAAAAGATTCACCTGACTGGGCCAGGCCCACCCAGGCACTCCCCCACCTTGAGGTCGGCTGACTGGAGCTATTCAGTCTAACTGCAGAACACCATGGCCTCAACATCTACTTAAGTGTTTGATTCAGTGGGAGAAGCTGTCAGGGCCTGGCAGCCTGGGGCCCATCAGAAGTCTTCCTCTCACAGAGGGTAAGTAAATAAGGGGGGACGGAAGCTCTGAAGGGCCTCAGAAGACACAGCCAACAGTACCACAGAATCACCAACTGCCAGGGCCTTGTCTTCAGGTGGGTTAGGGCCCAACCATTCTAAGACTGGCCTGCAGTCTGGCAATACGGCATCTCCGGGGCACCTAACAGAAACACAGAATCTCAGGCTGCGCCACTGATACCAAATCAGAATCTTCCTTTTAAAGGTATCCAACACTACTGATCATCACAAGAAGGGGCAGCAGTCTGTATTTGCTCCTGGTATCTGGCGGGGAGAAGCCAGGGATGTTGCTAAACATCCCACCATGCACAGGAAAGTCCTGCAAAACAAAAAGTTGCCCAGCCCAAAATGTCAGTCATGCCACAGGTGTGAAATCCCAGGTAGAGAAAAGACATCTTTTCCACCCTCCCCCAACTTCCTTTGGGAGCTAAAGCCTACCCTTTCTTTACCCCTGTGATGTATTCTCTCATTTCAATTCCCACCTGCTGACATTTGGGAATTCCTAACTTAACCCTCCATCAAACTCAGTCTTTTTGTCTCACTCTGAGTCTGAAGCTAAGGCCCAGCTTCTTCAGAGGATGGTGGGACCCCAGCCCCAGGTATGAAGGTGCCACATAGGGGTCCCAGAGACCCAGATGTGTTGGCCACATCTTCCTGGAGCAGTGAAAGGAAAGTCCTATTTTTACGTTTAAGCCAGCAGTGACACACAGCCAGAAACAGGAACTTTACAGTGCAGCAGGGGCGGGGACTAGCAGACAAGACCCTGCTCTGTTTCCAGACGTGCAGACCTGCAGCTGCTCTGTCCCCTCACCTGCCAGGCTTGGCAGGAAAGATAGGGAACACTGACTGGACTCCTGAGACAGGACACGTCTGAGGTCAGGCCTCCCAGGCAGGTCCTGCGCCCCACAGCTCTAATCAGCTCACTCTGGCTACAGCTCTCGTTTACTGACCTCCCACCTGGGGAAACTGTTCAGGTCAGAGCTGAGTGAGAACTGGGACCTTGGAAATTCCAGACTCTAGTTCCGACAGGCTGAAAGTTCCCAGAGAGCTGCATCAACAAAGTTATAACATTCCTTTAAACCAAAGTTGCCAACTTCATATTTTGCCAGTGAGCAAAGATCAAGGAAAAAAAAAACTATAGTCTATTTCCACCACTATTTCCAAAAAGGTGTTTTAACACCAAAAACAAATATAAATGACCTAATTTTAGAATAAAGAACAGTCCACGCCAAAAAGGGGCAGTGAGCAACTTAGCTCACCAACAAACACAGAGTAAGTATAATGCAACTATTCAGTCAGTGAATGCGTACACACACCAGCCCCTGTCGTACCACACCAGACATGGGCTCATCAGGACTCCCGGAGCAACAGAAACTCCTGGCTCACCTGACACAGGGCCCCAGGGCAGGGCGGCGGCAGCACAGCCAACATGCACCAGAACGGGACTCAGGCAGAGAAGCCGCGGGTCGCCTGACGCAGCCCCTACGGAGGGCCAGGGGCCGGGCCAAGGCTGACACCACACTCCCTCCCTGTGTGGACCCTGCAATCCCTGCCCCAACGAGCACTGGCCCCACAGCGCACCAGAACCTGAAGTCCTTCAGAAGACCTGAGCCTCTACAGCCGTGTCCAGGGAGCACCACCGAGCACTTGAACTAAAGTGAGATGAGACGATAATCTAAGCGAAAGTGTAAAGATGACCCCTTGGCAGACCGAAGCCAAGATGTGCAAACGGCCTCCCTAGGCTGAGACCATCTCCTGCCCAAGGCTTCTCTCACTGCCCTGCCCTTCCTGCCCGGCTGGCCAAGACCTACCCTTACAACACAGCTTTCCTATGTGTTACACCATCAAGGAAGCCAGCAGCTGGCTGCACAATTCCAGTGGTCACGATCCCAGGCAGTTTAGGATTTTATTCCTCAATGAAATGAGCTGGCTTTCCAATCCTATCTCTAGTGTCTGTGAGCTCACAGTGTGAGCGCAATACTAAACACTAGGCCCACTCCGGGGTGCTGTGATCTCAGGCTTTTGAGTCAGGACATCTCAGGGCCAGACCATGACCTCTAGCTATCCTCCAAAACTATGAATATCTATGCTGGAGATGCGGAAGATGGCCAGCTGGCCTCCAGACTGAGAAAACACTGACCTGCCTCAACTACATAGAACTTGATCCAGTCCTACCTAAGGACAGGTGTCTGTACATAGAGGCCCCGATCCCAACACACACCGCTCACCTGAGCCTTCTGGAACTTGATTCAGTCATACCTAAGGGCAGATGTCTGTACCTGAGGGCCCCTACCCCAACACATACCACTCACCTGCATGCTCTGTTGGTACTGCATTTGCAGAGAGCCTTGGGCAGAGGTGGAAACATCCAGTCCAGACCCTCCCTCCACTCGCTGAGAAATGAAATTGTTCAAAGACCTCAGGGTGGACAGGACGGTGGTATTCTCCCCCAGGTCTTCCATGATTACTTCCCTTCTGGAAAAAAACAAGAGAAGAGTCACAGGGAGCCTTCTGATGCGCCATCACCATGGCCAGCTGCCCGGTCAGAGGGTACCTTTGGGCAGTCCCACTCCCCTAATGCTCTCTCAGAACCCTTAAAATATTCCAGCGTCTGTAACCACATTCTTCGGAGTTAACTGGGAGCCCATACCCCCAGTTTCTCAGAGAAGAAATGGAGGCATAAAAAGACAGTAGGCCACCACGCTGCTGACCACCAGAGTGCTGACCGGCGGACCAGCAGGACAGATGGGACGGCTCCCAAGACGAGGCGCTCAGCAGTCAGGTGGCACACCTCCCACAGAAGCACTCACGGAGCCTCGCTTCCCGGAATCCGAAACAAAGCACCCAACAGTGGCAGTGAGGATGACAACCACCGCAGTGCTAATTACACAATGACATCGCTACCATTTTCAGCCAGGTACCTCAGAGAAAGGCACCTGGCATTTAGAAAGCACCAAGGCCTCTGGGGCCCACCTCCTCATCTGAAAACTGAGGGCCCCACTTCTCAAGGCTGGGAGGATTACAGAGCCCAAGAGAAGGCTCCAAACAGACGGCACAGCCATCGCCACAGAGTGTAACTGTCACTCTGCTTGCAACTTCACATACGTCATCGTAATCCTCAGACTGGGCAGATGAACCAGGTCTTCTTGAATATTATCTGAGAGGTGAGGCTTCCAGAGTTACAGAACTGAGGTCTGTCTGGCCCTAAGGTCGACCGTGCTCCACAGGCCAAGGTGTGAAGGCCGAGGACAAGCAGCAGAAAAGAACCTGCATCCCCACACCTGTGCTAATCCCAGCCTCGAACCAGGCCGTCTACTGGTCAGAAAGGATGGAAGTGTCCCAGCACAGTGAACAGCCAAAAGGTGTGAATTCCTCCAGGTGCATACCCTGTTCCTCCGAGGCAAGCAGCCAGCTCTCACTGATGACCCCTAAGTATCAGATGGAAAACACCTGCCCTCAACCCACTCCCTACCTCCAAAAAAGTGAAGAGTCTTGGTTTGGTGCTGAATTTCCCAATTAACAAGAACCTTGACCTTGTGCATTGGGCTTCCCTGGTGGCTTGGTGGTAAAGAACCCACCTGCCATTGCAGGAGACCCGAATTTGATCGCTGGGTCAGGAAGATCCCCTGGTGGAGGGAACAGCAACCCACTCCAATATTCTTGCATGGGAAATCCCATGGACGGAGGAGCCTGGTGGGCTGCAGTCCATGGGGTCACAGAGTCAGACGTGGCTTAGCAACTAAACAACAGCTGTTCTTGTGCACGCAGAGCCCTTGTTTTCTGCAGTCTGTCCTTTCCACTTTCACCCAACACAGCAGTTCTCGCCACCTCTCCTTCATATAGATGGAAAATGAACTGGGAGAGAGACCCGGGGGGAGCCCTCAAGAGAACTGTGGGCCTGGTAGAGAGACACGGCCCGCGTGGAGCCAGGCAGCAGCACTCTGCTCCGGACTGTTGGACCGGGGCCACAAAACTTTCCGGGAGTTGGTGATGGACACAGAGGCCTGGTGTGCTGCAGTCCATGTGTTGCAAAGATGTAAGACACGACTGATCGACTGAACTAATACTTTCCACCCCGCGATGGGAAATTTAGCCAATATACCCTCTTCTCAAGACAGCATCCCCTGTGAGAGCTGATGCACTTTATACACAAGAATGAAGAGAACACATGCATTTTCACCTGCATGGAACTAAGCTGCTCCACAAGGCAAGGGAAAAGGTGGGAGCTCAAACGCCATCCTCTGTATCCAGGAGACTCAGGTCTCCCAGAAGCCTCACCACTGGGCGTCAGCTGCTCTGGACGGAGCCCAGAGCTGGAGTGCAGGGCGCTCTGGCTCTCTAGTGCCCTCCCCGTCCTGAGGGAACCTACAGACGTTACAAGGATCCTCACCACCTGCAGCACCACCTCTCAGCGCCCCGGGCGCTTTCGCTGGCCTGCTGAGTTCACCGCTCCTCTACCTGCTTTCTCCTAACTTACAAGGGAGAGGAAATCCAAGTGCCCCTCCCACTACCTGCCAGGAGTGCGACTGTGGGCAAGGCGCTTCCTATCTTCCCACCGGGTTCCCCACGTGGAAAACGAAGTAGTGGCACCCCACATTGACCGCTCAGGTGCAGAGGTGCAGGCGACAGCGCGGTCAACTAGCAAGGAACTGAGGACGAGCCCCTCAGAGTGCGCCGCGCCGTCTCGGCCGGGGGCGGCGGTGGGGGGATCGCTGAAGCCCCTCTCCTCCGAGGCCGCCTCTGCCCCGGCCGTTTCCAGCTCCTCTCGGAGAGGAAGCCTTGGGGCGGGGGCACTGGACGCCAAGGCTCGGAGGACAGAGCACGGAGCGCAGCGGGCGCCGGCAGGGACCCCGGCCCGGTGAGCGAGCGGTCACAGTGGGTGCGCCGGGAAAAGCCCGGCGGCCCGGGTCTCAGAGAAGGACGCGGGAACGCCGAGGGGCGCCGGCTCACAGCCACCGGAGGAGGCCCGGAGGGCGGCCCTAGCGTCTTCCCTGCCCGACTCCCGCCGGCTCCGCCGGGCACCCGCCTCCGGCTCAGTCAGGCCCCCGCCCGGGACCCTGGCCGCTCACCTCACCGCCTCAGACTGCTTGCAGCCGTCACCGCCGCGGCTCAGATCTCCCTCTTTTACACCCGAGCCCGCGTATCGCGAGACGTGCGCTCGCGCTCTCGCGAGATCTGGGCGAGACTGCCCGTAAAGCTCCGGGTCGGCGCACTGACGGATACCTGGGCCTCAGTGTCCGTCCCACGCCCGGGATGCCGCTGCTCGGAGCACACTCGGAACCAAGGCCGGCCCGCGGGTGCCCCTGTCCGCCGCTGGCCAGGCTTCCACTGAATGGCTGTCTTGCACTGTCTTGTGTGGAATAGCACCGCCCAACGGTGGCCTCCTGGGGCCAAACTTCTTGCACTCCTGACTAGTCCGCAGCTTTTGCCACTACGGTGTTTGCTTGAATTAATTAATGCCTTTTTACTTTTCTCTAAGAAAAGAAAAACAGGAAATACTATGCTACTAAGCTGTCCTCCAAGCGCCCTGGGAGCTGTTCGGGTGCGGAGCCGCCGTTTGCCTCCCGTTCTCCAGGGAGCAAGGGCGGGGCGCAGTCAGCCCACAGCCAGCAGGTCCTTCCTGGAATCTCTCCAGCCTGCGTCTACTAAGGGGTCTCTCAAGTCCCTTCTTCCTCCTCCGCAACCCCGGCGAAGCGCCCGAGGGTCTGCACCGCATTTCCATAGACTAAACCATGAATCTGTGTAGCCAGAAGGAAAAGGGATGTGGAGGTAGGACACGGGGCAAGTGAAAATAAGATGAAAAAAATTTTTATAAGGCCGGCCTGCAGACTACTTCGAGGATGTGGACTCCCCTAAGACCCCATTTCTTCCCCAGCCATCCTTGAGATTTGTGGACTAAAAACGCTGCCTGCCATATCAGTAAATACTGTTGCAGCCCTTAGCCACTCCAAAGGATGAGCTCAGGGTGAAAACAGATCAGTTGCTCCATCATGTCTCACTTTGTGACCCCATGGACTGTAGTCAGCCAAGCTCCCCTGTCCGTGGGATTCTCCAGGCAATGTTGGAGTGAGTAGCCATCCCCTTCTCCAGGGAATCTTCCCCACCCAGGGACTGAACATGGGTCTCCTGCATTGCAGGCAGATTCTTTACCATCTGAGCCACCAGGAAGCCCCAAAACCTAATGCCGGCCACCAAATCATCAGACTCTGCAGCTGCCACCACCCACCACCCCACCTCCAGCCCCGACAGTGCACCCTGAGGAGACTCAGGGTGAGAAAGCCCAGCACACTGGCCCAGGCAGCTGAGGTACACATCAAAGAATTTCAGTGAGCCTGAGACTCCTGCATCTTCCCACACATAGGAAAGCACTCAATTCTTGGAGACATCTAGTTTTTTATTAACCAGAAATCTTTTGCTGTTCCAAGCAGCTGGTCTTTGTTCCGAAAACTCCTATATACTCCAGCTGCTCCTTGACCTCTTCGGGGCAGTCCCTCAGAGTTACCTGAGATACTGTGTCCCAGGCTTAAGTCCCCAATTTTATCTGCCAAATAAAAATAACTCCCAGCTTTTTAGGTTGTGCATTTGTTTTCAGTCGACAAGATTTAATCATCATCACAGTCAATATACGCTTAAGGGATGAGCACTCCTCCAGAAAATGGTTTCAAAGAAATCAATTTTTTTTTAAGTATGGAAATTCCAGAAAATATTACACTCTTTATTTTATAGCCTTGAGTTCCCGGAAGACAGTTAAAAGGAGATAAACACACCATGTGTCTGCTTGCTTTGGTTATTACCTTTAAGTTTCTGGAGCCTGGCGTGTTATAGAAACATTTCCAGTTTCACACTGCCCCCCCCCGTCCCCCCCACCCCCCACCCCATACATAATTCATACCAAATGTCTTCCTTAGGGAGCTCTCACTGCTTGAAGTATTTCTGGATCATTCACCACAAAGATGGAAATCCTGACTTAAGGTTCAGATTTTTCTACATTACACTGTATAGCCAAAATAACACCTGGAAACGTGGGGATCATTTTGCAGCAATGATGGAAGCCACTTCCCCTGTAACACACTAACCGTGGTGAGAAAATTCCATAAAGCTGTCTATGTGTTTCTCTGCCTCAGTGTTTTTATGCATCCCAGTCTTTTCATCCATTTATCTTTGTCTCTTTCTCATGGTAACTCTTCACAAATCATGTTATAGTGACCATTTTTTTATATCATCATATATCGTGAACATTGAATATAGTTTTGTCTTAAAAAAAGGTCCATCTGTCCTGCCTGCTGCATCCCAGATCCAGCTCAGATCTCCCCAGCCACACTTCAGGATAGAGCTCAAGCTACATCTGCAGTGAAAAAGAGCCAAACAGCAGAGCAAGCACTCAGCCCTTCAGACCTCCCAGCTTCCCTCGGTACTGTGTGGCCAGGAGGTACACCTCTGATGATTCTTTCCTGCTGGCCTTGGGCTTTACAGTCCTTGTGTCCTGGAATTCCTCAGTCAGTCTCTTCTGTAACCGATGGCTCTGACTTCCAGCCCAGGTTTTACAAAGGAATGTCCCCCTGGGCTGCAGGACATCTGGAACCATGTCCAGAAGGGACAAGCACAAGCTAATGAGCCTGTCGTGGTCGAGGCCATGGATCCCTGTGGCGTTGGGTGCCATGTCACTCAGGATGACGTCTGCTCTCCCACCAGGAAGCAGCTCTTGGATTTTCCGGAAGGTTCTGGGGTCAGTCACATCAGCAGGACACAGAAACGTCGCTCCTTCCAGGGGGAACATGTGGAGAAGGTCCACCCCCAGCACAAAGCCAACAGGAGCACCGGGGTCTAAGAAGAAACGGTGAAGGTGCTTACTCACTGACACCCCGAAATCATCCCTCAAAAAGTAAATGTAACAGAGTAACAAAGCAGAGATAAAGAGGACTTTCTCTAGCGGTCCAGCGGCTAGGAGTGTGTGCCTCAAATGCAGGGGGCACAGATTCGATCCCTAGTTGGGGAATAAGATCCCACATGGCACAGGCTAAAGAAAAAAAAAAAAAAAAAAAAAAAAAATATATATATATATAGATATATATATATATATATATACATATAAAAGTCAGGACCAAGAACCAAGAAAAAGAACTAATGTGCAAAAATGGGGAGACAGGGTTTTCCTCCTAGAAAAACATGTGGCGGGCAGGGAGTGGTGGTCTTCCCTCTACATCTGAGGAAACTGAGGCTGGGAGAGGCAACCTGACTGTCCCAGGGGACAGGCAGACATGGGGCCACATCCTGGCCTTGATACTCCACCTCTGACTCCATTTCACTCTCCGAGCCTTGCTCTCCGTTAAAAGGGTTCTTATCTCTGAGGAGTCTTTTTGAGAAACTAAAACAGAGAAGGACATATTATCATATAAAGTGTCTCTGGATTAAGTCAACAAATCCATTCTGCAGTTTAACCCAATTTCTTTCAATGTAGAAACTATTAGAAACAAGCCAATAAACAGGGAAAGTGGACAGATGCTAAATAAGGTAAAAAACTGATACCCTGCCCATGTCTGAGTGATACCAGCTGTGAAATAAAAAGATGTCAGTTTCACTTCACCTGAAAGGGGATTTCCTGCCTGCAAGGCCACTGCCCCGCCCCACCTCCACCTCCCCCTCCCCCCAGCCCCTCCCAGCCCCACTCCCTACACACCAGGGTGGACCCATGAAGGAACAGTCACAGACTCAGAGCTTGCTCTGTGTAGTAAAAAGGCTGCTCTGCGGTGAGGGGCAGGGTATTTGATCTTTATCTAAAGATGAGAAGTCCAGCTATTCTAGCAGGGTGCCTCATTTTTCAAAGGTGAAAACTCTCTGCTTTCAAACCTGGAGAGTGGGACAGCTCTCCTCCCATTTTAGGCATTTGTGCTCGTTCCTTTAATGTCCCACGCACAGTAGCCCCAAGAAGTGCCTTCTAAAAGCAAATGGCAAAAAATAAATAAATAAAAGCAAATGCTTTGGTTGCATTTTTGCAACTTCTTTTGGGAGTAAAACAACCCAAGCCATTTTATGTACCCAGTCTCTGCTTCTCCCACATCTTCCTACAGGTTAAACTTAGCTGTTTTCCTGCTTCTCCTGAAGAGCAATTAGGGGGACAGGACCCTCTAAAATCAGTCATTAGGAAGTCTGTGGATAGACTCAATGGTGGGAAAATGAACTGAAGTTTTTGACACAGATTCATTCACTTGAATGATAAACATTTACTGAGCTTGTAGGAAATGTTTTTAAACTGTTCTAAACCCCCGTGAGGCATCCTACCCACATTAAAGAGACTGATGACAAAACCCAGGGAGTGGCATGCCTGGTTCTGCAGGTCACTAAACTCCTGTAGACCTCAATTTTCTCGTCAGGAAGATGGGCACACACATCCGTTCTAAGGTGTATGGGGGAGATCTCTGTGACCTGCTCGTGCAGGTGGTACCCTCAGAAGTTACAGCAGGCAATGCAAGTGGTAGGGATTGTTACCTCAGCACTGCTCATCTACAAAAGACTCAAAGGCAATCCTGATGCCCATGATGAGGAAACTGGCTAAATACCAACAGTATAATCATTATCTGGGATAGTATGCAGCTGTTTAAATGGATGGCATCGTTTTCTACCTTGAATGGATACTTAGTTGATCTATTAGTCAGAGGCAACTTTTTTATATATATGATCTTAGTTAAAACCCCCAAATATAGATGAGATAAGAACTAAGTCTCCCGAGTTGGGCCAAAGTGGAGAATCCAGAGCCACGAGGGCTCCCTGGGCAGCCCCAGGAGCAACTCCAGGAAACCCCCAGGTTGATTCAGTTGTCCTGTCAAGGGAAGATGTCGAAATATCAGCAACCAAAAAGAAACCGCTCTGCGATTTCTTTGCTGAGGAAAGAAACCTGACTTACAGACGGCTGTCTGATTTCGTTGCTGAGGCCACACATCAGCAGCACAGGCCCAGGACACACACTAGCGTGTCGGCCTACATGCTACTATGGTGTGGTCGCAGGTGATTTTCACCTTCACTCCCCCTTCTACCTCCCTCTTTCATTTTGAAAATGTCAGTGTTGTTTGTATCATTCCTACTAAACCAGCACGCAGAAGCATGTGCTTTCACAAGGCGACTTGGCTGCTCTGTGTGCCCTGAAGAGGGCGGCCAGCCTGCGTCCAAACCACAGTGGTCAGAAGGCCCCGGAGACAGTGCGGAGGCCCCACCTGTGCCCGCAGCATTGACTCTCTGCACAGCCACCTGGCTCCACGCACCAGGAGCGGCCCCACAGTCTAACACCCGGAGGCCAGGCCGTAGGATCTGGTGCCTCTCGTTCATTTCCAGGAGCTTGAAGGCGCTTCGACACCGGTAACTTTCCACCTTCGCAGCTTTCACAAACGGGTCCCTCAAATGCCGCGTCAGCCACAGGTGCTCAGCGCCAGTCCGGCCCTTGTAGCAACTCCCAGTGGTGTGGAACCTTTGACGCTGAAGGGAAGCCCAGACCAGTTTCAAGGACCTGGTGAGGAAAAGGGAGCAAGCAGGTTGACATCCCCTAGGTCAGTGGGGCCCCAGGTTCAACCCGCACATTTTTAGAGATGGGTCACTATGGCCCAAGTGGAAGAGGCGACTTGCCAAGGCTACAACTGGAAAGGTTTTATGGTCTGAACCACATCCCCCTCGAGTCTGCATGTGTGCTCAATCACGTCCAACTCTCTGAGACCCCATGGACTGTAGCCCACCAGGCTCCTCTGTCCATGGAATTTTCCGGGCAGGAATACTGGAATGGGTTGCCATTTCCTTCCTGCCATTTCCAGGGGATCTTCCCAACCCAGGGATCCAACCCTGTCTCTTATGACTCCAGAACTGGCAGGTGGATTCTTTACCACTAGTACCACATAGGAAGCCCAAAGTCTATATGAGAAAGTCCTAACCCCCAGCACCTCAAGATGTGACTGGTCTTTAATGAGGTAATTAAGGTAAAATAAAGTCGTGTGTGTGCTAAGACACTTTAGTCGTGTCCGACTCTCTGCGACCCTATGGACTGTAGCCTGTCAGGGTTCTCTGTTCATGGGAATCTCCAGGCAAGAATACTGGAGTGTGTCGCCATTTTCTTCTCCAGGGGATCTTCCCAACCCAGGGATTGAACTCTCATTTTTTTTTTTTTACACCCCCCCAAACTCACATTTCTTATGTCTCCTGCACTGGGAGGCGGGTTCTTTACCACTATCTTAAATGGTAAATGGGTGGGCTCTATCCAAATCTGGTGTCCTCATACGAAGAAATCAAGACACAGACACACACAGGACAAAGACCACATGAAGACACAGGGAGAAGATGGCCGTCTGTAAGTCAAGGGGAGAGGCTTCAGAAACTGATCCTGCTGACAACTTGATTTCAGTTTTCCAGATTCCAGACACTCAGCCAGTAAATTTCTGCTCTTTCAGTCACCCATCCTGGGGTGCCTGCTTGCAGGAGCCTGAGCAAATTAATCCAGCAGGCCTCTCCTCTGTAGTCAAAAGATATTTTTCTCTCCCTAAGTTTTCTTAACAAGAAAATCTCAAATGGTAATGATAGTCACTTTGTATCAACCAAAGTTTTCCCAGTGCTGGTTGAAAACACTGATAAATTTCATGAAAGGAACATTCTTTCTCACAGGATACAAATTTTCATTGGGCTTTAAGAGATTTGAAAAAAAATACAGGACAGGTCCTTTGCCTTATTTACTTCCACAGCTTTGGGGGGCAGCACAGGGTCTGACCAACCTGTCACATTTCTTAATAAAATTGAACTTGCCCTGTGTATAACTCAGAAGGGCAATTTTCAAGCCTCTTTGGAAAGTGGGGCTTTTAAGTTTATTGACTGCCATGGGTTATCTACACTTCCCTTTATTTAACTCTCAGAACAACCCTACAAAGTATCTACATTCTTTTCTTCTGACAAAAAAAAAAAAAAAAGAAAGAAACTATTATTAGTCCCATGGCTCCCAGGCAAAGTTCCCCTCAGAATGAAAACATGTTGACACTGATTTGGAGACAATACTTTTGAACTGCTGCCTTCAAAAGGCGTAAGGAGCCTCAGGAAAAGAGGGCATAGTGGTCCTGGGCGCCGAGTTAACTCCAACCGTCAGCCAAGCGGTGGAGAGGGGAGCTGCACACCCCCAGTCCCCCTGATGTGGGCAGCCGGCCGCCAGCCCCACCCCATGACCAGGGTCCAGCCACACGGGGCTCTCGTTTCCGTGACACAGCTTCAGGCCTGCGGTGCTCTGCACAAGCGACGCCTCCCGCAGCAGCGCCCCCTCCTCTCCCTAAAGGCCTCTCCAGCCCCCCGCCCGCCGTCGCTCCTCGGGAGCCCTGGCCGCTCCGCTCTAGTCACCTCGCTCGGGCTGACCCGACCCCTTTCCGGGCCAGGACGAGGTAAGTTCTGAGCCCCTTTTCGGACCCGAAAAACGGGGCCGGCGTCTGGCTACTCCGCCTCCCGCACACATGCAGTAGATGCTCCATTAATTCCCACTGATCGCCAGCCGCCGCGCCCGCCGACCGCCCACCTCAGCCGCCTCACCGCTCACCCGGCCATGGACTCGGACCAGCTCCCCGAGCCGCCACCGGAAGTGCCAGCCCTACTTCCGGCCCGAGGCCACGCCCCCGGAAGCGGCGCGTGGGTTCGAAAGGCCTGGGTGAGCGCGGGTGAGCGAGCGCACGGGTGAGCGGGGGCTGCGGGCGCCGGAGACGGGCTTGGGACCCGCCGCAGGGCAGCTGGAGGCCCCACACGGGCGGCCAGATGGAGGAGCCGAGCCGGCACTCGAGGGCGAGTAGTCTCTTTAACCCTAGTCACGGGCCTCAGCGGACCGGTGATCCCGTTCAGAGGACACCCTGCTGGGGAAGGGGGCCGCCTGGCCCCTGACGTCTAGTGGGCACCCTGGGGACCCGCCTGACGGTGGTGCCAGGAGCTGCGGCCACCTGGACCTCAACAGCAGGTAGACCCAGAGCTCGGCGCTGGCTCTGGAGTTTGATTTTCTGTCGGACTTAGCTTTTCTGAGCTTCAGTTTCCTTGGCTGGAAACAGAAGCCAAGTCTTAGCTCACAGGGTTGTTGGGTCTGTTAAGTGGGATACGTTTTGCAAAGTATATGATCCGTGCCTAATAACTGACAGCTGAGATTCCTAACTAATTTAGGAAGTCAGGGCTTTGCGCCCTAACAGGTCAGCAACATGACAAAGTCCACAGGTTAAAGGGAAGCTGGACCCAGAGACCCGCTTCTGCACAACTGGCCACCAGCACCGGGACTCAGGCCTCAGTCCCTGCTCTCAGACACCGTAGCTCCCCAGGAGCACCCCCTGGTCCCGAATCCTGCGTCTCGTCCAGTGTGGGCCCCAGGCCAGGGTGAGGATGGGTGGGCAGGGGCACGGTCCTGGACCTCCAGCATGTCTCCAGGAGTGACCAGACGTCCCCTGCAGGGTCTTTCTCTGGACCACACACACACACACATTGAGGCAGGAGCGGCGTTCCAGGCCCTGAGCACCAGGTCCCAGAGCAGCAGTGGTTGTGAGCAGAATATGAAAACCTGTCACAGCAGGGGAGACCGACCAGGCCTCGCTGGGTGGGCTCTCCATGATCAGAGCTGTACATTTCTTGGGAATCTGGGGGTCTGCTGCTGCAGAGAGGCAGAAACCAGAACCCAATAACCAGAAGGCGCCATAATGAAAAGGCCAAGGCCAAAAGCCAGACGCAAGAACCATTGGGTAAAAAGTATGGTTCATTTCATGCCAGGTGGGCTTAGACGTGGACGCAAGAGCAAGAACAGCCCTGCGCTAAGGAGAGAGGTGGGGTTGACCTGGCCATTGCCTGACCTGCATCACACCAGCAAGCAAAGGGCCTGGGGCTGATGCCGCTGGGTCGGGGGGCCAGGTCTCCATCTACCCCAGAAAATGCCACATCAGGCAGAACTGGGATGTCACCTCTCCCTGCTCTCCAGGACACATTTCCAGTCCACCTGGCCACCAAAATGCCCATGCTTCCATCCACACCCTGTCCACACCCAAATCAAGCTGACCCAGCACCCTGCCTTCCTCACAGAACCCAAGGGGACCATGCCCACCTCACGACTCTACACGTTGGTCCTGGTGCTGCAGCCTCAGCGAGTCCTCCTGGGCATGAAGAAACGAGGCTTCGGGGCCGGCCGGTGGAACGGCTTCGGGGGCAAAGTTCAAGAAGGAGAGACCATCGAGGATGGGGCCAAGAGGTGAGGGGAGGGGCAGGCCTGACTGCAGAGCCAGCTTCCACAAGGGACAAGGATTCAGGCTGTAGAGCCAGACCCCTGACCACTCAAAGCCATGTGACCTGGAGCACAGGCTGAATCCTTGAGCCTCAGTTTCTTCATCTGCAAAGTGGGGATAATAACAATATCTACTGCCTCTTGGCTTCCCTGGTGGCTCAGTCACCAAAGAATCTACCTGCAATGCAGGAGACCGCCTACGATACAGGAGACCCGAGTTCCATCCCTGGGTCAGGAACACTCCCTGGAGAAGGAAATGGCAACCCACTCCAGTATTCTTGCCTGGACAATCCCATGGACAAAAGAGCCTGGCGGGCTAAAGTTCATGGGGTCACAAGAGTCATACACAACTAAGCAGTTAAACCACCACCACCACAACTACCTCTTAGGATTGTTGTGAGGATTTAGTGAGAAAATAAGCAGGACTGAACGGGGCCTGGCACGTGGTCCAGGCTGAGTACACCTTGGCTTGCTGCTGTGTGGTGGTGGTTTGGGTGGAAAAGGCATGGTTTCCTCTTTCTAGCCGAGGGGCTTCTTCATTGGTTCAGGGGAGCTGATGATGAGCGTATCTGGGACCTTTCACTCACGGTCTCTGTTCTTCCTGGACACCAGTTACATTCCCATGGGCAAGAACTGAAGCCCAGAGACACGGAGCAGGCCCGAGGTCACACGGCCCTCCAGACTCTGGCCTCTCTGCCTTCTTGCCCCTCAGGCTCGTGGGGGTAAATTCAACACCCTGTGTCACCCACTGAGCCCACACGGTCCGGCCCAACGCCTCCTTCCCACCCCTGCCCCCCGCGTCAGGACAGCCCTGCAGGTGGGAGGTCAGATGGGTGGCACGTCCCCATGCCCGAGGCAGGGGCTGAGACCTGCCCCGTGAGGCCGCAGTGCCGCGCGCCCAGCTCTGCAGTCAGCCCCCGGCCCCTGGGGCGGCTCTGGCTCCTTTCCTGGCCCGTGCGTGTAGCTGCTCCTCAGTGGCGGCCCCGCTCTGACGGGCAAGGTCTCAGCAGCCTTGGTGTTGGGTGCCCTGCCCTTTGGGGTCCCGGGGTGGGCCCCACTTCAGGGGCTGGGTTAACGTGCACTTCTCACTCACCTGCAGACTCAGGTGGCATGTGGGGCTGGCTCTGTCTTCCTGTGTGCAGGACGTACTTGGGGGGGCCACTTGAGCCCCAAGGAAGATGCATTCTCCTCCTGGCGGGGGCGGTTGCTGGCACTTGGGGGCCGGCGGCGCCTTGCAGCCAGGTTCCGGCTCTGGGTGTGGAGTAGGCCCGCCGTCCTGGCCAGCATTCCCAGAGCTGGTGAGGACGCAGAATGTGGTGTTCAGAGAACTCCCGCAGGCCGGGCTGGAGGAGGAAGAGCAGGCGGGCCCCCAGGCTCCACAGCGGGCTCTCGACCACAGGGTCCCACGCCTCCGCCCCGCTCCTACCAGGGCGCTTGGCTGTCCACGGCTTGGTTTAAAGTGTCACTTGTCCTATTCCCTGCCTGCCATCTGGGGAACATCCCAGAGATGCAATCAGACATGTTAGCAGAACTGGAACAGTACCATCTCCGGCTGCCTGATTATCCAGGCCTGAAACGGCCTGACACCAAGGAGATGACTGATATTTCACGCCCCGCCATGGACTCGGGGAAGATGAACCCAAATTAGTCAAAACAGTGAATCAGTCAGTGACATTTTTAAAAACAAGCTCCGCCAGCCTGCTGCCAGAGGTGGGGAGGCCCTGCTCAGTGCTTCTATTACGTCTAATTGGGGAGTCATTTGCACCCCCACTAGCAAAAACACTCATTTTTTTAGGTCGTGTCTAGTTTTGATTAATCATCGCAGTGAGTACGTTCCGGCTTTTGGAACATCACTCGGGCCATGCTGAATAGCAGCAGGTGGACCCAGTTCCTCTCCCAGCCTCTCGGGGAGGTTAGGGCAGAGTCTAGGCTCAGGACAGCGACTGTTTAAATAAGACCGTTTAACCCAACGGGCGTGTTTAATGAACACACTGGTTTCCCTGACTCCTAGTTGTGGGCACAGGAAGTAATTATGCACTGTGCTCCTAACAGAATTCCGAGATCAGAGCTTAAAGAGACCTTTTTATAACCTACAGCTCTAAAAGGTCAGACATAATTAGAACAGTTTTACAGCCACAGAAATAAATTCAGAGCAGTAGGGAAGTGAGAGTCACTAACAGGAGACACAGGCGCTGAGCTTCACGGCTGCAGGGCTCGTGGGGCCCCCAGAGCCCAAAGCAGACCCTCCAGAAAGTGCTGTCCCGGATGGCGAGAAGCAGGCCAGGGGAGGCGCTAGGCAGGAAGGTTTCGGGATGCGCTGGTGGGGTGCTCATCCTCTGATACACCACGGCAGAGAAACTGGTTGGATTCCTGCAGGCATAGAACGTTGCTCCGCAGCATTGTGTGAGAAGCACAGGTCCCAGGTACAGGTGCTGTCTGCAGTTTTCAGAGGGGCGCACGAAGGACAGAGACCCGAAGGGAAGATGCCAGTGGTCACGAGAGTTCTTGCTGGGCGACCAGGCCGTGTGTGTTCGCTGAACTGCTTACAGCACGTACATGGCTTGAGGAAGTGTTGTTAAACAGGCACTCGTGTTTAGAGGGGCATGCTCGTTTCCTCGTGAATCAGCTGGCTTGTGAGCTCAGGTGGGGCAACCAGCCCCCGGCCCTTCCTCCCAGCATAGGTAGGGGGTGGGGAGAGAACTGGGGTCCTGAGAAGGATGACACAGTGAGGAAGGCCCGAAGCTCCTTCCCCGCGATCAAGTTCAGATGAGGCCCGAGATCTCAGCGGGAGGGCAGGGATGTCTGCTTGGTGAAAAGAGGTAAAAACCACCCCTCCTCTGGGAACGAGGTGAGAGGAACCTGCGGGCTGATGCGGAGCTCCGAGCAGGGTGGGCCAGAGCGGGACTCTGGGCAGGAAGGCTTTGGCTCAGGGCCCAGCGGCTACAGGAGGAGCTGAGTGGGCGGGTGGGTGCTCCCGGCTCTAGCACGGTCCTCCCCCCCAGTGGGACCACCGAGCGGCCACGCGGGGCCAGGCCAGGGCTGCCCCTCAGTGCCCCCGGGTGCTCAGCTGGTGGGGGGCGCATCTGGGCGCCTGAGACAGCAGTCCCAAACCCGACCCCTTGGCCACACACATGCACTCTCCACGCCTCCATCCACCCATCGCCACTCTGGTTCCACGTGGACACAGGAGCCTCAATTTAACTGTCGCCTCCCATCTGCCTGTCTGTCCACAGGGAACTGCAGGAGGAGAGTGGTCTGACCGTGGACACGCTGCACAAGGTGGGCCAGATCACATTTGAGTTCACGGGTGACCCTGAGCTGATGGACGTGCACGTCTTCTGCACAGACAGCGTCCAGGGCACGCCCGTGGAGAGTGACGGTGAGTGCAGGCTGGGAGAGGCGGCCCCACGCCCCGCCATCTCTCCTCTGCTGTAAAAAGCCCCATCGCCCGGGTGAAATAACACAGGATGCCAAGCCCCTCGCACGGAGCAACTCACTGAATCCCTCACAGAAAGTCAGTCTGAGATCCAGGCTGGCGTCGGTGACTGCCTTTTCGTCCCCTGCAGAGATGCGCCCGCAGTGGTTCCGGCTGGACCAGATCCCCTTCAGGGACATGTGGCCGGACGACAGCTACTGGTTCCCGCTGCTGCTTCAGAGGAAGAAGTTCCGTGGCTACTTCAGGTTCCAGGGGCAGGACACCATCCTGGACTACACACTCCGCGAAGTGGACGCCGTCTAGGGCGCCACCGGCTCACCCCTTCAGACCCCGAGACCCCTCCCTGGCCGCGCCCTGGCCTCCAGTCTGTCTGGAGCAGGGCTGGATGGAAAGGCAAATAAAACTTTTTCGACACTTCCCACCAGGCCTCACCATGACCCGCCCAGTCCTCGGGAAGCCTCCAGACGTGCCAGGCTATGACCTGCATCGTCAGACAAGGATGGGCAGAGACACGGGCCCAAAGGGCAAGGGGCCGGCCGGCGTGAGAGGCCCGCGGGGATGTGTGCGGGGTCCCACGGTGTGCCAGGGGCCGTCTCCTCCCACCCCCACCCCCCAGATCAGGGGAAGCCGAGGGGCGGTCAGCACCCAGGGCTCACACCCCAGTCTCATCTCCCGCCCCCAAGGCAGGCTGTTCCCATCCTGGCTTCGGACCCCTGGGGGGTGCGGGAGGGTCATCAATCTGTCACACACAGACTCACAGCCTGACGCAGCTTTTATAAATATGTTTAATGATAGTTGTTCATGTAAGTTCACTGATAAAAATCTCGGAATGTAGCTCATTTGTAAACAATTCCAGTTAGCTGGATGTGGTGGTCACTGACTCCTGCAGCCTCATAAAGTGCTTCATACATAAACCGACTCGCACAAAGCAAGAGGAAAGGCCTCAGACGCAGGGCTGCCCTGAGCTCCGGCGGCCAGCGGCCGCGTCCCCCTCCACGGCTCCGCCCAGCGCCTAGGCCGTGGCTGAGTCACACCGAGTTCGCGGGACACAGGCTGTAGGGACGTGGCCCGAGGGTCCCCGCGCGGCCACGCTTAGTCCTCCCAGACCCTGGAGGGGCCGGGGCTCCTGCTGGAGTCACAGAACCGGTGTCCTTTCCCGGGCGCGGCCAGGCTCTCCCTGGGGGCGAGGAAAGCCTGGGAGCAGGAAAGACGCAGAGGGTGTGGGGACCCCCGCCCTGGAGTAGCCTCTCCTGGCTCTCCCCCAGCAAACACTGATCAGAAAGCCCGCATCCAGCTGCCCGGGGTGGGGAGGGGAGCAGGGGTTCCGGGGAAAAGGCGCCTTCGTCCCCAGCTGCCGGCAGGGGGACACAGCATGCCCCCATCACCCCCAGCCTCCTGACGCCACCTCTCCTGGGGTGAGGAGGATGCAGACTACGAAGTGCCCCCCCCCCACCCCCGCAGCCCCTAAAGAAGTTCGTGCTCCTGGTGTCCACGTGGGAGCCAGTCCTCCAGGAGCGGTCACCCCGGAACAGCATCTCGAATCTTTGGTGCCAGAACTCGCCCGGTGACCCATGTGGGGAGATGCCCCCCCAACCTGTGCTGCTGGCCCAGGGCCTCGGGGCCATCGGCTCACACCAAGGTTGCTCTGGGGGCACCGGCAGGACCCACGTGTGGCGGGCCCAGGCCGGGGCGGGACACGCTGCATCCTGCATCAGACGTGCGTCAACTCCTCAGGGACGCCTGCCCATGCCCCAGAGCCTCCAGGCCCTACATGTGGACCTCAGACGGAGGGCAGGCCCCAAACCAGGCGTGTGTTCCCAAGAAATCCTCGGGAACCCTCCCCTGCAATCACCCTGCTCCAACCAGCCCCCACCCCCGAGCAGAGAGCCATGAGGGTTTGGGGGCAGACAGGTTCCAGGCCTGGCTTCCACGTCGAGCGTCCAGAGCAGAAACACCCGGCCCCAGGCGGACGCAACCCCACTGGGCTCAGACGCCTGGCCGGAGCGAGCGGAAGGGCGGCTGGAAGGGGGTCCCATTGCTCTGAAGAGGAGAGGTCACCAGCAGACATGACCGCGCCCGCTGCGCGGCTAGCCTTGGCCCGCCCAAGGTGGGACGGCAGCCATCTGAACATGGACAGACCCACTGCAGAGGCACCAGCTCCCGAGCCTCCAGACACCGTGGTCCCTCTGGTCTCCCACGCCCCAGCCCGGCGGGCACACGGATGCGAGCGTGGAGGCAGGCACACACAAGCCAGGGCCTCCAGGGTGCTCCCCGGGGTACGTGGGGGAACCCGCTCCAGGGACTGACCCACTCCCACCACCAGGAGTGGTGCCGGCCACCGCGCGGCCGAGACGTGCAGGGCTGCCGGCCACCGCGCACACCCCAGGCAGCCCTGGCCTTGCTCCCCGAGAGGGAGGGGAGCCACGGCTACCTGGACCCCCGGCCCCGCCGGCGGCCCCACCACAGGGGGCGTCAGCCCGACACACGGGTCCTCGGGGTGGGGGCGGGCACCGACTGAGGGAATCAAACAGGGACACACCGTTCCGAAAGAGGCTTTAGTGAGGGCGCCGAGCTGTCCCCGAGCCCCCGGGCACTAGTGAGCAGACAGGCCGTCCTGGGGGGGCCGCGGGGGGGCCGGGGTGCCGGGCAGTCCCACGAAGAGGCAGCGGAGCTTGGGCTGCAGGTCGTTCCACACCTTGCTCATCTGCGGGAGGAGGGGGCGGGCCAGCTGAGGGGCAGCTGGGGACACACGGCACAGACACCCTTGTGTCCCCAGCCCCAGAGCAGCTTCCCACCCCTGCTGCAGTGCCCCCAGCGCCAGGGCCACGGGGGCTGCTCCCTGTGCCCCGCGCATGGACAGACGCGGGCAGGACGCCCCGCAAGGGACTTCAGGGAACTTCAGCACTGGGTCACTCCCGCCAAAGGCTCTGCAGCGAGGCCGCAACAACGTTCGCCGAAGGAAGGTAGAAACAAGGCACGAGCCGGGCGCCGCGCCGTGGCTCCCAGGCCGTCGGCACAGGCAGGAGGGGAGCCGGGTGGCGAGGGGCCGTCTGAGATGGGCACCAGGGCAGAATGGCTCAGGGGCTGCTGAGAGCAGGGCGGCCCAGGGCATGTGTGGTGAGTCCAGCTGCCGAGTCGCCCATGGAGGAGAAACAGTGCTGCAGCAAGCGACGTGCCCGCCTTCTGCCTGTCGCCCAGCGGCCCCCAGGCCCGCCTGTGAGCACTAACCACCATGCAGCCCTGCCCCCGTCCGAGTGCCCTGTGGCTGCCTCAGCCGCACATGCAGTTCCCAAACTGCTCGAGGGCGCCCCAGGTGGGCACCCCGGCTAACTCCAGGGGCACCAGGAACTACAGGAAACGTGCAAAGGAAGCTCTGCGCTAGTCACTGGACACGCAGACCGCCGCCGCGAGCCTGCCCGGAGCCAAGAGCTGACAACCAGGACAGGTGGGCAGGGACTGTGGCCTTGGGCCGCTGTGAGCACCAACTGCTGAGAAAGCGGAACCGGCTACAGACCGCGGGCCAGGCTGCCTCAGGCTGCGGGCTCCCCCACAGGCACGGCCGCCCAGCCCCTCACGCCGACACCCCACCTCTCTGCTCTTGCACCGGGATCTGTGCGCCAAGCCGCTGACCTTCCCTGCAGCTCCTCCTGAGACTGGGGACCCTGTCCCCCCACCCCGCGCCCCCCAACCACGAGGACAGCCTCGCGGTCTCCCCAGCTACCAGGAGACCGCAGAATCCGCCAAGAGCCGTGTCAGGGCCTGGCGCCTGCCGCCCACCCAGGTCACTCATCAAGGTCAGCCGGGCAGCCGCTTCAGGAAGGAGGGTGCCCGCCGGCCCGGACCCACCTCCTTGTGCCCTTGGATCTGGGAGTTGACGAAGGCCCCGAGGATGTGGGAGGTGAGCGGCAGGTAGACGTGAACCAGCTGCGTCTCCTGGTGCAGGCAGTACAGCGAGAAGTGGCTGCGGAGCTCCATGGTCTGGATCACGTTCTCCTGCTGCGGAGCACAAAGGCCCTGGCGCCCGGCCCAGCACGGCGGGACCCCCTCCAGGGCCCTGGGGCAGCTCGCGGGCCCCCCAGCACACACACACACACACACACACACACACACACACACACACACACACGCACACACGCACGCACACACACACGCACGCACGCACGCACGCACGCACGCACGCACGCACGCACGCACGCGCACACGGAACGCAGGCCCCCAGCGCGAGCGCACCTCCACGATGTGGAACTCCAGCCGCTCCACGCACGCGGGCGCCCCCAGCACACACACACACACACACGCACACACACACACACAGACACACACGGAACGCGGGCCCCCGGCACGGGCGAACCTCCACGATGTGGGACTCCAGCCGCTCCACGCACTCGGGCGCCCCCCAGCGCGCACAAACACACGCACACGCACACACGCACGGAACGCGGGCCCCGGCACGGGCGAACCTCCACGATGCGGGACTCCAGCCGCTCCATGCAGGCGGGCACCCCCCAGCGCACACATGTGTACACACACACACACACACACGCACACGCGCACACACACACACGCACGCGCGCACACACACACGCACACGCACGGAACGCGGGCCCCGGCGCGGGCGCACCTCCACGATGCGGGACTCCAGCCGCTCCACGCAGGCGGGCGCGCGGCTCTGCGCGGCGGCGCTCCCCATCTGCCTCCTCATCAGGCTGTAGCTGTGCAGCGCCCGCTGGTGCTTGTGCAACACGCCCTTCTCGTGCCGCTCGCACAGGTCCTGCGGGCGGGCCGGGCGGGCGGTCAGGGTCGGCCTCCAGCCGGCCTCCCCCAGACCCCCCACCGCACCCCGCTCTGCACGCTCAGTAGTCGCGGGAGGGACAGCCCAGGGCAGCCGCCCAGGGCCAAGCTGCACGGGGCTCATGGTGCAAATCAGCACAGCCCAGGACCCACGGGGATGCGTGCACGCCAGGCCGGCTCCAGACCGCACACCTGGCCGTCCCCAGAAAGCTGGCATGCCGCCAGCAGCAAGACCGGACAGGCTCCCGAAGGAAGAGGCTCCGCATCTCCCTGGGGCCCCAGGATAAGCCGGTCAGAGGCCTTGTGGGAACAGGAGCCGCGGAATCACAGGCTGCAGCTGCAGAGGCCGCCCAGCCGCCGCCCCCGGATTCCATGCTAGAACCTTCCCCACCAGGGCCAGGGCAGCACCCTGAGGTCAGCACCAAGGCCTCACAGGGAGTCACCCACCACCGAAGATCGGCAAGGCACCCCAGCCCCAAGCTGAACTCTGACTTCCAGCAACCTCCTCCGGCAGGTCTGCACACTGGAGCCACACCCCCCGGGGGCAGCCCTGACCTCAGGCTCTTGCCCCACCCCCCAGCCACGCCCTTGAAAGGTCACAGCATCTTTTCAAGCAGCTTCAAGACTCACTTTGTAGGACTGCAACAAGTCCAGGAAGAGGTTCAGCTTCTCCACCACATCGTTCTCCTCCTGTTTGCCCTGGAAAACATGGGGCGGGTGGGCCAACACCACCCGAGCACGTGGCCGGAGTCCAGCCGAGACCATGGGCTCGGCCATGCAGGTGCCCTGCCCTCCTGACTGGCAGGGGACACGGAGAATGGAGGCTCCTCCCCGGGTGTGTGGCGGGGGTGCCTCCTACACGCGACAGTCGCTACCAAGTCTCGATTCTGGTCCCAATGCTTTGCAAGACCCTAAACCACCAGCACACATGCCTTTAAAAAAAAAACAGGTCACTGCACAAGAAACCCCCCCCTTGAGTCTCACCTATCTGGCTGGGACACAGTTATCAGGCCTCCCAGCTGGTGTGGGGAGAATAAAACAAGGACACATTAAAACAGAATTGAGAACGAGCCCTCCAAGGTCTTCACTTGCACAGCAAGCGTGAGGTGGAAGCCTGGCCCTGACGGTGACAGTCCTGATGGGCCATTTCTCCAATCTAATAGAGTTAACACTGTACTGATTTTATTCTAACACAGAAACCACCAAAGACAATGAGGAATGTTCAGGAAACTGCACCTGTGCAGACATGACGGCGTGTGTGAGAAATCCGAGAAGCTCAGAGGCAAACTACAAACCGCACCCCATCAGAGGCCACACGCCCCCTCTCCTTGGGGCAGAAACTGCATCCACTTCCGGGTCAGAGGAGACCCCGAGTCAGGCGCTCCCACCTGCTGTGTGCGCGCCCTCCCAGGTCAGCTGTCCCAGAGGGGCTGTGGGCCAGGGCCTGCGTCCCAGCTTCCCTCGCAGGTTTTACAGACTGAGCTCTCAGTAGAGGGTCGAAGCTTAAATGAAAAGCTGTCCCCAGCTGGTCCAGCCCTCTTGTTTCTAATCGTGGAGAAAGGACCTGGGGACCAGTGCGGGGTGAGGTCCCTGCGTTGAGACTCGGGCCGGCGCAGAGCAGGCTGCCTGGGCTCACCCCATCTACACCCGGCCAGCCCTCTGACGCCACGCTCTCCATTGCCCCTCAGACCCAGAGATGGGCCAGCCCAGCGCCAACTCCAGGAGATGCGGACATCGCCCGTCACTCAGTTTCCAAAGAGAACCCACGGGCAGGGTGACCGCGGAGGAAGAAAACCCAGGACTTTCCACACCAGAAACGCGGTTAGATTCCCGCTCCAACACTCCGAGCCATGTGGGCCGCTGAGAGTGCACCTGGAGCCTGAAAACCCCGTGTCTGCCCATCGTGACTCACTACTAAGGAGCTTCGGGCCTCTGCCGGGCAGCAAGGCCTCCACAGGGACAGCATTTCAGTGCATTTAAAACCGCCCACCAGCAGCCTAAAGCCCATTTCCCCAAGAGCCAGGAAGCACGCTCTCACCCCTAAACTTAAGTAACAGTTTTATAGCCTAAGAGCACCCAGATGGACCTCTCTTTTCCCTCTGACTGAAAATTAATCCCCAGCAACAAGATTCTCTGCAGACTTCTATTATACAAGTAACACTGCCCGCAGACCAGAACTGTTTCTTGAGGTTAACTGGGTGTCCAGGGTGAGACCTGGGTGGGGCCCCTGGGGTGCTGGGAGCCCAGTTGCTCTGATGAGTTATCAAGCAGCCGAATGGTGCCTGACCAGGAGAGCGAAACAGGGGCTGCCTGTGCACTCGGGGCGCCCTGGCAAGTGCGAGGTTACAGCTTCAGGGTCAGGGCAGACCTCACAGTCTCAGCAAAGTCGGCTCTCCGGGACCAGGACCCAGTGTGTCCCTGGCATCAGCAGGCCTCAAAAGCGTGAAGATCTCCCGGGAGCCACCTGGGACAGACGGGGACGTGCAGAGCCGACCGGACAGCCATGGTGCCCCCACGCAGGACTCACAGCCCTGACGGCCCCCCCAGGAGGAGACGCCCCGCGCACCACGGCTCAGATGTCCTTGGGGACAGGCACCTGGGGGCCAAGCGCACTCACCTGCTGCGCGGCCTTGTCAGCCAGCAGCGCGAACTCCACCGACAGGCCTTTCAGCGCCTGTTTGAGGGACCCCCACGTGCCGCTGTTCAGTGAGGCCCAGGAGGGGAGCGGGGTCGTGTCGGACCCCAGAGCACTGAGGGAAGAGGAGACACTCAGGGGAAGAGACACGCAGGCCCGGAAGCCAGGCGGGCAGCCAGCCCAACACCCCCCTTCCTGACACCACGCCCCCCCCAGGGCACCCTGCGCATCTCCTAACCCAGACCCCCACTGCTCAAAGAGCAGGCTCCCAGGGTGTCTGTGAGAAAGGTGGCTGAACCATGTCGCTAAGACCCAGGCTGGAGGCACGCAGTTCCAGGGGGAGCCACGGCGGGCAGCGCTGGCTGGAAGCCTGGCCCCTCCTCCAGGGGAGACGAGGCGTGACCAGGCCCGGGGTGGCCTCTTCTTGGGTCTGATCCGGACAATGGAGGGGGACGGAGGGGAGGGAGCCTACGTCTAGGACCGGACGTTCTGCCCACACTCTCCACCATTGATCTTTCTTCTGAGTATGATGTCCCGTCTCCCCGGCCCTTTCCTTCCCTCTTGGGGTGAACAGGTCAGAATGAGGGTCATCACAGCAAACACACTTGCTCCTCCAAGCCTGCCACCCAAGTCTAAGGCCCCTCCCCACAAAAGCGACCCCGAGGAGCCCACCAGGGCACCTGCCTCAGCTCCTTCCCGAATATGAGAAGGTCAGCAGCGTTGTCGATGGCCCGCGACACCATCCGCTCGGCCCGATCGCGGAGCTTGTGAAAGCTGTTGTAGATGTTTCGAATCAGCTCCCGGCTCATGGCGAACTGCGTCTGGATGTCGGCCGGGAGGAAGTCCTGACGGGGCGGGAGGCGGGGACGGTCATCACCAGACAGGACAACTGTCCAGGAGATGAGGGACGGGAGAGGAAGCAGCCCCGTCCGCCGAGCAGGTGGCCAAGCCCAGACCCCAGGCCCAGGTCACCCAGCAGCCAGCCCAGGAACCCACCCCAGACCTCCCCTCTGTTCCAAAAGGAGAACAGAAGCCAGCACCGCGTGCCCACCGCAAAAAGCAGTCCTCAGGCCCAACACGACGAGCGTGCTTCCCGACTGCACCAGGCAGGCCTGCAGGTTCCCTCATTTAATCCCCAAGACTAATTTCTCACCAATTTTAACATTAACTACCCATTAACACTAACTAATATTAACTACGCAGTGCTGGGAAAACAAAAAGTTTAGGGAATAAAATGAAGGTGATGTCTAGAGAAGTGGCTCAGGAAAGAATCATGAGAAAAGCTACCAAATAGCCACTGTCATCCCTTTGAGAAGAGGACTAACTAAATTTAAAAGTAAACCGGGGCAACCATCAATTCCCTTCTTTCCAAAGAGCAGATGACCAAGGGCACGTCCATCTGAGCCACGGAATGCCCGGGGATACGGTTGGAGGGCCTGCGGCCAGGCGCTGTGGTCAGAGGGAGCTGAGTCACACAGAGGCTCAGCTGCCGAGACATCTGGGACCTCAGCCAACGGCAGCCTCCATTTCCCCATCTGTAAAATGGGCCTGGCGCCCACTGTGCTTCAGATCAACTGAAACAAGGGCTAGGTGAGGAAAACACGCGACACATCTCAGAATGACGTCTGGCGCTCAGAGAACTGACTGACTGAGCCCTGCTGCTGCTCTAGGGGGAGTGAGCATCAGAATCAGGCAAGTACCTTGGCCTGAGCCGCCAGCTTGCAGTTCATGAACTCGTCTCCCACGCACTGAGCAGATTCCTTCAATTTGTTCTGCACGTCCTGCAAGGGGGGAAGAGAAAAACCCCTGACCCTCAGCCGGCCGCAGAGAGCTGGGCAGGAGACCATTCTAGTCGCTGGAAGGCAGGACCCAGTCCCTCTGAGACAGCAGTGTCCCTCTGCCCGTCTCCTGCTCCACTGTTTCCCCCACTGGCCTGGACCTTTGGGGAGGCTGGTCTTCCAGAGGTGGCAAAGCCCGACTTCACCACAGCACTGCAAACGGCGGCTCTGGAGAGGAGCCCTCTCTCCAGAAAAACAAAGTGCACCCGCGGAGCGTGGAGACAGACGCGGGACCACCAGGCCCGGGAAGGCCCCGCGTGTGGCTCAGACACTGAAGCTTCTTCCTCCTCTGAGCAGACCCACAGGACCAGGCCCAGAGCCTGAGCAGAGCTGACGGGCAGAGAAAGGACAGCCCCGGGCGTCCCGCGCCCTGGCTCCATGCTCTGCCCGTGGAAGGGGGGCTCCCTGGTAAAGCCCAGCCTTCAGACAAGCCCCCAGGAAGAACCACAGAACAAACACAGGCAGAGACCCCAACACACGGCGGTGTGCGGGTGCAGGAAGCACAGCCATTTCAGAGAAGAGCTTCTGCCCCAAAGCTCTCCTTCACCAAAGACGCACACAGTGCCAGGGAGGTCGGGGGGACGCCCATCTGTAGGAGCAAGGGGTCTCCTGACCTCCCCGGCTCCCCTCCCTCCGCCCTGAGCCACGTGGCTCCCACACCTCCCAGCACTTTCCTCCTGGCAATCAAGATCCCAGTTCCAGCCCCAGGGTTCAAAAGACCCACCCTGCCCGCTCAGGGGCAGGAGATGACAGCAGACACGCCCTGAACATCTGGACCGGGCCCCACAAAAGGGGCTGAGGGACAGGCACCCCAGAGGGGAGGCCGCGGGATCTCCAGGGTCAAAGGCCCCTCTGGCCTCCGGGGAGTGTGCGCTAAGACAGGAGGCCAGGCGTGTGAGGAATCCGCCTCCGCGGCTCTGGGCCCGCGGCCGGGCCGTCCACTCCAGCGCAGGGAGTGCTCCGCGGGGCCCCCTCTGCCCATGCCCACGAGGAGAGGGTCCATGGGGAACCCCCGGTGCTGGAGAAGCACTCGGGCCTGGCACGCGGGGCCAACAGCAGCGCCTCCTCCGCTGGGAGCAGGGGTGTGGCCCAGCCAACGGCAGCTTGAGGGGGATGCGGCCGCCCGAAGCCGCCCCCGAGTCGCGGGCACACAGAGCCCACGCTGCCCGGGACACACGTCCACCCGCAGCTCTGCAGACCGCAGCGAGCCCACCCCGTTCTTTCCTAAGTGCACACGCCTCCATGGCGGGAGCCCCTCAGCCACGGAGCTCCCTCCCGCCGAGCAGCTTCCAACCTCGGCTCCTGCCCCTGCCCGCCCGCCCACAGGCCAGAGCAGACGCCTCCCAAGCGCCGGGAGACAGCCCTGCCCACGGCTGCCCCAGGAAACAGCGAGTCGGGCCACACCAGGGCAGTGAGAGGAGAGCCGGCCACCTCAGGTCCCTCCCCAGCCCCCTGGGGTACTCACGGGGCCGCTGAAGGACAGGAACAGCTTGAGGATCACGTCCTCGGAGAAGGGCGGGTGCCGGGCCACCAGGTTGATGAAGCGCTTCAGCGCTCGCCTCCGGGCCTCGATGAACTCCCTGTCGGCTGGGAGCAGGACGCGGGTGACCGCGGGCCCGGGGCACAGCCCCCCAGGCTGGCGCTCAGGGCCCAGCGCCTCCCGCACAGAGGGCCCCCTGGCCACACTTCCAGCCAGGGACACCGGACAGACCACAGGCTGCGGGAGAAGGCTGGGGCCCCCCCCCGACCCCAAGTCCTGCCCCCAGGGACATACCTAGGCCAGGTATCTGTGAGGAAAACCAGGAAAACCAGAGCCTGCCGGCATTAGCCAGCAGTGTCTGACCCCTCAGCACGGGGCCCACAGACGCTGCTGCAACCCCCCCCCCCCCCCGCCGTCTCTGTTTGGGTTAAGTATTTCCACTTTGAGGGAGGGGGAGAAAGTAAAAGCGTGCGACTACAAACTGAGGGTATTTCAAACTGACCACAAATGAAAACGGTGTTTTGTTTTACTTTCAACTCAGTTCAGTTCAGTCGCTCAGTTGCGTCCGACTCTTGGCAACACCATGAACCACCGCACGCCAGGCCTCCCTGTCCGTCACCAACTCCCGGAGTTCACTCAGACTCATGTCCATCGAGTTGGTGATGCCACCCAGCCGTCTCATCCTCTGTCGTCCCCTTCTCCTCCTGCCCCCAACCCCTCCCAGCATCAGGGTCTTTTCCAAGGAGTCAGCTCTTTGCATCAGATGGCTGAAGTACTGGAGTTTCAGCTTCAGCATCAGTCCTTCCAATGAACACCCCGGACTGATCTGCTTTAGGAGGGACTGGTTGGATCTCCTTGCAGTCCAAGGAACTCTCAAGGGTCTTCTCCAACACCACAGTTCAAAAGCATCAATCTTTCGGTGCTCAGCTTTCTTCACAGATCAACTCTCACATCCATACATGACCACTGGAAAAACCATAGACTTGACCAGACGGACCTTTGTTGGCAAAGTAATGTCTCTGCTTTTTAATATGCTGTCTAGGTTGGTCATAACTTTCCTTCCAAGGAGTAAGCGTCTTTAAATTTCATGGCTGCAGTCACCATCTGCAGTGATTTTGGAGCCCCCAAAATAAAGTCTGACACTGCTTCCACTGTTTCCCCATCTATTTCCCATGAAGTGATGGGACCAGACGCCATGATCTTAGTTATAACATTTTGAAAAAGATCTTTGCTTCACACAGCAGTATAAATTATATATTACGTATTGTGTGCATGCATGCCCAGTCGTGTCTGACTCTTTGTGACCCCATGAACTATAGCCCGCCAGGCTCCTCTGTCCATGCAATTTCCAGGCAAGAGTACTGGAGTGGGTTGCCATTTCCTCCTCCATGAAAACAGTATTTAAAGTATTACTTGGGGTAATTCCCTGGCAATCCAATGGTTAAGATCCCGAGTTTCCACTTCAGGTGCATGGTTCGATCCCTGGTGGGAGAGCTAAGATCCCACATGCCACGCAGCAAGGCCAAACAAAGCATTAAAATTCTAAGTCACTGGAAGACACCTGGATTGGGATAGCCCCGTGAAGGCCCCCGGGACCCCACCTGCTGAAGGCTGCGTGCTCGCAGAGGCTGAGCGCAGGACGCAGCCTTCGAGGCCGCCGCACGCCCCGCGACCCCGGGCCCCGCACACCCGGCCTTACCTCCCAGCATCCTCTTGGGCGGCAGGCCCGGCACCATGCGGTAGGGGAACTTGTGCAGCAGCGCCTCTTGGAAGACCACGAAGTCGTTGTAGCGGCGGTACACGCAGGACCTGAAGCGCTGCGGGGAGAGGCCGCGGAGCTGAGTCCCCGCAGACACCCTCACCTCCACCACTCCCCTGACCTGCTCTTCCCGCCACCGCACAGGACCCAGGGGAGTAACACGATGAAACGCCCTAGGTTCTCAGCAGGCCTCCCCGGGGGGGAGTCCCACACGTCCTCAGCGGACGGAGCACAACCTTTACACGCCGCACAGCTCTGACTGCGCCCTTAGTCAGCCACCTATTGCTCTGGATCTTCCTAAGACGTGAGTCTCTTCACAGAAGTTTCCAGCCACACGGCAGTGTCTCCCATCTGCGGGTTTCACGTGAGGATACCGTGCAGGGTCTGTCCTCAGCATGCACTCTCAAACAGCGCTAACACAAGCAGCCTCCTGAAAGAGACCCAACTGCCTAAAAGCAGCTCAAACGCTGAGTACCAAAACTGAGACACGGGAGACTCGTGACTCAGACGAAACCGCCAACAGATTCCACAGGGAGCCCGCCCGTGAAAAACCCGCAGGCTCCACAGGACAAGCACCCCGACCCGAGTAACCTCGTCGGGGCTGAGAAAAGCGCTCACACGAGACCCAGGCGCGAGCAGCGACCACGGAGACTCAATACGTTACTGTGGTTACTGATTAACATCACCGAGAGGGGAAGAAGTCTGAGACGGTGACCCGCCGTGTGAGGCCAGGAGGAGACCAGTGCTGTCCCGGGGCAGGCGGGGGCTGGAGCATGAGGGCGAACATGGGGCCTTCAGGCGACAGGCTTCAGCAGCGGGCCACACCCTGAGGGCGCGCAACGGCAAGAGCGACTCCCGGGTGAACCGGGGACTCTGCGCAACAAGCACGCGTCCACGCAGGTTCACCAGCTGGAACAAACGCTCCATCTGGTGGGGGTGCTCACTGGGGGTGGGGAACACGGGAAATCTGTTCCTTTCCCTCAATCCTGCTGTGAACCAAAAAACACACTCAACTTTTTGAACCCTTAACAGAAGGGGAAAAGTGAAGCAGTGATGGATTTTATTTTCTTGGGCTTCAAAATCACTGCAGATGGTGACTGCAGCCATGAAATTAAAAGACACTTGCTCCTTGGAAGGAAAACTATGACCAACCTAGACAGCGTATTAAAAAGCTGAGACATCACTTTACCAACAAAAGTCCATCTGGTCAAAGCTATGTTTTTTCCAGTAGTCATGTATGGATGTGAGAGCTGGACCATAATGAAGGCTGAGCGCTGAAGAACTGATGTTTTTGAACTGTGGTGCTGGAGAAGACTCTTGAGAGTCCCCTTGAACTGCACGGAGATCAAATCCATCAATCCTAAAAGAAATCAACCCTGAATCGGAAGAACTGGTGCTGAAGCTGAAGCTCCAATACTTGGGTCACCTAATGAGAAGAGACGACTCATTGGAAAAGTCCCTGATGCTCGGAAAGACTGAAGGTGGGAGAAGGAGGGGACGACAGAGGATGAGATGGTTGGATGGCATCACCAACTCAATGGACATGAGTTTGAGTAAGCTCTGGGAGACAGTGAAGGACAAGGAAGTCTGGCGTGAAGTCCAGGGGGTCACGAAGAGCCGGACACGACTGAGCGGCTGAACAATCAGAACCCTTAGGCTGTAAAGCGCACAGAGGCGACCAGGCGGCTGCCTGTGCCACCTGCCGGGCCCAGTGCCGCATCGGCACTGACCACGGCTCCACCAGGTGTGCAAGCAGGGGGCACAGCCTGGTGAGCCCCCCACCTCCGGCCCCGAGGCCCCATCCTCAGCAGGCTCACCCCTTCGCCCACACTTCAGGAGACAAACTGGGCAGATCGGCCTCCTCCTGAAAATGCTCACCGTGAGGTCATCGACTGACTTAAGAAACAGGCCGTTAAGTGAGACGGAAGACAAGGCCGCTGTCCTAGTAGGGCGGTGAGTCCCGCACATGGGCACCCGGCCCCCGGGTGACGCGGCCCCAGAGGCGGCGCTGGCGCCCCCAACCCCGCTGCAGCCGCAGGTGCCGGGCGGCGGTGGTGCCCGCCAGCGACGCAGTCCTCGAAACAAGGGAGAGCCTCCTTCCCTCACTGACCTCAGCCGCCTCCCTTGGCAGTGGCGCTAACTAGTTTCAGAGCAAAGTTTAGTTCCAGGCTCCCCTCATCGCGGCTTCAAAACACAGTGAGGCAAAAATGCTGCGATCCCTAACTTCCACGGAACAGCCGTCGCCATGGGGAGCTTGCTCCCGCATGCCCACGGGCCTTTCTGCCTGGATGATGATCGTGCCACTCCCCTGGCCTGAGCCCTCCAGGGCTGCGACCCAAGTCTGTGGCCCGGCTGGCTCCCAGCGCTGGGGGGCCACTCTGACCCTACGAGATCCCCCTGCCGCCCCCACTACACACACACACACACACGTGCTCTTAGTTCACCAATGACTTCATCTCCAGGATAAAGAATAAAAGCTCCTATCAAAACACGTCCCAACTGAACTCGATGACGGGCAAAGGACAAAAGATCAACAGCGCTGACACCGTCGGGCAGCCCGCGCACGGCCACCCCGGGGCCAGGTGTCCGGCACCCGACTCGCTCTGACCTTGGGACACCCTGACGGGGACGCAGAACCCTCTGGGGATGAGCCCCCCACACCAGTCCCGCCTGCACACTTGATCTGCGGTGCGGGGTCCACACTCTACTTCCCAGGGGCTGCCCAGCACTGCAGGACCGCCCAGGGCCAGCTCGTCTGGGCCAAAGCCCACCCGAGCATCCAGAGAGGCGGGATCCCAGGGCCCAGGGATGAGAAGGGCGGGCGGGTGCCTGCCGAGGGGCAGTGAGCCAGGGCCAGACGCAGGGGCCTGCGCTGGGGGTCTTCCCTGCGCCCCCACCCCCGCCCAGGTGTACCTGGCTGGACACCGCGTACTCCACGTGCTTCAGGAACAGGCCCTTCTTCTCCGGGACGAGCTCCACCTGCACGGCGTCCCTGGCCAGCAACTCCTGCAGCGTCAGCGACAGCAGCAGCGGGTTCCCCGGGGGCGCCTGCATCCGACCGGCGTCGGGGGCCCCGGGCTCGCTGGCCGGGGGCACTGGCGAGCCTGCGGAGAGAAGGTGAGCGCTGCGGCTCAGCCTAGAGGCCGCCCGCCGCCCCGCCTGCTGGCTCAGCACGTGGACCCCAGCCGCGGCACCCGAGCAAGCCCGGTCCTGGCCCACGTCTGGCTCATTCATTCGAACCTGGCGTCCACTCGGGGCCACATCCTCCCCTCATAAACCAGCAGGCCGTGAATCAGCACGTACACCCCCACATCCAGGACCAGGCAGGTCTAGTTTTCCACCTGGGCAGAGGAAAAGGAGTGGCATGTTTGCAAGCCACATGCAAAAAACAAGATTTTTCCTTTTCCCCGGGGTCAAGTAAAGGGTTAAAAGATAAGAAACAGGCTCCATTTCTCCATGAGCAGGCGCTTCCGCAATCAATGCACTCTGCCTTCTTGCCAACCCAGTCACCCTAATGTGTAAAAACCGGCATGTCTGCTTTAGCCCGGTGCCCGCTGAGTTGGACTCCTGCTCATACAAACCAAAGCACTGAGCCCTAACACTCCGCCTTCCTTAGACACGAGAAGTCACCCAGGTGTCATTCACAGGACAGGCAAAGACAAATCAGAGGTTTTACGTCCAACAAGCTGCCAGCAAACAAACAAGAAAACCCTGTTAAAAGGTCAGTCTGGTTTTTAGTACAAAGAGTTTAGAACTTTAAGAGAAAAACATTCTTTTCAGTTAAGAAAAAAGAATAAAGGTTAAGGTGTCCCTCGGGGGGAAAGGTCTTTTTCCTGGAAACACTGCTGTAAATAAACAGAACAAACTGTATTTCTCCATCTTCTCAATCTTCAGCAGTGTGGCTGTATCACTTTATAGGACTGACTTTATCAATGCAAGATTCTGGTTTACATTCTCATACAGAATTATTAGGGCTATTTCCATCTGTGAAATCACTTAGCATTTTAGGATTCAAAATACAGCGGCCTTGAATTGACCTTAACGATTAAGAAAGAAAACAAGGGCTTAATGTGTACGCAGGAACCCCCAAGGGCCTCAAAACTCCGCACAAAAGCTCAATACTGTGTGCTCTAAGGCACGGAGCTCCCCAGGGAGGGCAGAGACTCCAGGGCCCCAATAACCCACCAGGAGCAGGAGGCACGGAGCTCCCCAGGGAGGGCAGAGACTCCAGGGCCCCAATAACCCACCAGGAGCAGGAAGACAGTGTTGCAACTCACTCGTATTTTCTATCTCTTCCTCTTTAGATTACACTATAAGGCACATAGGGGGTGTCCCTGGTGGCTCAGTAGTAAAGAATCTGCCTGCAATGCAGGAGACGCAGGTTTGATCCCTGGGTCAGAAGATCTCCTAGAGGAGAAATAAAGTCCCCAGTACGCTTACCTGGAGAACCCCATGAACAGAGGAGCCTGGTGGGCTATGTTTATAGTCCATGGGGTCGCAGAGTCGGATGCGACTGAGAGATTGAACTGCAGCAGCAGCAGCATGCATATAACAGAAGAGCACACATGCAACTTACTAAAATATTCATGTGTAGATGTGCGCACGAGTGTGCGGGTGTGTGTAAAGCATGTCAATGTGTGTACGTGTGCAAATGTGTGCGAGCATGCAGGTGTGTGCGAGTGTGTAAAGTGTTGATGTGTGTAAAGTGTGTGAATGTGAGTGTGCAAATGTGTGTACGAGTGTGCGCACATATGCAATGCATGTGGGTATCTGGGTGTGTATATGTACGAGTGAGTATATGTGCATGAGTGTGTGTACATGAGTGCATGTGGTGTACATAGGAATATGAGGAGTGTGTGCATATGCATGTGTGTATGTGTATAAGTGTGTTTGAATATACATGAACATGTGCACATATGTATATGGCTGTGTGCAAGAATGCATATGTGTGTGCATGTGAATATGAGGGGTGTGTTTATAAGTATATGCGTACATATGTGCACATGCATGTACGGCTGTGCATGAGTGCATGTATACGCACATGTGAATATAGGAGTGTGTGTGTACACTTGTGTGTACAAGTGTGAGTAAATATGTGCACATGTATGCATGACTATGTGTGCATGAGTGCATGTATATGCACATGTGAATACAGGAGTGTGAATACAGTACACACAGTATGTGTGTATTTGCGTGTATATGTATATGTATGAGTAAATATGTGCGCATGCATATATGGCTGTGTATACATGAGTGTGTACATGAAGTATATATATGGGGGGCTGTCCCCAACAATGAATCCCCAGCGCCTTAATGGTTAAAAACATGTGGAGACCACAGCTATAGAAGGCACCTATTCTCCCAAGTCATCTCAGGAGCCCAGCCCCTTTCCAGGGAAAAACACTCTGAGGGCCTTAAAACTGTGATCACACAGCCTCCTTGAGGACACAAGAACCCTCAAGGAGCCAACAAGCATTTCTTAAGCACCAGCTCAAGGGAACATGGCGATGAATAAGACAGGGTCCCTGAGCTCATTAATTCGTCCACACAGCAAACCGCTACGAGTGTCCACCACTGCCAGGCACAACCTATAAACGTCCAAACTCAAGGGAGAATGGAAGTCAGGCCATGGTTGCCCTAAAAGTGCCCTGGGAACAAGACACAGCCAGGACGCAGCAAACCCAGGAGAGCGGGGACTGCCTGCCTCTGTACTCAGGCGCTTCTGGGCATAAGGGGGTTGGGGGGTCTGGCACACAACAGGGCTCAAGGAATGTGTGCTGAGTGACTCTTTACTGATCTTTAGTGTATTTCTAGGAGGGAAAACCAACACTCTGAAACAAAGCAAAATCTTCAACTAGAGCAAAGAATGTGTGGGAAAACAGGGGAGAATCTTTTTATCAGAGAAAATACCTGCAAATAATACATCTAATAAAGGGCTTGGATCTGGAATATACCAAAAAAAAACAAAAAACAAAAACTTACAACTCAGTTAAAGCACAAATAACACAATTTAAAAACCAGCAAAGCGTCTGCAATAGACATTTCTCCAAAGATGTACAAATGGCCAGGACGTGCACGAGAAGAGCCTCAGCACCATGAACCATCACAGCCCGACGCTCTACGCCACCTCTAATTTACAAAGAAAAACAAGCTTACAATGTGTTGGGGAGGATGTGGAGACCCCTCACGCACGCTGCACGTGTGGAAATGGTGCAGCTGCCTTCAAAAGCGGCCTGGCAGCTCCTCAGCATGTTAGCAAAAGTTACTATATGACCCTGAAATTTCACTCCTAGGTACACACTCAGGGTAAACAAAAATCTGTGTCCATAAGAAGACCTGTAGACAAATGTCCACAGAGGCACTGTTCATAAGAGCCAAAGAGGAAGAATCCAAATGTCCACCAACTGAATGGATAAATAAAAGTGGCGCACGCACATAACGGAGGAGGAGGAAGTAACAACCAGCCAAGGACTCCCGTCTGGAGAATCCCACACACCGAGGAGCCTGGCGGGCTGCAGTCCACAACAGGGTCACGGAGTCAGACAGGACTAACGGGTGAACCTTGAACACAGGGTAGATAGCAAGTGAAATGAAGCCAGTCATGAAAGACCACACGTGAGATGACTCCATCTACATGAAACACCAAAACACGTGAGTGTGCAGAAACAGACAGCAGCGTGATGCTTCCGCAGGGCTGGGGGCTGGGGGCTGGGGGCTGGGGGGTGGCGGTGGGGATGGCTGCTGAGGGAGAATGGGTGTCTTCCGGGGCCGAGGAAACCGACCGTGCTGATGGCTGCACGCGGGAAAGGCGGGAACTACACTAAAGACCACTGTGTTACACGCTTTAACTGAGCAGACTGCTGGGATGCAAGCAGTGACTGCACGAAGTCTTCACGTGTAAGAGGCAGGAGACATCGGCAGGAGAGGCAGAGTGCGCGTGCGTCCCTCGGTCGTGCCCGACTCCTCTGTGACCCCATGGACTGCGGCTCACCAGACTCCTCTGTCCGTGGGACTCTCCAGGCAAGAATACTGCAGTGGGAAGCCCTTCCCTCCTCCAGGGCATCTTCCCAACCCAGGAATGGCACCCAGGTCTCCTGCCCTGCAGGCCAATTCTTTACCATCTGAGCCACCAGGGAAGCCCATAAAATGCAGGTGACATCGGCAAGAAAGGCAGTCAGGGTCTCCAAAGCCCTCTGCTCCACAAGAGCAATGAGGACAAGGCCAAAATCGTCAGAATCTGCTTTCTCAGAACACTGGAAAGTGACCAAAGGCTTGCGACAGCCCAGAGCACATCTACTGATGCAATAATGAGTTAGGTCACAGTGAGGTCACAGAGCAGGAGCCTGGGCCTTCGCCCAGTGACCGCAGCTCCTGAAAGAGGGAGAGACTACGAAGACACGGACACACAGCCAGGAGGCCACGTGGCAACACAGGCAGGGCGGCTGCAGGCCCAGGGACACCCGCTGGCCGGCCACCCCCGGGAGCCGGACGGGCAGAGAAGGATCCTCCCCAGGAGGGTTCAGAGCAGAAAACCCGGCCAACACCCTGACTTCCAGCTTCTGGCCTCCAGAGCTGTCTCAGGCCACTCTGTCTGTGGCACTCTCTGATGGCAGCCGCAGGATGCTCACGCCAGAGATGCTCTGTTAATTAAAGTGTCCAGTTTTCAACGAGAGCTTCTAAGACACGTCAAGAAACAAGAAAACAGGGCCAAACACGGGGAGAGGAGATGGGACACAAAATCGACAGAAACTGTCCTTGAAAAACCCAGATGCTGGAACTATGAAAGACCTTAAATCAGCTATTTAAAATATGTTCAGAGGACTAAGGGAACCACCTCTAAAGAACTAAAGGAAAGCATGAGAACAACACCTCACTAACAGGGAATATAAAAAAAAAAATCAGAAATTATAGAAGAGACGAAGATAAAAATTCTGGAGCTGAAAAGTTCAATAAGAAATAAAAAATTCGCTAGAGTCTTAACAGCAGATATGAGTGGAAAGGAGGAAGAATCAGCAATCAGGAAGACATGTCAACTGACATCTTCTCCAGTCTGATGGACAGGAAGGACGTAGAAAAATTAATAGCTCCTCAGAGACCCAAGGGATACAGCAAGCATACCAACATAATCCTAGCAAGAATCACCAAAGGAGGAAGGTTTAGAAAAGATGCTTGAATAAATAAAGGCTCAATTTGATTTCAACATCCAAGAACTCAAAATATTTCAACTTGGATAAATTCAAAGGGCTTCACGCTTAGATGCATCATAAACTGTTCACAGTGGACAAAGAGAAAATCTTGAGAACACCAGGAGGGAAATGACTTGCCAAATATGAAGGATTCCTTTCCAGATTCATAGCTCACTCCTCACCAGAAACCATGCAGGACAAAGGGAGGTGGGAGATCAAAGTGCCAGAAATTCCACACCCGGCATGACTATCCCGCAAAACAGCAAAGGACATCCTGAGACACTCCCGGCGCCTGAAACTGGTAAGGTTCCTCACCAGCAGCTCTTCCCTACAAGAAATGAATGTGGAGATTCCTTAAAAAACTGGAAAGAGAACTGCCATATGACCCAGCAATCCCACTCGTGGGCATACACACCAAGGAAACCAGATCTGAAAGAGACACGTGCACCCCAATGTTCATCGCAGCACTGTTTATAATAGCCAGGACATGGAAGCAACCTAGATGCCCATCAGCAGACGAAATGATAAGGAAGCTGTGGTACGTATACACCATGGAATATTACTCAGCCATTAAAAAGAATTCATTTGAATCAGTTCTAATGAGATGGATGAAACTGCAGCCCATTATACACAGTGAAGTAAGCCATAAAGATAAACACCAATACAGTATACTAACGCATATACAAGGAATTTTAAAAGACGGTAACGACAACCCTATATGCAAGACAGAAAAAGAGACGCAGATGTACAGAACAGATTTTTGGACTCTGTGGGAGAAGGCGAGGGTGGGATGTTCTGAGAGAATAGCATTGAAACAAGTATACTATCAAGGGTGAAACAGATCACCAGCCCAGGTTGGATGCATGAGACAAGTGCTCGGGGGGTGGTGCACTGGGAAGACCCAGAGGGATGGGATGGGGAGGGAGGTGGGAGGGGGGATTGGGATGGGGAACACATGTAAATCCATGGCTGATTCATGTCAATGTGTGGCAAAAACCACTACAATGTTATAAAGTAATCAGCCTCCAACTAATAAAAATAAATGGGAAGAAAAAGAAAAAGAAACGAATCCCCAGGAACTAATGAGGCATACCAGTAACCATATCAGTAAGGATAGAAGACAGCACTCATATATTTCTTTATTTGCAATTCTTTTTCCTGGCTGATTTCAAAGACAACTGTATAAAAGCAACGAGTGTAAGTCTGTTTTGACAGGGAACAACTTATACAGATGTAATCTGTGAAACAGGAAAGACCCCGATGCTGTGAGAAACGGAAGGCACCAGGAGAAGGGGGCGGCAGAGGATGAGAGGTGAGATGGCATCAGTGACTCAACGGACACGAATCTGAGCAAACTCTGGGATTAGCGGAGGACAGAGGAGCCTGGCGCGCTGCGGTCCGTGGGGCTGCAGAGTCAGACAGGACTTAGCGGCTGAACAAAAGCAACAATTCGTAAAAAAAACCAAAAAGCAACGATTCCTATGATGGCAGGACAGGAAGGGGAGAGGGCGCAGAAGCGAGGGGTTTCTATATCACTGGAACCAAATCGTCCTGATCCAAGGCAGCCCATTACAAACACAGAGGCTGTAACTCCCGTGGCAATCACCAAGAAAATAATCCCCCAAAAGTATGATACCCGAAACAATGTAGGGAGGTAAATGGAACACTGGGGAAAAAAAAAAAACTTATTTAATGTAAGAGAAAGCTGTAACGAAAGAACAGGAAAAAATTAAATTAATGGGGGGAAAGATCATTGAAAGAGCACCAGGAGGTCTCTATTCAAAATTTTATATTATAAAAACACATGCTTAATAGAGAAAACTTCATGATTTTCCTGATGGTTAAAATAAAACAATGTCCTAAGACGGAAGGTAAGCTCAGTAATGATTACCAAATGACCACAGGCTGCTGAAGAGCCCGAACTTTGATCGCTGGAGGATTTAAAACACAAAGACACATTTTAAAGCAAAGACGTTACTCTCAACCGCCCTGAGAACACCCTTCTTTATGTCTGAATCGTAAGAAGCCAAAATTCCGAACGTTATTTCGCCAAGCTAGGACAGCCACATATTCCAAGAAAAACATTTAAGAACAAAAAAGAAGAGAAAGGTGTCGTTTCCAACAGGCTCGCTGTCATGTGACGGCCCACACGCTGCAGACGGGGCAGAGGGCAGGCGAAGACTCCGGTCTCCCCCAGGAGTCAGCGTTACGTTCACCAGCAGGACTCTCCTCAAACGGAGCCTCCAGCCCCATGAGAGCAGCTGACATGGCTGGAAGGACATGAGTTTGAGCAAACTCCCCAAGACAGCGAAGAACAGAGACATCTGGCATGCTTCAGCCCGTGGGGGTCACAGTCAGACGTGACTTAGCGACTGAACAAGAAGACCGACGTCCGAAGAGGCACCACCCGCTGACCCAGCCCCCACAGACGAGAGGGGCCGGGCAGGCCCGGGCTCACGGCGGTGGACAGAGCCTGGCTGTGACCACAGGCGGACAGCGGCTCGATTCCAGCCTCCAGTCCGCAGCGTGTGGCTGGCGAGTGACCGCCTCTGAGCCTTCTGTTCACAGTAAAAGGTGGCAGAGATGCCCACACTGGGCCCTGCGTCCCCTCTGGGGCCTCAGGGACCGCAGCATCCCGACAGGCCCTTCCAAGAGCGTCCCCCCCAACCCTTCCACACAGAGCTGCTCCACGTGGGGTCCCCTGGCGGCGGAAGCCCTGACGCCTGGAGCCTGGCCCAACGCCGGCCGTGTGGGAGCGCGTGCTACGCTCACTCAGCAGACTAGGAACTCTCGGGAGCGGAGCCCCTGCACTCTGGGCGGGGCGGGCGTCCAGAGTGCCTCCGGGAGCCGAGTCTGAGCCGCGCTGTCAGCGGGCAGGCTTCAGCCCAAGGTGCTTGGCCTGCGGGCCTGAGAGCCGCTCCCGGCCCTGCATCAGGATGGTGGGCGGCTTCGTCTCCGCACTGGACATCTTGCTCTGCCACTCCCAGGCCAGCCACCCACACCGCGTGCCCTCCTGCCATTCACCGAGGGACCGCCTCTGGGAGGACGCAACTCCACCCATACCCGCGCTCCCGGGCGCTCCAGGTCTGACCATGCTCCTGCTCAGTCGTGTCTGACTCTGCGACCCCACAGACCACAGCCCACCAGTAGCCCCCCAGCTTCTCTGTCCACGGGATTCTCCAGGCAGGAACACTGCAGTGGGTTGCCACACCCGCCTCCAAAGGTTCTTCCTGACCCAGGGATCAAACGCACATCTCCCGCATTGTAGGCGGATTCTTCACCACTGAGCCACCTGGGAAGCCCAGCAAGCGCCAGGTCGTTCAGCCCCAAATCAGAGCAATGGAACTCGAGACCCACGCCCGGACCAACGATCCGCCCAACACACCTCCACCGGAATCTTCAGGCAGTGACTCTGCCGCTGGGAGGCACCCCGAGAGGCCAGCCCCACAGGTCCTGTAAGCAGCTAAGAGCCGGGGGCCCTGACTCCCACACACAGCTCTGGAGGCCAGCCAGGTCTGTCCCACACGCGCCTCTGCTTTATCCAGCAGACCTCAGCAAACGCTGGGGACGCGGGGCCGCCAGCGGGAGAGCCTCTCACGGGGTCGGGGGGCAGCCAGCCTGCCGCCCGCACCCTTCACGCTGGCTCTGGGGAGTGGCTCTGAGCACCCCAGAGCCGCCTAAGTCCGCTCAGCCCCGCCTCCCCCGGGGGTCTCCCCAAGGGCAGACAGCCCCTCAGTGTACAGTGGCAGCCACTGGGGGGTCACATGGCCCCCAAGGCAGCCAGCGGTGGGAGGTCCCCACCGGCTCCACTGGGCGGCAGGCGGACGTGTCTTCTGATGGACTCCAGGTTCGGGGTTCCCCTCCTCTGCCCGCCTCGGCCACGGTCCGCGGGACACGGCTCCGCAACGGCAGGAGCCTCCAGAGTGAGGGCCGGGCGGCAGGGTGACCCTCGGGCTCGGCCGCGCCCAGGTGCGGAATGAATGGGTAAGATCGCTGCTGTCGAAAGAAACAGACAAAAACCGGGGCGAGGACTGGAGGACTAGCCAGTGGGACTGTAAAACGCGCTGCTGCTGCAACAGAGAGCGGAACAGCAGTTCCTCGGAAAGTTACACGGAGACTCGCCAGAGAACCCAGCAATTCCACGCCTGGGTCTACACCCAGAAGGACTGAAAGCAGGAACGAGAAGCCGTGGTCGCACAGCCGGGGTCACGCAGCCGAAGGGGGGACTGCCAAGTGTCCGGGCTTCCCCAGTGGCTCAGTGGTAAAGAACCCATCTGCAGTGCACGAGCCGCGGGTTCAATCCCTCGGTCGGGAAGACCCCCGGAGGAGGAAATGGCAACCTGCTCCAGCATTCTTGCCTGGAGAATCCCGTGAACAGAGGAGCCTGGTGGGCTACAGTCCACAGGGCAGCAGAGTCAGACACGACTGAAGTGACTTAGCACCCAAGTGACCACTGACGGATGATGGATCAGCCAAGTGCATCCTGTCCACACAACGGAACGGTGCTCAGCCGTAAGCAGTAACCAACTGGTGAACCTGCTACACCACGGAGGGACCTGGGGGATGTCACGCTCAGTGAGATGAGCCAGGCGCAAAGACAAGCGGTGTGTGATTCCACCCTCACGGGGCTCCCAGAACGAAGTCACAGGAAAGGAAAGTAAAAGTGCGGGGTGTTATCGGGGGCTGGGGGAGAAGAGGACGGGAGTGAGTGCTCGGCGGGCAGCTTCAGCTATGTGGGGTGAGCCTGTAGACTCGGACAGTATCCACAGACACAGCAGAACAAACGTGCTCACCGCCACGGAAGGCACACCCGGCAACGGCGAAAACTGCATGCACGCATATTTCACACGTGAAAACACTCAGAGTGCTGCCCGCCCCCCGAGAGTCCAGGGTGGGGCCTGAGGATC